>CM053783.1:763516912-764116912 GCA_028749045.1 Cupressus sempervirens | reverse complement strand
CAGCTCATTACCATATTGTGGATAAGTGCTAAAGTTAAATTCTTTATATCTTCCGAACATTACTCTTATCAGTATAGGCTAGACTATCTTTGGTCTATGGGTAACTAGAATCTTATGTAAGACATCAACTAACTCACTAATATCATGAGATACTTGGGAACTGAGTTGTATCAATGTACCTACTATTCCTTATCCCTTAAACAATGCAAGTGGAAATGTTGTTTTTAACTCTTACATATTGAATAGATGAATAATCAGTATAACATAGTATTTTGAATAAATTAGTACTTTTAAATTGATTGAACTATGTAACCACATAAGTCTAAAGTGTATAGATTTTTCCAATAGTATTATGATTGGCTAATATTGAGTGATAATTTTGAATTTATATGTAAACTTGTTGGTAGCATTAACAAGTATATCCCATCATGTTGGGTGTAATGTAGTGATTTATGGGACAGATAGGTGGATATCTTCATGTTTAATTTCCCTATCTGCTAGTACTATAGAATGTTTGCATTCTATTTTTGTTTCTTCTACAGGTAAATCTGGGTTGAAAGTGCTTGGACAAGCCATTTTATTTTCCAAATATTGCATATGTGACTCATGGTTATGCCTATTTGGTATTCTTTTACTGCATATGTGTAGATATGTAGTTATTTATTTTCCCAACTACATTCCATGTTTAGACTACTAGGCACATGGTTGCAATGTAGAAATGTTACATGGTCGCACCAGATACATCCGATCCATCTTGTTTCGAGAAGCTAGGCTTCTCATGCCAGGGTTGGGGAATTCTTTGTGTCATGAAGAATCCCAGGGGAGTACTTCACTCTGTGCACTAGTGAGCATCAAATAAGGGAATAACCTCTAATTTACCCTCTTAGATACATAAATGCATCCTTAGGTAATGCTCTAGTAAATATGTCTACTATCTAATCCTTGATGTTCACATAGTCCAATCACACCTCTTTGTCTTGAACCAATTCCCTTAGGTAATGGTACTTGATTGTAACATATTTTGTCTTTGTGTATCACAAGGATTTTGGATGCATTGATTACACTTGTGTTATCATAGTAGATAACCATTGGTTCCTTGATTTCCTCATTCATTCCTGATAGTAATTGCTTGATCCATATTATGGAATAACAATTGACTATTGCAACAACATACTCTCCCTCTGCTATTGATTGAGAAATACTATTCTAGTTCTTTCTTGTCCAACATACTAATCTATTTACAAGAAATAATTCTCCTCCAGTGGTGCTTTTTCTATCATCAATGCTTCCTTTCTAATATGCATTAGTAAAGTTTCTTAACTCAAGATTTCCTCCTTTCTTATACCATAAGCCATATTCTTTAGTTCCTTTTAGGTACCTCAGAATCCTTTTTATTTCCATCATGCAGTTTTTTTTAGGATTTGCATAAAACCTTGCAACTATGCCAACTACTAATGCAATATTAGGTTTGGTGTGTACTACATACTAAAATTTTCCAATCATTGATATATAGGTAGTCTAATTTACCTCTTTTCAATCAAAATTCTTTGAAAGTTTATGTCTTGTAGATAGGTATTCCAACTAGTTTGGAATCTTTCATTCCAAATTCTTTCAATGTTTTCATGATGTATTTTGACTGAGTGATGAATATGTGATCCTTCATTTGATGAACTTGTAGGCCAACAAAGAATTTTATCTCTCCAAACATGGACATTTCAAATTCTTTCCTCATTTCTTTAGCAAATGATTTGCATAACATCTCATGACCTCCAAATATGATATCATCCATAAATATATATGATAAAAATATCTTTTCTTGTGGTCCTTCCTTTATATACAAATTACTATTATCATTTATCTTTTCAAAACCAATTCTTACCAAATATCCATGCAATCTTTTATACTATGCTCTAGGAGCTTGTTTAAGTCAAAAAACAATAGCAGTAGTCACGAGTCACGAGTCCAACATCTCCAAAGACCTCCTGCATGCACAACAAAAAACAACAAACAAACGATCAGTATCAAGTCAAATCAAAGCATCAAAATAAAATTGTATTCGGGAGAGAGCTACCAAGAGGCAGGGCCATCAACTGGGATGAGTTGATGCATACTTATGGACCCACTCATAGGTTGGCATCCATGCTAGGTATATTCTTGGGCTGCTTCCTATGTCCTGACAAGGGACAACATGGGTTGGAGTGTGGATGGGGTGTCATGCTTCGCAGGATGCTGGAGACACCAGAGATCTTTGGGTGGGGTCAGTGCATGTTGGCCCACCTTTTCCACGAGATGCATGAGGTCGTCTTCCATGAGAAGATGACCATGGTAGCAGGTGTATATGTATTACAAATCTAGGCTTTGGAGCATCTCCCTGTATGTAGGTCAATTTTTGAGGATGCTCGGGAGCCTATGGAGCCTTCCCTCTGCAGATATCGAGGGCACATTACCCAGGCCCACCTGGGTAAGACTGAGAACTGGCAGACTCATCTTGATGACCTAGTGTCCGTTGTATGGTGACCGTGGAGAGAGACAGAGGACTGGGATCATGCTTCCAGAGAGCTGCCATGGATGTTTAGTTCTCGACCTCTGGTGAGCAGGACGAAATCAGTGATTGAGAGATTTGTTATCTCATGAGTGTGGTGGCAGTATGGCCGACCACAAGATATTTCACCTGAGTACTATGCCTATGCCAGGGTGCAGAAGGATATTGAGCGGGGATGGCCTCCACAGATGGATCCAGTGCGATCCATGATAGATATCCATAGTTTAGCTATTGTTCAATGGGACTACCTGCTAGAGGTAGTAGATGCAGGGATGACACCTGCATATCAGGCATTTTTTGATCAGCCATCCATTCCCATGTTTTACAGATCCAATAGGGATGGCAGGGCAGGCAGAGAGACAGGCACCTCAGTAGCAGTAGGCACAGCCACAGCCACCAGTTCAACCACAACAATAGCCATGAGTCCAACATCAAGTTCAATAGATGTAGATTCCCCCACGTTAGATGGGATCAGACCCAGGTGCTGAGGGTAGTGGGAGTGGACAGGGCTGATGCCGCAGGCAGAGGATAGTGTAGGCCCCTCAGCAGCAGGTGCCACCACAGCCACATGCACCACCATAGCAGCAGGCACCTGAGATGCTTGATGAGGATATGTCAGATCAGCTAGAAAGTGGGGTATAGGATGTGGTATGGTAGTACCAAGAGCAGGTTCATGTAGGATCTTGACAGTTGGGAGAGTTGCAAATTGCAGTAGCAGTTCGGGATGCACAACTAGTGGAGAGATAGCGATAGACAGATCGTTAGAGAGAGCGTACAGAGCAGAGGTTGGAGCTGGCACAAGATGAGATCTACTTCCAGTCTACTTGGGCTACGTATTATTATGCTGCATACACCAGCACTGTTCCAAATGAGACATTGCAGGTGCAGCGATTTTCTCAGTACGCGTGAGAGTCTGGAGGCGCACGACCTCCTGTCAAGCCAGATATGCGACCACCACCTCTGCCACTTGCTGCCCCTGCTCCTCTTGCTCCTCCTGGAGGTGAGGTTTTGGGATAGAGTTAGACGCTCTGTGCCTAATTTTTGATTTTGATCCCTAGCTATGTATCGATTGGTTTGTCAGCACCACATGTATCATTTTTGATCAATTGCGCTCGCACCCATTTTTGTACTGACCCATTCTTTGATATATATATATATACGAGATTTTGAGCTGAGTATTCCTATGTACATGTCATTGTCTATTTTTTTTTGCTTTGATGTACATGAGATATATGTTGTACTTAGATAGAACACATATGTATGAACTGACATCTTACGTAGTGTTGCATGTTTTTGTTTGATAGTCACAGGTATTCCATTGAGGAGCGTGAATCGATGAACCAAATGCTTGTGCAGCCATGGAGGAATCTGATGCATGTGGAGTATGAAAAAAATTACCATCGAATTATGTGCTAATGCAAATGAAGTATGTAATGCAAGACTATGTTAAATGCAACCCTAGGTCTAGTTACCAAGCATCGACGATTTATCATCATTGGATATAAAATAAAGCTCGTATGTTATACAATTTCCATTGACATTGCAATCATGAAAATATGAATATAACATACATTATTTGGGTGTCAGGATTAAATGTAAGCATTTGAGGCACAAGAAGCCAGAATGACCAGAACATTTGTCCCTTTTAATGTAGCAAGTTAACATAAGCATCAGAGCATAAATGCTAGGATGACCTGAATTTTGATTGCATAATAGGCACACCAAACACACAGTAGATCCCTCTTATGCTAAGTACTCAGTATTCATTCTGTCCACAATGACCCTTGTGTTCATAACCTGAGATAGAACTGTGCTAGATATACTCGCAGTGACCCGTAGGTTCACTTAGTAAGATGAGCATCAATATGTACTATAGCATGAAGATTTCACTCCAAAAAATAAGGAGAAGAACCAACATTATTGGTGTATTCATATAAAAGGATTCGAGGTATACACGACCATCCAATACGAGATGGAGGCTCTTATAGTGGACACCCCTCTTATAGGAATAGATCAACTTATTGGAACTAAACCGCAAACAGAAAGCATAGAAAAAGATCATGCCCCCAGTCATTACTTCTCTAGTCGAAGATGACATCATTGAGTTGCTTGAAGGGATATGATAAAGAAAAACAAAGAAAACAAAGAAAAATGCTCAGCATATCCAAACAAGTATATCATTTTTGAGTTTAATGCTTTCGAGATTGATGTCAAGTGCTAATGTCTAGAACATGTAAGAAAGAAATCTCTTCAGTAGGGTGACAACAGTAGGTAGACACAATCAGAATGACTGGTGACTAAGGTCAAAGAGGAATCTTCACAATGAAGAACCTAAGAAGGACTAATCGATAGTAGATAGACACAACTAGGATGACTGGTGACGGACGCAAAAGAAATCTTCCATAAAGGAATCTTGAGACATGACCCGAGCAACAGTAGGCAAACACAGCTGAAACAACTGGTGACCATTGCAAAAGAGATTCTATGAGGAGAATCTCAAAAGGAGTGACACTAACAATAGTACGCAGACATAGTCAAAATGACTGGTGACTGTTGTGGAGGAGATTCTATGAGGAGAATCTCAAAAAGAGTGACACTAGCGATAGTAGGCAGACACAGTTAGAATGACTGGTGACTGTCATGATGGAGATTCTATGAGAATCTCAAAAAGAGTGACACTAGCGATAGTAGACAGACGCAGTCAAAATGACTGGTGACTATAATGATGGAGATTCTGTGAGGAGAATCTCGAAAAGAGTGACACCAATGACAGTAGGCAGATGCAGTCAAAATGAATGATGATTGTTGTGATGGAGATTCTATGAGAATCTCGAAAAGAGTGACACTAGCGACAGTAGGTAGACGTAGTCAAAATGACTGGCAACCATTGCAAAAGAGATTCTATGAGAATCTCAAAAATAGTGACACTAAGGGGGAATGCCCCCGAGCTATGACAAGACTCAATCCATGGATACATGAGCAAGAAGTAGGAAAGCGAAAGCGACTGTACAGAATAGCCAGAAGATATGCTGCAAGATGGAGCATTGGGATCAAAAGGTGCCTGTTTACCAGGTTTTCAACTTCTTGGCAACATTCTCTTTTATCGCTACCATGATGCCTATTTGTAGGTTTTCACCAATGGAACTTTTCTATTTTTCAAAAAAAAATTTTAAAATTTTTTTCTAGGACTTTTTCTGATTTTTAGATTTTTTTTCTTCAGGACATTTAGATATGTACAGAGAGCTTGCTGAGATTAAATCAAATGTAAAATTGCTTCAGGTGGAGAGTGTTCATAGGCTCTTTAAGCACTTCTCCTTCGGTTGTGGAAAGATGATAGGCACCAGATCCTTATACTACTTTAATGATGTACAGACCTAACTAGTTTGGTTCAAACTTTTCCTTTTGCATTTGTTGTTGTTGATTCTTAGGGTTCTCTCTCAGAATGAGGTCACCTAGCTAGAAGTCACGTGGCTTGATCTTTCTATTGTAGCTTTGTGCCATTCTTTGTTGATATGCTCATAAATGATCATGTGCCACTTCTTGTCATTCATCCAGCAACACAAGCTCTTAAAGCCAAGCTATCCTATAGTCATCACCAATGATAAGGCCTTTCATAAAGATTCTCAAGGTAGGAATCTTGACCTCTATTGGAAGCACATCATCCGCCCCATACACCAATGCAAAAGGAGTCATGCCCATTGGAGTTCTAATGCTTGTCCTATATGCCCACAGGGCTGGATTGATCTAGAGATGCTAGTCTCTCCCTGACTTACTGACTGTGCAATGAAGAATTTTGAGGATCGCCTTATTGGATGCCTCAGCTTGGCCATTACCTTGAGGGTAATAAATGGAAGACCAATGTTGTGTAATCTTGAATTTCTTGCATAGTTCCTTGAGGTCTTGATTTTTGACCTATCCTCCATTGTCAGTAATGATTGAGGACAGTATACCATATCTACAGATGATGTAGTTTGTGATAAAAAGTGCTACAATTTTGCCATCAACAATTGTGAGAGGGACTGCCTCTACCCATTTTCTGAAATAATCTATAGCGGTGATAATGAACTTATGTCCATTGGAAGAGGTTGGGTGAATTTGCCCCACCAAGTCAAAGGCCCATTGTTGAAATGGCCATGTTGTAGTAGAGGGAATCAGCTCTCTGGCTGGAGCATGAATGAGATTCTTGTGTAGCTGACACTGCTTGCAGGACCTAGCATATTTAACAATTTCTTGCTCCATTTTAGGCTAGTAGTAACCAGCACGAAGGAGTTTGCGAGCTAGTGTTAGGCCATTGGAATGAGATTCAAAAATGCCTTCGTGAACATCAATTAGTGCATGTTTGGACTTGTCAGGTTCTAAAAACCTAAGGAGTGTTCTGTCGAGACCTCTCCTATACAGATCGTCAGCAATAATGACATAATGTGAAGTGTTACGGATTAGGTAACATTTCTCATTCTGGGTCAGACCTTTCAAAATGGTTTGATTATGAAGGTAGGAATAGATGTGATGGTAGCAGGATGATTCTTTTCCTATAATAGAACAAATCATCCTGGAATCAGGTGCATCATAGGATGGGTAGTGTAACGCTTCCACCAAGAACTTGTGTCGTAGATCATTTTTGGCATTTGTAGAAGGGAGGCCAGAGTGGCCATGGTGTTAGCTATTTTATTATCTGCGCGTGGAACTTGTTGGAAGGTGATGTGTGCAAAATATTTTGTCAAGTCATCAACCATGCATTTGTAAGGAATTAGTTTTTCATCCTTTGTTTGATACACATCATTTAATTGGTTGATGACAAGCTGAGAGTCACCAAAGACATCCAATTGATCTACTCTCCATTCAGCTACAGTTTTCATACCATTGATCAAAGCTTCATATTCAGCAATGTTATTTGTACAAGGAAACACAATCTTGTATGCTTTAGGCAATGAGTATCTCTGTGGTGTAATGAAAAGTAATCCAGCACCTGATCCTTGTTGTGTGAAGGACCCATCAAAGAACATAACCCATGTATGGTGAGTGAGTGTTAGAATTGAATCATCTAGAAAATCAATGTTTATTGGTAGAAGACTCTGTATGGGTGCCTCAACCAGCTGGTCTGCAATTGCCTATCCCTTTATAGCTTTGCTTTCAACATATTGGATGTCAAACTCACTTAGTATCATGACCCATTTAGCCAATCTTCCTGTAAGAGCTGCCTTACTGAGCAAGTACTTTAATGGATCTATTTTAGCCACAAGCCATGTAGTGTGGGCAAGCATGTAGTGTCTCAACTTTTGGGAAGCAAAGACAACTGCCAAGCAAGCTTTCTCCATAATGCTATAGTTTTTCTCATAAGAGACCAATGTTTGGCTCAAGTAATAAATAACTCTTTCTTTGTTGTCATTGTCTTCCTGAGCCAACATGATTCCCAAAGATGTTTCAGTGGCTAAAATGTATAAAAGAAAAGGCTTCCCATGCATAGGAGGCATCAGGATTGGTGGATTGACAAGATATTGTTTGATCTGTGTTAGGCTTTGCTCACAATCCTGGCTCCAATTGAATTTCACACCCTTATGTAAGGTCTTTGTGAAGGGTTGTGATTTATCTGCCAATCATGAAATAAACCTGCAAATAGATTGAAGCCTTCCCTATAGTCCTCTCATCTTACTGATGTTTCAAGGTGGTGGCATGCCCATTATTTCTTGTACTTTTTTTGGATCTACTTCAATTCCCTTTGTAGAAATAATATATCCTAACAGTTTTCTTGATGTGACACGAAATGCGCATTTCTTAGGATTGAGCCGAAGACTAAATTTTTCCATACAATCTAGGATGGGTCCCAAATTGTGCAAATGAGTATTGCATTTAGCACTTTTGACCAAGGTATCATCAACATAGCCCTCATGGTTCTATGCATCATGTCATAGAAAATTGTAGTAACAACCCTCTGATATGTAGCTCTAGCATTCTTTAAACCAAATGGCATCACATTCCAACAAAAGGTTCCCCATGCACATGTGAAAGCTATTTTCTCTTGATCTTTTGGCGCAATTTTTATTTGATTGTATCCAAAAAAAACCATGCATAAGTGATTACATCTCATAGCCAGCTGTCATGTCCATGATCATATCTATATTAGGGAGCAGAAGGTTGTCTTTAGGACATGCAAAGTTAAGATCACAAAAGTCTATACAAACTCTGATAGATTTATTGTGCTTGGAAAGAGGAACAATATTGGATATCCATTCAGCATAATCAATTGCACGGATGGAACCAGCCTTTAGAAGTTTCTCCAATTCTTCTTTGACTAGCAATGCAACATGAGGATGCATTTTTTGAAGCTTCTGTTTAACTGGTTTGATGCCTAGAGCTATGGACAAGTGATGCATGATAAGATTAGGATCCAATCCTGGCATGTCAGAATATGTCTAGGCAAAATTTATTTTCTTCTCCTTGAAAAAAGCAATGAATTGTTCCTTTTCTTCAGTTGACAATGACTCAGCCAGATGTATCACATGAGGATGTTCTTCTGTGCCTAGGTTAATTAGCTGTGTCAGCTCCATTAACACTTATGACCTCTCCTGAAAGTGACTAGGAAGGACATCAAATATCTCATCCATGGGCGCCTTAGAGAGGTTTTCACCCTTGGATATGTCTTTTGTTTTTACTTTTTTGGGATCTGACACTGCCACAATGTGGTTTTCACCATCGAACCTCTTGCATTTTTTCTTTTTAATCATGTGACTAAGATATTTGATATTGGCCTTAGTCATGTTGACGCTCTGCTCATTGGTGGAAGACATTATAGGTTCGATAGCGTTAAGGTAACAAGAAAGAGCATAGTCATTCTGGAACATGGGGACTTTGTTAGATGCATTGGGGTTCCAATCTATAAGCTCAGGATGTGTGAGTGAGAGAGTAATGGCTAGTTTAATTGTGTTCACAGTATAGTCATTAAATGCATGGACCAGCAATTTGAGACCTATGGTGACCTCATCCACAAGTGTATTCAAATGCCTCAGAGTATGAACATTAGTAATTGACGACTCTAGGACACTAGTTGGATCAAACCCTCGTGACCTAACCCTAGACGTTTCACTCACTTTGATTTGATTTTCATAGACATGCACTTGGTCAATGTCTTTATCAGTAGTTGCTTCTGAAAGATTGTCAAATTCATATTCATGAGAATTGGTGCTACATGGTGAGAGACTATAGAACTCCCCAATAGTGAGAGGGACATACTCTCCTTTAGCCTTTGGATTCTTACACAAATACTCAATATGGCATGACTGACTAGATTCTCCCTTTTCTGAATGATATTTGAGTTGCTCAACATTGTCCTCAAAAGAATCACTAGTATCATCCATAGTGTTAACATGTGGCACAAAGTCATCTGGCTCAGAAAAGAATTTAGCAAGATCATAAGGAATAGGATGAGGGTAAGAATCCTCATCATCAGATTCTTCCTCTTGAGTACCTGACTCAGATTGTGACTCATTTTTAGATGAACTCTCAGGTATGGGTATGAATTTATTGGATCCCAAATGGAAAGGGACCTTCTTAAACCCTAGGCCAGTTGTGTCACTATTGCTTCAAGCTGTTTCTTTGATAGGATCTATTATACCATTATTATTTCACCCAATAGGGCCGGTTCCCTTGTAACCAAAATGCTTCATAAGCTTAAGACCAGGTCCATACTTCTTAGGAGTGATTTCTCAAGCTTGTTCTATTAGGTCTGCTGGAGCCTCTTCTTTGTAAAGCCATGCAACAATGGCTCTATTTTCACTTTCATCTTCTAAGGGAATTGTAGCTTTGACAAAAGAGCCATTAAACTTGGTCTGAGGTGTCAACACGAACAGCTTCTTTGCATCTGAGGGTCTCCCAAAATGTCGAGGGGAATTTGGAATAGATCTTAATGATAGCACTGGTTCCATGTGGTACTCTCCCATACCAGTTTATTTCAATTTAAATGATTGCTCAATTTGTTTCAGCTTATTGTTGTGATAATCAAAAGACTCACAGTTAGCAGGGAAGAAATAATCAATAGCTTTGAGCATATTGCAAGTGTAGCTAGTAGTGGCAGGAATAGTAACTTTGGAGCCATGAAATGGGAATTTAATGCATTGGTGGTATGTGGATGGCACAACGTGCATCTCATGTATCCATGGCCATCCTAATAGAATGTTGTAGGCTAAGGGAATGTCAAGCACCTAATAGGTGACATCCCTTTCAATAGGACCAATGCGAATTGGTAAAGTCACAAGACCTAGTGACTTTCATTCTACTTCATCGTACGCTTTAATAGTGATCTTTTGTCGAGGATCAACAAAGTCCTTAGAATAATCCAATTATCTAAGCAGGGCAGCAGAAACAATATTTAGGCCAGCGCCATTGTCAATGAGTACCTGACGAACATGTGTCTAGTGGATCATAACCTCAATGTGTAGAGGCTAATTTTGTGGGTGATTCAGTGAGTTTTCATCCTCCTCGCAGAAGGTCATAAGATGAGGTGAGGTCAGGTGACCTACGATGGATTGAAATCGCTCAAGATCAAGATCTTAAGGAACGTTTGCCTTAGTGAGGGCTTTGTCTAGAATTTGCCTATGAGTAGGCAAGATTTTAAGTAGCTCAAATATGGAAATGTGAGCATTAGTTCATTTCAATTGATCTAGAACACTATAACTGGTTGCAGTCAAGTTCGTTGTGTGTTTTGTAGCTTTACCAGATGGACCAACAAGGTTTTTGTCCTTGTGTTGTTCAAGATTTGAAATAGGAGGTGTAGGGCCTTTGAGCACCAACTTCACATGAGAGTGAGTAACAGCGTTAGCACAATGTTGCGAAGATGCATTATCCATGTTATTGGAAGTAGGGCCTCTTAAGACAGATAGTATCTTGGGTTTTTCGTTATCTTGCTTCCCCTTTATGGTAATAATGTCGCAGTATTCAAAATCTATAGGTTCAACCATTTGAATGAAATTGTCATCATTGGAATACGTATAGTTGACCTTATTGTAGGGTTCTAGTTTCGAAGTCTCTCCTTTTTCATAAGTTGAGAAAGGCTCTTTGAACGCCTTGTGGTCCAAGTTTTTGTTATGTCCATCTACCACAAGTTCACCAGCATCAATCATGCCCTAGACTTTATGAAGCAAGTTTATACAATTTCTAGTTTTCTGTCCCTTGTTATGGTGATACTCACAAAATGAGGTTTCATTCCACCATGGTGGACATGGTTGTGGATCATAGGGGTGAGGGTTATCCATTGGTGAGATAAGCTTGTGTTGTAGCAATGTTTTGTAAACCACATCCAAAGGTTCTCCCAAAGGCATATACTCTCGCTTGGGTCATGTTACCCATGAGTTTTTCAGTTTGTTTCCAGACATCTTATTGTCAGGAGGAGGCTTCTTAGCATTTTTGGCCACTTTGAGGCAATCTGTGAGATTAAATGCTGCTTTGGCGGGTTTGGGTGTGACATTATCAACAACCCCATCATGTACAATTTCTCAGTTCTTGTTGACATGTTTGGTTTTATCCCTATTGGAAGTGGAACCTTGTTTTGTGTCTCTTTGAAGAGTGAGCTCACCTTTCTTGACCATAAATTCTTCGATATGGATAGCCTGTGTAATCATGTCTTCAAAGGTACGTGGACCTTATAGTTGGAATCTATACCCAAAATTAGGTAAGAGGTTATCAGTGAAAATGTTGAGCTTCTCCATTTTTGGGATTTTATGGGAATACTTAGTGTTAAGTTGTCTCCACCGTTGGAGGAAAGTGAGAAAAGGCTCACAAACCTTCTGTTTAAGGTTGCATAGATCTTGAATATTTACAGGATGTTGAATGTTATGAAAATATTGCTGAACAAATGAATTAGCAATTTCGTCAAACGTCTTGATACTAGGAGGTAAATGTGAGAACCACTCCAAAGCCTGACCACCTAGGCTTCTAGGGAATAAATGCATGAGGTATGTTTGATTGTGTATAAACTCCATAGAAAAAGCACCAAATTCCCGCAAGTGATCTTGGGGATTAGTAGTACCAAAGTACTTGTCATATCTGGGTAGTTCTATGCCTCATGGGAAAGGTGACATGTTTATACTTTTGTCAAATGGGAATGAAAAAAGAGTGTCCAATGTGTATGTCTTTGTGGGTTTCTCTTTCTCATGCATCAGCTAAGCCAATTGGTCTTGCATAATTTTTAGTTGTTTTTGGAGTTTAGCGATCTCAGTTTCTTCTTCACATGTGATAATGGTCTCCACATTGAAATGTGTGGGCAGTTTAGCTCCCTCTTGGGTGAGTTTGAGAAAGTACTTTTCTTTCTCTTCATTGAGTAGGATTCCCATGACCTTCTGAAAGTTTTTGTCTCTTCGGCATTTTGCTATGTGTTCATGAAGGATTTCCACCTCTTCTTGTCCCTCATCAGTGTCATATTCTTTCTCTTTCTCCTTGTCATCCCTAGGTTGTTCTTGATATTGACTATGACTACCCTGTTTAGGTTCACGATTAGTCATTATAGGAACGTGTTCAATTTTTGTACGTTGTGTTTCAAAAGGGTCTATGGAGAAAGGATCATAGATTGTATTTGGGAATGTAGAACCTCTACCTATTTCAGTATCCTCTTGGTAAAAAGGATTCCTAATTTGTTGCAAATTAGAAAATGTTCGTTGAACTTGAGATGACCTTATAGGTGAGGAAGACCGTGAAGACGCCTCACTAGCCAAATTGGATACAGATTGCATAGCAAAAGGTAAGCTACCTCTACCATGATTACAACTCCTAGCATGACCACGTCTAAGGTTATCGAGATAAAACACATTGCCGCTTCTGGTTGTGACAATCATAGGCAAGGACAAGAAGCTATAACCTGGACAAGGACTACACTAAGACTGAGTCTTAAAAAAGGACAAGATAATAGCAAGAATGTTGTTCACTAAGGCACAAATGGTCTGATTTAAAGGCTAGAACAACCAAAGATTATGACCACTACGATACAAAGTATGAAAAGCATTAAGACAAGGACCAAAATTACTTATGAGACGAGACTAGTCAAGGTATAAGACACAAGTCTTTAGCTAAGCGAAGTGTCACTATTTCAAGGCTATTTGTAAATAGAGAGTGATAAGTAGATGCAGAAAAGGATAGCGTGCAGGCCACAAATAGCTAGAACAAACCCAAATTGGTAATGCTGATACAAAGTTTTGCGTGAAAAACCTTTACGGGTCATGCGAAGAAGTTTTACAGGCCGCGCGAAGATGTTTCTGTCTCGCGTGAAGGTCAGTAACAGAGGTTTAATTTCACGCAAAAATGTTCATAGGATCATGCAAAGATGCACAATAGAAATTTAATTTCGTGTGAGGACAAAATGGATTCGTGCGAGTGATAGATGATTTTGCATGAAAGGGTAGAACAGTTTCACAATAGCGGCTGATTTTGACAAAAAAATTTATCGTTCCAATAACCAAGCAAATAAATAGGTGCACAGAACAGAAAGCAAGTGATTTCAAGCACGTCTGAAAACAATGAGCAAGGGCAAAAGAAACCTTGCGCATGAACAATCAAGTGACTTAGTTTGTGCTAATCCCTAAGAGAGCTATTTGTGTACGTTTTCAAAAGGTTTTGCAATCACGCATACATCTCTAGAAAATAAAAGTTGGCCTCTTTAAGGTATTTAGTAATGGTTTGACTCTGCAACTTTTATGACTTACAGGGGTGAAAATGTTGAGCTTCTCTATTTTTGGGATTTTACGGGAATACTTAGTGTAAAGTTGTCTCCACCGTTGGAGGAAAGTGAGAAAAGGCTCACCAACCTTCTATTTAAGGTTGCATAGATCTCGAATATTTACAGGATGTTGAATGTTACGAGAATATTGCTAAACAAATGAATTAGCAATTTCATCAAATGTTTCCAAGAGTGTGATTTTTGTGCAAATCTGAGCACTTTGAAAAATTTGGTTAACACCTATATAAAGGCCCAAAGGGTCATTTTCAATTCATTTGTGCTTTTTTCCTATAGTGATTTTGAGTTCTGATAGAGACATGGCAGTGAATGTGAGATATCATCATTTTGAGTGCTCCAGATGACATAGCTAGCTAGCAGATTACGAACCACTGGTGAGTCGTCGATTTCCCAGCTTTTTACTTTTATTTTCATGCATTTCGAGGTCATTTATTGCAAGTTTTAGGATGTTTTTAAGGGGTCAAATATTTCTTCGTGCGAGACAAAAATTAGTTTATCTAGGGATGGATCCAGGGTGCTAGAAATGTATATGTGAAAATGCGGCCTTTGCTAACACACACACTTCAACACGGTCCTTATTTGCAGATTCTACCTGGAATGAAAATTGGATTGTTGATACGAAAATTAGCCTGCAAAGCAACCTGTTTCCTTCTATCTAAAGGGAATTGATTGTCAGATATCCTCAGATTCGAGGTGTTTAAGCAACCAGACCCTGTAAGAATGAAGGATTTGAATGCAATTTAAGCTATGTGAATGTGCAAGTAATCTAGATGAAGTGCAAGAAATTAATCTAAGAAATAAAAGACATTAAACTAAAAATGTATGCATTATTAAGCTAGATGAATCTAAACTAAGAATGCAAGATGTATGTAAAAATATGAGCAAATGTGAGTATGAATTCTAGTAGCAATTCGATGCAAATTCTCCAAATTCATCCTCTCAAAATGAAGAGATGAGGGTCTCTTAAATAGACTTTTCTGAAATCCATCAACGATTGAGATCGATTTTAATCAACGGTCAGGATTAAAGGTGAAGTTCAGTCATAAAGGGAGATTCCCAAATTAAAGGGAGTTAAAAGATTTAATTTGAGTAAAATAAGGAGTTGACTGATTCAATTTGAGTAGAAAAAGGAGTTAACTGATTTAACTCATTTTTGATCAATAGTGAACTGGAAATTTCCCTTTTTTGAAATGAAGAGAGATTTTGGTGAAATATTTAATTTAATAAAATGAGATATGCTCTCATAATTACCTTTTCTATTTAATTAAATAATCTATTAATTAATTAGAGATAATTTTCTTATTTAATTAAATAACTTCATCTAATTAATTAGGAATGGCTTCCCATTTAATTAAATAACTTTGTTTAATTAATTAGAAGTAAGTACTCCATTTAATTACCAATAGTGGCATGTTGTGATGGTTAAGTTGTTGTGTTGTTATCCTTACCATCAAGGTTCAAATCTCATGGAGATGAGGTCCCCTATTTGTGGCCTCACTGGTTCATAGCTCCAGGTCAAAGCGTTTACCCCTCTTTAAAAAAAAAAAAAGGTACTCCATTTAATTAAATAATTTTGTTTAATTAATTAGAAATACCTTTCCCATTTAATTAAATAATTACATTTAATTAATCAAGATAGGTGTATTTATTAAAATAAATAAATTTAATTTTGTAGTACATTAGCCTTTAGGATATAATTTAATTTAATTAAAGTATAAATACTTAGTAATTAAATTAAATATTAATCAATAGGTTTAATGTGACTAACATGAGTACGTACTATAGGAATTAAATAAGAAATATGATGAATGCAGATTAGGGTCTTTTGCATCTGAAAATTAAGCCAAGTAGCGAATAGCAAAATGAGAATTGCCTATTAGAATAGGAATTAGAAATTATCAGAAATAGACCAGAATTGGTATAATGGCAATGAGCCAATTTTGGGGTATTACACATCCAAACCCCCAGCCCCAACTGGTTCCCCTAAGGATCATGGGCCCTAGTGCCCTACCCTACAACCTTCACCTAGCGGGTCCCCTATTGAATTCAAGCCCACCCCCTTAGGAAATAAAGGAAGATAGGATAAAGGGAAAGAGAAGTAACCAGAGGAGTTAGAGGCTGAAGGGAGAGGGGGTAGGAGGAGGTCAGGGAGGTTAGCTAAGTCCAATGCTAAGGGGAAGCTAAAAGTTGGGGCCTTGCAAGAGAAGGATTCGAACTCAGAGGACACAGACCATCCCAAAGAAAGGATGAAAGAGAAGGCATCAAATTTTGGAGAGGGAAGAATGGAGGAGTTGGAAGAGGAGGTTTCAAATTCCTCATGGTCTAGTAGCTGCCACCACACTTCACCTACTCAAAGATATGGAGGGAGATTTGCCAAAGGAGGACTTCAAATTATTGTTTGACTTCCTTGTAGAAGATTGGGCAAGCATCCTCCTAGGGAGGAAAGAGGCTAAGAAGCCTTAATGGATTTCTCCTTCTATTTTTTATGTTTTTTATCTATTAGTTGTTGAACTTGGCTAGGTTTAAGGCTATTATGCCTCTACTTATATATTTACATAGCTTTTCTAGTTTTAATATAGGCAGTTTGTATGTCAAGCCTGTTGATACTCTTTATGTTTTTGTTTTCTAAGTGGTAGGGGGTCATTTTGGTTGTTGGTAATCTACTGGTAGTCGGCCAGTTTGACTATTTAAGGGCCAACCCCTAGTTTTGGCTGCTTTTAATTCAAAAAAATTCTTATGTTATAGATGTATGCATTTATGATTCCATTCTTCTTAATGGGTATGATTGTAATTTTGATATCTTTCATACATACATATATTAAATCTTCTAGCCATGTACTATATATATAATTATAATTATAATTACTGATATTAAATATATATTTACTTTATGAATATCTCTTAATATATATTAACAACTAGATTACTCTCAAGGAGCCAACTAGGCATGATAGGTTAAGGTGCTCTAGTATACAACTCAGGCATAAAAGGATTGGTATTTTCTCACTACAAGGGACCTAGGACAAACAAATGCCATCTACTCACTAAAAGGAACTAGGAACAAGGGGGGCATAAATAGATAAAGACAAGTGATATTTTATATGCTTATCAGATTAAAAAATTACATGAACAAATAATTTTGAGGTTATTGTAAGGTACCATAATGTTTTAATTTAAAAAATTCACGCTTCATATTTAACATTGTATTAAAAATATGAAATTTGAAGATACTAACATTGTAAAATTTTATAAATCTCTAAGCTACATCACAAGTAGATCTAGATAAAGAAACAAGCAAAATTTGTAGTGAAATAAATAGACTAAAAATTAGAGCTATTGAACAACAAAATTATATTAATTATTAATAATAATATACATAACATACATGGTTTATAAAATAAAAATTTCTAGTGAATTATAGTGGAAATATGTAGTTCAATTTTAGATATACTTACACATTACAAAAATAAACAATGCTTCATATATTACAAATAAGGTTGTGATGATCTAAAGATTAGAGTTAACTAAGAGTATAACCAAATTCTAATGCTAACACACCCCTTTTAGGCTAACCAAAGGAGGCAATTAAGAGGAAAGAGGGAAATACAATGTGAACAAAATTCACCCTAAAAATTAATGCTAATAAAGAAAGATATATATTGTACTATGATTTCTTTCACCCAAGCAAAATCTCTAAGAAAATAAAATGGAAGAGAAGATATCTCTCCACGATGTGTAGTCAATGGTAGATGCTCAAAACTATGTTTAGAAGGTGGTCCATGATCTTCAAACAATATTTTTTCCTTTAGGAAGAAACAAAATAGAATATGTGTAAATGAAGTCTCCCCAATCCTAAAAAGAATATATAGGAGGAAAAATCTAGATGCATGATGTTTCTAAAACTTATTCCATGTCTCACGTGTTGATCTTGAAACTTGTCATAATAAAATCAAACATACTGAAAATGACAAGCAAGAATATCCTATAAATTTATGTAGAAAACAATGAAACCAATCATGTACTTCCTCAAAAGGAAAATATATCTCATCAAAATGTTGTACAAATATATCCAAACTCATATCAATCTGTAAAGGATGACCATAAATAGATGGAAGAAAAGGGTTAGAAGGTTCTCTTACAATAACTAAAGAAGAATATCCTTCATCAAAGATGATGCAGGAGCATCTTGGGTCAATGAGAAATATTTCATCAAACAAAAATTATTACTTTTTTTGTACTAGTTTGTTGTTTGAGGAGTAGTCATTGCTTCTCGTGGTTTCAATTTGTGTGCAACTAACATTTTATTGTGGACCCACCCAATAGTGATCCTTATGCTAAGTGTACAAAACCTAATGCTCATTGTGCTTGGAGTTACGTGCCTCTTTCTTCATTCACTATTCACTGTGTGTTCTACGTAGCGCATTGTCAAAATTCTTTCAATGCAATTTCCTATGATGACATGGAATCTTACCCATGTGTGGACCTATCCTTAAGAGTGTGATTTCTATTATGATCATTTGATAGTTCATTTGTTTTATCTTCCAAGGCAAGACCTATTTTTAGTTAAATTCCTAACAGGCTCACTTGTGGTCTTACTAGCTATATAAGAACTTGGATTAGCTTTAGAGAGATCATCATTCCAGAGGTATCATACAAGGAGCAGGGGAAAAATGGAATATGTAGAAATTCATATTTTAGCTCTATGATTGTAAATTCTTTATACTGGTCATAACTTGGAAGGCCTCATAGTCGAGCATGTCAGAGGTATATTTTATCATTATAATTGACTAATCAATGAGTAAATATCTTGGTTCTTGTTGTTGAATATGTGTTGTTTTCCATGTGTACTCTTAGAAAGCGATTAGGAGATTGGACTTGGATCCTTTCCCCTACCTTCCTTGTGTCATGTAGTAATAGATAAAGGTTTCTTTCCTTGTGAATATTAGGATCCTAGAGAAACTTAATTAGATTGGTTGTAGGGTGGTAGATCTGGAATCTGATCCATGACTTGCAAAAGGTTATGATCTTGCAGGAACTTTGTTAAGATGGTTCAAGGTTGAGGAAATTAAGATAATTATATAATCAATATGTTGAGACAAATTGTAGCGAGAACTGAAGTTTTTGAAACATCTCAGAGAAGAGGTGTATATCTTGAGGATGTTAGTGATGATGAAGAAGTGGACCCTAATCCAAATCTTGAACCTAAAGTAGAAAAAGATAAGGAAAGGATTTTGAGAGTTTTGTCAAGGGAAAACTCCAGACTTGTTGTTGAAGTTCCTTGATATGTAATGATCCCAGTGTATTCTGATCAAGAATTCTGATTTGAATTGTAGGAATTTTGTCAAATAGTTGGCACACAACCCAAAATTATAGCTTGGACACTATTGCAAGACAATCCAGGTCAAGGAAAAAAGTAATAATATGATTGCAATGAAATTTCCAAACAATACAAAGACTTAGGAAATAACAAAATTAAATCTATAGTGCTCACTTCTACAATAGACCTCATATAATATTTATTCAATTGGAAACATGAAGGAATAATCACTGAGTGAATCTAATACATTAACTTACATTAAGCATTATTAAAACAAATTTTCATCATAAAAAGAAGTGAAGGAACCTAGTATAATCGTTGGTTACTGACAATTATATTTCAGCAATGGAAGATGAACTAGTGAAGAAGTTTTCATATTGCCTAGGATGAGGGAGAACTTATGCAGCTAGAAAGAATGGTACTAATGTAACCACTATAGAAAAATCTATTAATCCACTGGAGGACTCTTGTGGTCATTCACCAAACATCTTTTGTCTTTGTGATAAATCTTGTGTCTTGCAGGAGTTGCAGACTGCTACTAATGGGATGGTGAGGTTT
This sequence comes from Cupressus sempervirens, assembly GCA_028749045.1. Taxonomy (NCBI): domain Eukaryota; kingdom Viridiplantae; phylum Streptophyta; class Pinopsida; order Cupressales; family Cupressaceae; genus Cupressus; species Cupressus sempervirens. The sequence continues at coordinate 764,096,779 of CM053783.1, read as the reverse complement.
CTTATATCTGCCTGTGAGTTGCTAAGAGGGAACTTAGACAACTTGCAACTTCTAGACACTGTGTGTAATCTCTACTAAATACTAACAGCCACCATTTCTTCTTCATGACTTGTGTTTACTTGGAGAGACTTGGGCTTGCCATATAGTATTCTAGACTATCTGCTTCATAGCTATTATTATATGCCAAAAAATACTAATGCGATTTAACTGAAAAGAAGGTACTTATAAAATGCCTTCTTCTTCTGCTATAGAAATGACTGCAAGTTAGTATGTCATCCAATATATCCAAATCTACTCATTCACCTTGTAGATTTTGACCATCTATGAATTCTCATCAAATGTGGAGCTTCAAATTTTAATGCATCAATTTTATTCTCTGTTCTAAAGGTACAATATGAGAACTAGGTTTGTGTCTAGTCTCACTTGTTTCCTTAAGGGGTTATGTCCTTAGGAAAATCTAGTCACATTTAAGAAATTAGAATAGTATAATATTTAATTCATAAACTTCTTGTGTGTTCAAATCTCAAGGTGGAGTCTCTTATTTATAACCTTGAAGTGAGGGAAAAGTGTTGGAATAAGAGATGTGGGATAAAACAACAATTTCATCTTGTAGTCACTTAAGTCACTTTATAAAGTGAATGAATTTTAAAAAAAATTTAATTTTATTAAAGAACTTTAATTTATTAAATGATGAGCTTAAGATAAACCTCCCATGTGACTGGTAGGCATCCTAACTATTGATGCCATTAATCTATCTAGATGTAGAGATAGATTAACCTGGTGCCATAAAACTAGTGTGAGGAAGGGGACATGATAGTCCTCCCTTTCCAAGATTGCTTGCCCTCAAGAAATCTCAATGCTGGATGCTATGAAATAGACTCACCTTCTCAAGTGGTGTCCTCATACGATAAGTCTTTCCAATGAACTAGATATTCTCTGATGGATCTATTTGGAAACTTCCTTTCCCTGGTCTTAATCACCTTTGCTAGCTCCAAAATGAGCTTACCCTCCTCATCAAGTAGAGAAAAACCCTCTTAATGAACAATCTACTAGCTAATGGCCTTCTTGAGGCATGAGACATGAAATAAATTGTGGATTCAGCTATCACCAACCTCACCAACCCTCATAGTGATGCAATAAGGTTCATAAAATCTGGGTTTAAGTTTTTCAAAGCCACTTCTCTTTAGGGAGCTCTGTCTATATGGCTATAGATAAAGATAAATCATGTTATCCAAATCAAATCTCTACTCAATATGATGTTGATAATCATATAATTTTTGTTGGTTCTTTGCTTGCTAAATATTATCCCTAAGGGCTCAAAGGATATCCTACTGATCCAAAATCCAATCATTGGCTAAGGGTGCGTTGCTATCCTATACTACCAAGTTAGTGAAGGAAAGGGGATTATAGCCATAAATAGCACAAAAGGGATTCATTAAAATGGACATATGGTATGTTTTGTTATAGCAATACTCCCCCAAATACAACCATTTGACCTAAGCTCTCTGCTAACTTCCAATGTAGTTTCTTAGATACCCTTCCACCCATTTATTAACTATTTTGGTCTAACTATCTATCTGTGGGTGATAACTAGTGTTGGGTGTTAAATTGGTACCTACTAGTCTAAAAAATTCCTACCAAAAGTTATTGAGAAACCTACTATCTCTATCACTCATGATGGTCCTGGGTAATCCATGAAGATGAAAAACCTCTCAAAAGAACAACTCTGCCACTTGAGAGGCTGACCAATCTGATGCCATAGTAAATAAGTGTGCAAATTTGGTCAATCTCTCTACCAACAGAAAAATAAAATCTCTACCTTGAACCCTCAACAACCCTATAATGAAGTCCATGGATATACTCTCCCATCTCTAAGCTAGAACAGGGAGTGGCTAAAGTAACCCTGTGGGAAAACCCTATTCTAAATTGTTCTCTTGACAAGTCTAGCACTCTCTAATGTGTTGCAAAATGTCATCCTTTAGCCCCTTCCATGAGAATCTCTCTCTAATTTTCCTGTAGGTTTTGAAAAAACTTGGGTGACCCATTGAAGGTGCATCATGCATATAGTGAAAAATATCCTTTTTAAGTTTAGATTTAGGTACTAGTTAGATTCTATTCTTATAATATATAATATCATTCATTACCTTGTATTGATCATCCTAAAGTATACCATACATAATCTAAAATGCATGAGTATTTTTAGAATACTCCACTAACAGTTGGGATCTCCAATCTGCTAAAATCTTGGAAATGGTACAACACTCTAACATTGGGGGTCTTCGAGAAAGTGCATCAACAACTATATTATTTTTCCCTATGACATATTCAGTGTCAAAATCATATGCTTGGACCTTGCTGACCCATTTTTGCTATCTTTCATTCAACTCCTTTTGTTCTAGGAAGTAACATAAACTATTATGATCAATCTTCGCTATAAACTTACTCCCAACCAAGTATTGTCTAAACTTGGCTAAGGCATGCATTATGGCTAACATCTCTTTATCATATGTATAATATAATAGCTCACTACCCCTAAGTTTCCTACTCTCAAAAGCTATGGGATGATGATCCTGCATCAAAACTACCTCGATTCCACTCCCTGAAGCATCACACTCCAAAAAAAAGGGTCTACAAAAATTAGGAAGTTCTAGAACTGGGTACATGCTCATCACCTATTTTAGTCTATCAAAGATTTCCTTTTAATCCTCTAGCCACTACCTAGGAAAAACCTTTGGTGAATTTCTTGCAATGAGAATGAAGGCCAAGGAAGCCCCACAACTCAGATACATCTCTTGGTTATGGCCACTTAAGAATTGCCTGTATCTTTTTTTGATGTACCTTAACTCCCTCTAAACCAATCACATGACCTAGATAAAGAATCTCAGTTAGTCCAAATTCAAATTTAGACTCCTTTGTGAATAAAGAGTGTTCTTCCATGAGGCTAAGGATCTCATCTAGGTGTTGCAAATGTTATTCCCAAGTCCTGCTAAAGACCAATATGTCATCAAAGAAAACCAACACACTCTTTCATAGTTGTGCATGATTGAAAAGTGTTTGGTGCATTAGTGAGCCCAAATGGCATCACTAAAAACTCATAGTGTCTATAGTGGCATCTAAAATCTATCTTATGCACATCCTCCTCTCAGACTCATATTTGATGGTATCTTGATCAAAGATCTATCTTTGAGAAATAAATACCTCCATAAAGCTCATCCAGTAACTCATCAATGTGGGGAATCAGATACCTATTTTTAATGGTTCTCTTATTAAGGGTGTGGTAATCAATACACATCCAAATGGTGCCATCTTTCTTCTTAACCAACACCACTGAAGAGAAAAAAGGGTTAAAAATAGGCCTAATATGTCCCATATCTAGAAGTTCCTTAATCATCTTCTCTATTTCTTCTTTGAAATGCCTGGGGTGATGATAAGGAGTGGTAATGATGGGTTTGGTGCCTTCCTCTAGCTCAATGATATGCTCAAACCCTCTATCTAGGGGTAAATCTTCAAATACCCTCTAGCACCATCTAGATATCACAATGGTATTGTTGTCCTGTATCCTATGTCTCCTTAGAAGACATGAAACACTATGTCACCCATTCGATATCATCATGCACCAAAATAGCTTCCATCCTATGAATTGTTATCAACCTGGGCCCACTATTTGGTATGGATTTTAAGACTACCAACCAATCACCCTCCGAGAATTCCAATTGCATGGTCTCATGATCAAATGTGTACCTATAGAGAGTCTTTAACCATTGTCTACCCAAAATGGCATCCAACCCATCCAAATCAATAACATAAAAATCAATCTCTAAAAGATAATCATCAAACTGTATCTGAAAACTAGATACTTTCTTTGTGCAACTCAAAACCTCACCACCTACTACCTTCACTTCAAAATCAAGTATGTCAATAGTTTGCAATCCTCTCTTAGATACCATTCATGTGCTAATGAAAATATGGGATGCTCATGTATCCAAAAGAAAAAAAATGCACTATCCCCTAACAACACCCTTGTCCCTAAAAGGATGACATGTTGGATCACTAGAAAGAGTGGCTATAATAGGAGGTTGTTCCATAGTGACTTTCTTCTTTTTATCTTTAAGAGACTACTCTTCAACTTATTTCTCCTTGTTATCCTCAAAATCAATACCTTCTTGTTACTCTCCTTCATCCTCTAAAAGAACCTCAACATAGTGAATCATGCCTTTACCAAGGCATCTATGATCAAGAGTCCAAGGTTCCCTACAAGTGAAGCACAATTTCTTCATTCGAAGTTCATTAAGTGTCTCAAAATCCAATTTGGGAGGATTTGGATTTTGTTGGTTTTTGTTCCCTTGGGATGATGTAGACCCTTTATAGTGTTTCTTTAGAGGTTGCAATAGTGAAGAATTTGAATCCAAATCATGGGATATCTTAATTCCATCATCTAACGTATTTGGTTTAAGGACACTAACCAAACCCCTAAATCTCTCCTATAACCCTTCTGTGAACAACATCACCTTACACTTCTCTATCATATTTGGCACCATCACTAATATAAGCTAAAACTCATCAATGAAGTTATCCAAGGACCCACTCTATCATAACTAAGCCAAATCCCTGTATTAAACTTCAATATCTTTCCTTTCAAAATGAGTAATCATCTTGGAGTTGAAAGTATCATATGAAGTTATGAGGCCATGATCCTAGGTGACTAAACCATGATGCCACCAATCATACACTGCTCCCTCAAGGTGAATTGAGGAAAATATAATGTCTTTTTCCTTTGCCATGGGTTTGAGTGTCAAATAGGTATAAAGTATGAATTTAAGCTCTCACAAATGTCATACTACTGCCATCAAAGGTAGGGAGAGTTAACTTGTTCATAGAATGTTTAAGGTTCTTGTTTGGTGCTCTAGGTCTCCTATCCTATTGCTATCTATTAGCCTCCCTTTTCTGATTTAGGTACTGGAAAAAGGTCAAAGCTTGTTTAATAGGATTACGAAAAAAATCTCATTTATCATACAATGGCATAACATTGTTTGGTAGTAAATTCGGTGTTGTTGGGAGTGTTGCCTCTTCTTCTGCATTAAACACTAGCATTAAAGGTTTTTCAATGTTACGTGTGGGGGCTCTAATAGCTTTGGGTGACCTAGCTACACTATGTTCTCCATCATGATGGCTTGGGGATCTCCTATCAATAGGAGCTAACTATTGCATATTAATTGCGAGTTGTTGAAGTGCATCAGCTATGTTATTCTACCCATCTCTAACAACCTGCAATGTTTCCTAAACTTCCCTATCCTATTTAGTTTCAAGATGTGCCATTTGGATGTTATTTACCTATTTTTCCTATCTAAAATGATCAACCTATTTTGTAAGATCAATTTGTTCACCTGTTCCAAATATTACTTCCTCATCCACTGAATAACTATCTTCAATCTCAATATGATTTGAAGAACCTATTTGTTCCAATTGTACATGACTAAATTTATACTATCTTTTACTCATTATTGATTGTCTTTTTTGGATAAAAATTGGTCTACAAATTTTTTTTTATTTTCCACAAGATGGCAAGTCTTGTGGCTTTGATACCAATATAATGATCCTAGCTTATTGATCAAGAATTCTGATTTAGACTATAAAAATTTTGTCAAATAGTTGGTACACATCCTAGAATTAAATCTTGGACACTATTGTGAGACAATTTGACTCAAGGATAAAAGCAATAATATGATTGCAATGAAATTTCCAAACAATACAAAAACTCAAGAAATAACAATATTAAATCTGTAGTGCCTACTTCTACAATAGACCTCATATAATAATTATTCAATTGGAAATGTGGAGGAATAATCATTAAGTGCATCTAATAGACTAACTTACATTTGCATTACTAAAAAAAAATTGCTTCATAAAAAGAAGTGAAGGAACCTAGTATAATCTCTAGCTATTGACAATCTATATTTCAACAATGGAAGATGACATTAACTAGTGAATAAGTTTCTGTATTTCTTGGGATGAGGGAGAACTTATGCAGCTAGAAAGAATGGTACTAATATAAATACTACATGAAACCCTATTAATCCACTAGTCATTCACCGAACATCTATTGTCTCTATGATAAATCTCGTGTCCTGTAGGAGTTGTAGACTACTACCAATTAGAAGCTGAGGTTTCTTGTATCTGCTTGTGAGAAAATAAGAGGGAACTGGGATGAATTGCAACTTGTAGACCCTATGTGTAATATATACTAAAGACTAACACCTTCCCTTACTTCTTCATGACTTGTGTCTACTTGGAGAGACTTGGGCCTACCGCCTAGTATTCTAGACTATATCTACTTTATAGCTATTGTTATATGCCAGAAAATACTGATGCAATTTAACTAAAAAGAGGGTACTTACAGAATGCCTTCTTCTTTTTCTAAGAAAATTACTGCCATTTAGTATTTCATCCATTATATTCAAATCTACCCATTCACCTTGTAGAGTTCAACCATCTATGAATTCTCATCAAACGTGGAGCTTTACCTTTTAATGCATCAATTTTATTATTAGTTCTAAATGTACAATATAAGAACCAAGTTTGGATCTAGTCTCACTAGTCTCCTTAAGGGGTTTCATCCTTAGGAAAATCTAGTCACATTTAAGCAACCAAAATAGTAGAATATTTAATTCATAAACTTTTTGTGTGTTCAAATTCCAAGGTGGAGTCTCTTATTTATAACCTTGAAGTGAGGGAAAAGTGTTGGAATAAGAGATGTGGGATAAAACAAAAATTTCATCCTCACTTAAGTCACTTTATAATGTAAATGGCTTTTAAAAAAAAAAAAAACTTTATCAAGGAACTTTAATTTATTAAATGATGAGCTTAAGATAAATCTCCTATGTGACTGGTAAGCATCCCAACTATTGATGATGTTAACCTATTCGTATGTGGGGATAAATAAACCTAATGCCATAGAACTAGAGTGAGGAAGGGGACATGACATGATATGATGGAAGACTTGAGACTAATGCAGTGTTAGATTGGATATATGAAATGGACAAGTTCTTTGAGAATGAAAATACCCCTAATAATAAGAGGATAAAGATAATAGTCACCAAGTTGAAGGGTCATGCTTCACTTTGGTAGGATCATTTGCATACTAAAAGGAATAAAAAAGGAAAGGAAAAGGTTAGGACATGGACAAAGATGATTGGCAAGTCAAAGGAAGATTTCCTTCCTATAGATTACCAAGTTAATCTATTGAGAATAATGTAAATTTTGAGACAAAAGGATACAATTATGAAACAATATACTAAGGAATTCTATAAATTGGATATCATATCTAGATATGTGGATGATGAAGTTTAGAAAGTGGCTAGACACCTAAATGGTTTGAGGACATCAGTTCAAGATGATATTAGTTGTGTTAAGATGGAAACTGTGGAAGAAGCATATTAGTATGCCTTGAAGGCTGAGGACAAGTTAGCGAATAAACATGATCGAAGACAAAGAGGAAGAGGTGGTAGAGTTAAAATAAGTAGAGGAAAAACCTATGGAGAAAGTAGAAGATCTAAAAATACAATGAAAGATAAGGGTAAGACAGAATGGAAAGAGGAACCTACTAGTAAGGGAGGTAATTACATTAGAGGTAGATATATTGGTTACTCAAGGAATAATACTAACAATGGAAAGAGATAAGATAGATCTTGGTTTATGGGCACTTATTTTAAGTGTGGATAAGAAGTACATAATGCCTTTGAATGTGCTAATTTTGGCAAGAAGATTGGAGGTAGCAACATAGACAATTTGGCTTGTGAAGAAGTTGTTAAATTGCCTAATGAATATGAACATGGTGAGAACCTAATGTTGAGAAGAATTTTGTGGAATGTGGAAAATAATGAAGAAATTGTTCTAAGAAATATCTTATTGAAGACTACATGTAAGGTTACTCGAAAATATTGCAATGTAATTGTTAATAGTTGAAGTTTAGACAATTTGGCATTAGAAGAAATGGTTACAAAATTATAGATGTAGATATTCAGATGTCCTAAGCCCTATCATTTTTTTAGATCCAAAAGGATCATAAGTTACTAGAAAGTGAAAAATTCCTTGTTATATTCAAGATTGGAAATTATTATGATGAAGTTATGTGTGATATAATGCCTATGTATTGTTTTCATATTTAGTTGGCTAGAACTTGGTAGTATGATAGACATGCTTTGTGATAGGCCAACACTAGGGAAAATAATGAGAAATATTTAATATTTAGAAAGAGTTTTAGCTTGGCCTAACCATGTCAATTTGGGGCCATAAGCTTGTGAAAGGTGTTTGGGTAATATGCCATCAAGGGGTGTAGGTTGTGAGCTGAGCGATTATAGATGCAACTAGAACACATGAAAATAAATATACTAAAAATCAAAGTAATTATGGAGATGGGAACAAGCACTTCTTAGCAACAAAACATCAAAAATAGAGATTAAACACACAACTCTCAAAGTAAACTATTCTTAAAACTAGAATGAAATATGAAGATGAAATCAAGAATGAAACCTTGTAAAAAATAAACAACACACCCAACAAATGATAATTACAAGAATTATTACTTTGTGCCAATCAAACTATGAAAATAAAATAGATTTGCAGGTACTCAAGTTGTATAAATATTTTAGTTTTTGAATAAGAGTTACATTCAATATTGAATTTATTAATTCAAAATATAATAATGATCAAACAAAATCAACCATATCAGATCTTTTGGAATTCAAGAGATGATTAAATCATAAACACATTTCATATTGCAAATTAATCTACTTGGTATGAAAGATACCACACAAAATATAATCTATATATAATTCATGATATTAAATAGCCTCACCAGATATTCCAAGAGTGGGCCCTTCCTTTGGTTCACAAGGTGAGTGAAGCATGAATGATTGTCTATGCTTGACTAATCAACAAAACCTTTATTTTATTTCTTAAAAAGGATGCATCAAATTGTCTACTTTATGCTACTTATATAGATGTAGCTCTAATAATCATGCACATGGATTTAGTTTAGTGGTTTGTGTTATAAAAAACATAAGAATGGATGACATAAAATATTGTTTAAAAGTCACAGATTGTTACAACAAAAAATAAAATAGATGATGGAGAGAGAGTCGTGTAGCCCATAAAAGAAGAATATTAGCCTCACATATCATATGAAAAATTATTCTATTACAATGGTGTTTAGACCAAGAAATGGTATATGGTATTCCTTCCCACACAGTTTGGTGGCACATCTCAAATAGGTTTCATACTGCATTGTATCTCCAACAAATGCATCCTTCAATGATTGGGTAGAATGTCTTCTTTGTGAAACCTTATCTTCTGGCTATTGAATATCTAGGATATTCTTATTTGAACTCAATTTTTATAAGGTGACATATTTAAATAAGAAGTAAAGAGGAGAATGCATGATGGAATAATCTTCATTTAGCAATTGGGAATATTTAGATAACTAACAACACATGAAACACCCAATCTGATATATACATCTACATAAATGAATTTGATACCACATTGATAAATGTAATTATTGAACTAAGATAATATGGAAAATAGAAATGATCTTCTAGTTAAAAACTATATACATTAGTTCTTGTCCAAAGTGTGATAGGAATAATCTATGCAAAGGGCAACAAGAAGATCTGCTCCCATAAATCAACATGCTGCAATAATAAAGATTAGTAAAAGTGATAAATAATGTATTCTCCATATTTTAATCCCAAAAACATATAAAATACTACTTATTCATATTAAGTTACATGCAATATAAAATAGTATAATGGGATGAAAAATAATGGAAATAGAATAGGGAAGTGAGTATGAAAGTAAATGAAATGGATTGAAATATGAAATAAAATGGGTCATACATGGCTCTCATCACTTTTCATGATGGTAGATTGAATCAATATACTATTTGGATTGATTGGAAGGAACAAGTATTGTTGCCTTTGGTAGAGAAACTTGATGAGAATCATTGTACCACAGTAAAGTTATGTTTGGTGTGAGCAAATTAGTTTGTTAAGGAGCAAAATGTTTTTTCCTTGATCTCTAGGAAGACTGAGAAACAAGATGAGCTCAAGCATGCACCTGAGATTAAATATTTGTTGGATAAATTTTGAGATATCATTTTTGATAATATACTTGATAGTTTTCCTCCTATAAGAAGTATTAGTCATTGTATGGATTTGATACCTATATCTACTTTACCTAATAAAGAATTGCATAGGCTAACATCTGTTGAAAATAAAGAATTGAATAGGTATATGCAAATTTATGTGTCAATACCGAAATATAAAATATAAGATAATAAACACACACAAAATGAAGGATTGAACATCAAAATGAAATCTTTACTTTTCCTTACCATATGCAACATGTTTCTATTGTCCTCCTAGTCTTGAGTCTTCTTGATTTGTGAACCCTTTGATTTTGATTAGCTCCTTTCTACAAGATTGCTTCAAGATGTTAGGGATTTACAAACTTCAATAATAGATCAAATGGAATGATCCTAAAATGAATAAATGATGAAGATGGATGATGATGCAAATGAATTATGGAAATGGATGATAGATTGCTTGAGATTGCTTCTAATGCTAATTTGAATGCTAAAATTGAGTATGAATCTAGATTTTGAAATGAGGAGAAAAAGGTTCCTTTTATAGACTTTGGATAAACCCTAGCCTAAGTGGCAACATCTGACAGTGGAGAGATAATTAAGGACACACAGATGGATGGGATTGACTTGATTGAAGAGATGGATGAAATCAAGGATTTAGTTGAGATTTGAGAGGAAAATTAGGAAAAAGAAAGACACTTGGAAGTCATCTCATCAAGACTTTCTTAGAGGACTCCAACTCTAGAAAAAACTCTAAGGACAAGTGTATCATGAGCTCTTGTTGACAACATGAGGTTGATTGAGTGACTCCAAGTTAATAGAGGAAGAGGAAGAGAACTTAGCCTCCTAGAGACATGAGTCTCAGAGGTTGAGTTAATCAAGGCCACATCTCCTCTTTTAATCCCATAAAATAGGACACATGGGTGAGGATAAATGGGATTTTTAATAATGAATTAATATTAATTATTGGTGCAACTATGAGGTGGCACATGACTTGGATTGCTTAAGGGGACTGAAAGACTTAGTCATTTGGGTGAGTAGATAATTACGTAATTTAAATAAATTACTTAATAAAATTATTTAAGAGACTTAGGATAGTGTAATTGACCTAGGTGAATTAGTTTAATAAATTAAACAATTTATTAATACTAATAGATGAATAATATCAATCAAATAAAAAACATTTAATTAATTATTAGCAAGTGCATTAAATTAATAAATTGAATAATTTATTAAACTTATTAGAAGAGGATTTTAATTAAATATTAAAATATTCAATTAATTGTCTTGATGAGTTTTAAGTGTATACAATAGGCAAGTGCAATAATTTCTTGACAAACTTTTGATCAAAGAAAGTTTGATTCCTTTTGTTGTACCTACTATACTAGAACCTAAAAAGAATGGGGAATGGAAAATGTGCACACAAGATAACAATAAAATATAGGTTTCCACTACCTAGGGTGGATGACATAATGGATTGTTTGAGTGGAGCAAAATATTTCACCAAGATTGATTTGAAAAGTGGGTATCATTATATCAAGATTAGAGAAGGAGATGAATGGAAAACTACTTTTAAGACTAATGAAGGTTTGTATCAATGGTTGATTATGCCTTTTGGTTAAAAATTAATGCACCTAGTACTTTCCTGAGGCTAATGAATGAAGTTTTGAAGAAATTCTTTGGTAAGTTTGTGATTGTATATCTTGATGACATTTTCATATTCAGTAAGACTAAGAAGAACACCTTTAACATATTAGAAAATTTTTATAGAGATTGAAGAAAGAGAAGTTGCTGATTAATTTGAATAGATGTTCATTCATGAAGGATGAAATTGTGTATCTTGGTTATGTAATTTGTGTTGATGGTTTGAAGACCAATCTTGGAAAAGAAAAGGTTATCCTAGATTGGCCTACACCTAAGAATGTTGGATAAGTTAGTTCATTTCATGGATTTATTAGTTTTTGTAGGAAGTTCATATGGATTTTTTAGTTTCTGTAGGAAGTTCATCAAAATATTTAGTTGAGTATGTAATGCCATAACAAAGACTATGGAAGGAGATAAAAAAGATTTCAAATGGACACATGGAGCACATAAGAATTTTGAAGCATTGAAAAAAAGGTGGTAGAACTACCTATACTTGCTTTTCTTGATTTCACTAAGGATTTTCAAGTTGATTGTGATGCTTGTGGAAGTGTCATTGGAGCTATTTTGAGTAAAAAGGGAGACCTATATCTCTAGAATTGTGAGAAGTTAAGAGATGTTAAGAAAATGTATTCAATTTATGATAAGGAATTATATGCTATTGTTCAAGCTTTAAAGAAATGAAAATATTATTTGATGCCTAAATATTTTATGTTTTACACTAACCATAAAGCTCTGCAATGTTTGGGAAACCAAAATAAATTGAATTAGAGACATATGAAGTAGGTAGAGTATTTATAGAAATTTTCCTTTGTGTTGATACATAAGAGTGGATAGTATAACAAAGTTGTTGATGCTTTGAGTAGAAGAAGGGATTTTCTAACATAAATGAGAGTTGAGGTACTTGGTTTTGATTATTTGAAACATTTGTATGCAATCGATCCTAATTTTATAGAATTGTGGAAGGCTTGTAAGAATCAAATGGTGAGTAAACAAGATAAGTAGACTAATTATTTCATTCAAGAAGAAATTTTGTTTAAAGGAATTCAATTGTGTAAACCTAGAGGATCTATGAGGGATAACATCATGAAGGAGAAAAATAGTGGAGGACTTGTTGGACATTTTGGAATACAAAATAGTAAAGATATTCTCTAATAGATATTACTAGCCCCATATGTACAAAGATGTGTTGAAGATGGTTAAGAGTTTCATAATTTGTGAAATAGAAAAGGGAACTAGTTAGAATTTGGGTTTGTATTCACCTTTTCCTATACTAAATCAAGCTTGGGAAGATATGAGTATGCACTTTGTGCTTGGCTTACCTAGAACTCTGAGAAGCAATGATTCTATTCTAGTAGTGGTTGACACATTTTTGTAAAATGACTCATTTCATACCTTGTAAGAAGTCATATGATGTAGTAAATATGGCTAAAATATTCTTTAAGGAAGTGGTGATTACATGGGTTGCCTAAAACTTTTGTTTCAGATAGGGATACTAAATTTACTGATTATTTCTAGAGAACACTTTGGAAGAAGTTGGATACCAAGCTTAAGTTTAATTCTATATTTTATCCTTAAACAAATGGGAAAATTGAAGTTGTGAATAGTAGTTTGGATAATTTGCCAAGATATTTAATTGGAGACAAGTCTACTAATTGGGAATTGATTTTGGGATAAGCATAATTTGTATATAAAAATTCTATGAATAGAAGTATTAAGAAAATATATTTTGAGATAGTACATGGAATGCATCCTAAAGGAACTACTGAGTTGAGGGATTTTTGTATTGAGATAAAGAGAAGTGTTAAAGTAAGGAATCTATGGATTTCATGAAGACTTTGCATGATAAAGTGGAAAAGAATCTAGAGACTAGTAATCAAGAGTATAAACAAAGGGAAAATAAAGGAAGAAGGCACAAATCTTTTGAGGTTGGTGAGGAGGTTATGGTTTTCTCAAAAAAGAACAATTTTCTAGTTGGTACCTATAGTAAGTTAAAAATGAAGAAGTTTGGTTCTTGTAAAATTCCAAGGAAGTTTGACTTTGGAAATGCTTTTGAAGTTGAATTACTAGAAGATATTAATATTTTACCAATATTCAATATTGCAGACATCTTTTAGTATTTAAATTAGGTGAAGAAGTAAAGATAACCTAGACTATCCAAAGAGGAATAATAACAACATTGAGAAGATTTTGGACAGTAGAGTAAGTAAGAGCACAAGAGGAAAAGACTACATGGAATACCTTGTTCAATGGAAGGATAAATCCATCAAAAGACAATTCATGGATAACATAAGTTGAGTTAGATCATTATGATTTAGGTCAAAGTGTTAGAATTTTCTGATGTGAACATCAATTCTTTACTTACCTTAGGTGTCTAATGCAGGAGCATATTGGGTCAATGAGCAATCTTGCATCAACCAAAAAATATTGTTTTGTTATCTATATTGGAGTTTTTTGTTCAAGGAGTAGTTGTATTTGCTCATGGTTTTAGGTTGTGTGCAATTGGTATCTTATTGTGGACTCATTGGTGATCCCTACCCTAAGTAAACAAAATGTGATGTTCATTGTTCTTGAAGTTACATGTCTATTTCTCCTCTCACTATTCATTGTGTGTTTCAAGTAACGTAATGTAGAAATTATTTCAGTGTGATTTCCTATGATAATGTGTCATCTTGCATGGTTACCAAACATATATTGGATCATGTGTGGACCTATCCTTAAGAACATAGATTTTATTATGATCATTTGATAGTTCTTTTTTCCTCCTCCAAGGCATGACCTATTTGTAATTAAATGCTTGACAAGTTGACTTATGGTCTTGTTGGCTATATAAGAACTTGGATTATCTTAAGAGAGATCATCATGATAGAGGTATCATGTAGGAAGTAGAAATAAAGTAGAGAACATATGGAAGATGTAGAAGGTGAGCTTTTAACTCTGTGATTGTAAATTATTTGTACTAGACGTAACCCTAAAGGCCTCACATCCAGGCATGTTGGATGTATATTTTATCATGAGAATTTTCTAATCAATCCTTTTGTGTGTACTCTTGGAAAGTTGTTAGGTTATTAGACTTGGATCCTTTCATCTACCCACCTTATGTCAAAAGAGAAGATGTATGAAATGAATACTATCATCTAGATCCTAAATGAGGGATTCTACAAACAAATGGCATATGCTTTGTAGAAATTAATCCTAATGAATTGAATTTGTAAGATACAAATGATCCCTTTACAATAAATCATTAGAGGGTTTCAATGAAGCAAATCAAATCTCAATAGAAATAAGAAGATCACTAGGGTTATCAATAAACTAATCATCCAAGAAGGATGTGTCCATACAAGATGAGGCAACACAAATCTTAGTGTCACCCATAGAACCTAATTATCTAAGGATTCACCAATTTTAGATGAAGATTCAATGTCTCCATACAATTTTTTGATGATGGTCCAAGTAATGAAAACTGTCCTTAAAAATAGTAATGCATATTAATTCATAGACAATGCAATTACTATTCAACCATGCAATCTTTTGTTCATAATCACTTGGCTTAGAAATGTGTCCAAGGAGATAGGGAAATAGATCTTGCTCAAGGTAGTGGTTTTCTATCCCCTTTTTCCATGACAAATAATTTTTTTAAGTTAGCTTGAAAACAAAAGGATAAAAATAAATATTAGACTGTACAGATCTCCCAAAAAATGGAACTTTGTCTCAATTTATGAATACAAAATGGAACACACTAGAAACCCCCAATTTAATGAGAAAAAATACATTCTAAAATAGCTTTATTCTACAAATATGTGCAAATAAAATTAATGGTTCTTCTTCTAGCTCCAATGGACTCTTATACTATGTAAAAAATTTTGCAGCTCTAACTTACATCACAAGTAGATCTAGCTAGAATAAATAAGAAAAATATGCACGAAAAATAAATAAAAAATAGAGTTACTAAATTTTTTTTTGATTAATCATATACATAACATGTATGCCTTATAAAATGAAAAGTTCAAGTGAATTACAATGGAGATAGTAGTTCAAACATAGTTAGACTTACACATTAGGAAAATAGACTATGCTCTAAATTATTAGAGTTAACTAAGAGTAGACCTAAATTCTAACACTAATAAACATAGTTCATGGGACAACTGGAGAAAAATAATAATACAAATGTTGAAAATCCTACACAACTATAAATATGTGTCTTACATACCAATTCTTGTTGTAGTGACAAAATTGTGCAAGTGGTGGAAATGCAATCATGACAATAATCCCATGTGACTACACCTCTTGCAATAATTTTATGAAATAATTGGCAACCTAGATCTGGTTCCAAAGCTCTTGTTTTGACTTATATTAAGACAATGCTTAAACGAGCATTTGCATTTAATAATGTATGAACAATGGCTAGTTTCTTTGAATGTAGAAGAAAGTTTGTACTCATTACTATATTTTCTAGAAATGAACCAAGTGATGGGACATACGATTTTAAATAGATCATTTTCTATCATAATTGATAGAAATGAGATGGGAAGCTTCATTTCATGTTTTGATAGGAAAAATGGTCTTCCTATTGCAAAATGATCATATTTGGGTGTTTACTTTGGTTGCAAAGAAATTTTTAAATAAAAAATGCCAATAAAGAATGGTAAGAAGCAACTGTGTTTTCTTTTCTAAAATACTTGACTTGCAATGTTAACAATTAAGGTTTAGTATTTTGTGCATGCCATTAAAGATACAATAATATATTTTAAGTTAAAGGTTTCATTAATTATGAATGTCATTTAAGATGGAATAATATATTCAAATAAAGGATAAGTTTTAGGAAATAATTTTTGTATAGTAAATTTGACTTTTATTGTGTATTATTTCTTAATTAACTAATATTAAAAAGTAAATTACCATATATAATTATTTTTAAATTTTTTTTAAAAAAATTGAATGATAATTTAGGGGGAAAATGGAGACACTTTAATAGGGTTGTAGATCTCTGATTTCCAAGCCACTAAGCCATTCAAATATATGTGTGTGAGGAAAAGAGGGGAATTTTCAAATATGATTCCACTTATGATCCAGATTAGATTAGCTAGAACTCAAAGGAAGAAGGGAACCAATACTAAATTTAAATTATAAAGGGGAATGCAATACAAGGAAATGTACTCTTTGGCCTTTATAGGATAATGTGAATGTGAAATTGAACTAATTTCTTAAATGATGTAAATTTAGATACTATGTGTATCCAATTAACCCAACTAAGATATAGATCTAAGGTAAATATGTGAACGGAAATAAAATACAAAAGACTCACCTTGAAATGCATAGAGGAAGATGTATTTTAGCTTCAAAACTCACAGATTTGAACTATTTTTGAATTCATGGTTGTTGATCTCAGAATGAAGCAACAAAAGGAACAAAATTGAGAGATCTCCCCAAAAAAGGACACTAAAGATATAGGTCAACTTGGAAAGGCACCCTTCCAATAAGTTAATATTGTTTGATGACCTACAATTGAATGCTTTGAAAAAATTGCAAAAGTTAGGTTCTAGATCTTTAAGCTCTCATTGGTATCCTACATATAAACACAAAAAAGAAGGGGTTTGGGGGTTACATTGGGGGAGGGATTACCTTGGAAAAGCCCTAGGTTAATGAATTAACCATAATTGAGAAATACAAATGTAAAAGAAACAAGATAAATGTAAATATTCACCTTTCTTGTAGAAACCATTGTCAATAAGGATTTATTGTGATGTATGTTGTAAATCTTGAATTCGGTATGAAGGATACAAGATATCTCAAAAATTATAATGGATCTACAATAATCCCATCATGGTGACATGGATATAAATGTCCATCAATAAAGAATATGATGAATACTTCAATATAGATATCCTCCCTTGATGGCCAATAGTAAGCTAGATCTCAAAGAGGAAATGCTCACAAAGAATATTTTAATGCTAGATAGAAATCTCCTTTCTTGAATGCTTGAACTCCAGGAATGAAAAAGGAAAAATTATTCACTTGAGAGGAAGAGCATGGATGAATGAGATATGAGATGAATGAGTTATAAAAATGAAGCCTCTATGTCTTCATATATATGATTTTTTAGGTGGGAAAATAATACAAGATCATGGGAGAGAAAAATAAAATTAATTAAACTTCTAAGGCCTTTTGGGCCTCGATCACCAAAACCAAAGGGTTCTAGGTCGACCTAGTCCTAGTCTAGGTTGACTTGGGTAGACTAGGTCGACTTGGGTGGACCTAGTGTAGTCCAAGGTGACTTGGGTTGACCTAATCCTAGAGGTGAGGTCAACGAAGCTACATGAAGCTCAAGTAGATACCATGATGAACATGGTGGAAAGAGGAAGAAAGAAGGAGAAAAGAGGATTATGCATAGATACATCCATGGTCTGAAGAAGGTATCATGGAAAGGGAGCTAAAAGGTCTTAATAGGAAAGTGCATCCATTTTAAAATGGTATATTTAGTACCCATTTTAGTGGGGGTGTGAGTTTCTATAATGTCAGAGTAATTTAGATCATAAGAAAAAGATGATCTTATCACAAACTAGGAGACAAATAAATCATCAAGCTAAGAACAATGCATAGATTTGAAGATAACCCAGAAATCATACCAAGCTAGAAAGGCTCAAGTACTCAAATTCATACTCAAAATTTGTATTTTCCCCTAAAAAACTTGAGTCTTCATCAAATCCCAAAATCACAATAAGAGAGATGTCATTGATAGGAAAAAAAGAGAGAGAAGGGGGTGTGATCAACTTGCCCAATAAGGTTTTTGTTCCTTATTGTGAATCACACAAAAAGGAGATAAGATTAAATAGTCTAGTAGGTTTGTGTACCTAATAGTCAATCCCATTAAACAAAATAAAAGGAGGTGGTATCAAACGGTTTGATGGGTTTGTGTTCTCAATAGTCAATTCCACAAAGAAAAGGAAAGGTGAGGATTGAATTGTCTAGTGGGTTTATGTGCCTGCTAGTCAATCCTATAATTTTGCACCTTGCTATGAATTTATTGTCCCATGATGTAGTACTCATATATCATGAGAAAGGTTTATGTATGTACTTGGGTAGGTCAAATGGTCTATCAAGTGTGTGTGGCATGCTAGTCAACCATCCAAGACATGTATAAAGAGAGAGTAGCCAACTCTAGCAAGTTGTGTCTTGCTAGTGTACTCTATATGGTGTGTTTGAAAAATAGAAACATATGAAAAATATAAGTGGACCATGTATGCCCCCCCTTCTTGCCCCTTAAAATAGAAAAATAATTCTTATTTTAACATGTTAAGGAAGTGAAGAAGGAGGATAAAGAAATTTCAACATCAAGATAGTATCCACAAGCAACAACTAGTTTAAACCAAAGAGGTCACAACTTCTATGAGGTCATGGAAGGGTAGAATATAGAGAACATGAAAAATGTGAAAAAGGAAATCCTTAAAAAGAGGATACACTATTATGAGGCTTCTGGGTTAGTGATCTAGCTACCATGAAAATCCAATTGCAAATGATGTAATATTGAATGCCACATGATAAACAAATAACACTCAACCAAAGGAAATAATGGATTTGTGAGATAGTGAAAAATAAGTACATTATTCCCTTGCCCTGTTGGTCTAATTTTTTACAAAATAAATTTTGAAAAGTCTTAGCTAAAAATCAGATTTAATTTTGTCTTGCTTGCTAGGGTTTTTGTTTTTTGCCTCTGCAATTTTTAAAAAAAAAAAACCTTTGAAAAACCCTATCGAACCCTAAGTTTGGTGTTCCTTTTATATTGAATCGAGTGCGAAGCTTTTGAATTTTCAAATATTGCTTGACCCATTTAGATTTTCTGCTATACCAAGTGCCTTTTACTCAGTTGGTTCCCACCATCTGATCTTTACAAGATCTATGGCTATTTCATCATCGCTATGGGGAAATGTGAGTTTTTTAATCATAACAACATAGTGATTGTTGTGAAATGGACTGGCAGTGTCATGAAGTGGAGGGTTAGTGCTAGAAAATTGCATTGTTTCAAAAAGTTTGGTCATGTGCTTCATGTCAGAATTGTCAGTGTTGGAAAAGAAACCACTTGGAACGAGTTTGTAGTTGGTGTCACCAGAGTCTAATTTTGTTCGACAAGTCACTATGTCATGACCAAAAAATAAATGCGTCCTACTAGTAGTGACATAGCACCTTAATGGAGAATCTAGAAGACAACATTTTTTGAAAAAGACAATGACTATGAATTTCCCAAGTGGTATTATGGACATGCACCTTTATTATTTTGTCAGAGGTAATTATGGTAATCATGATTGAAAAGTAGGTATCTTCCCAGCATCGAATTTTAATAGTATCCATAAGGTCACCATGTCACAACTAGAAAAATAATGGATCTCATCGATAGTGACATAGTGACTCGACAGGAAGTGATTTTTGTGACAATAATTTTAGAAGGTGGGTCCCAACAATTGTTTCATTAGAAATAAGCCACGTGATCTCCTAGACATGGTGGCATCTTTCTAGGAAACACATATGCACTAGAAAATTTAATAATAGGGGAGGTTGCTATGTCATGACCATAAAATCCTTGTGCCTTATTGGTAGCAACATAATTCCTAGCATGAAAATATGAAACACGGTGAAGCCCAAATCACATGATGTCACAATAGGGATTAAAATATTAAATTATCTGCCAATTTGATAGGACATTTCCATGTCATCAGTAACATGGACCCACACCTAAATTAGGAGAGCAGAGGAGAGATTATGATCATTGGATCAAAATTAGATCAATGATCATCGTCAAGTCACTATGAGAAGTTGCACACTATTTACCCAATGTGACATGACAACTAGGGGACCCACCATAGATTGTATGACTTTAATGTAGTTTCCTGACCTTTAGATCAAGCTTAGATCTATGGCTATTGCTTCATCATTATGGGGAGTTGCATGAGTTTTAAGGATAGTGACATAGCGAGTAAAGAAAATGAATAGGGGACCCACCACATTTATATTAAATAATGAATCAACTACCCAATATTTGATCAAGATGGAATCAATGGTTGTCACTATATCACATAGGCAACATGCTCACTCTTTATGTATAGTGATGTAGCGACTTGATGACATATATCCTCGAGGATTAGTGGGTCCAGTTTGTAACACCAGAAGTGAAGGAAAAGCACAGGTGGAGAAATTTCATTGGATTGATTGCCAACATGTCAAGTGGAAAATTAGTCATCCCTATTTTCACTCTTGGATCATCAAATTTTTTGAGATCAATGGTGTGAGTTTAAACATAGAAAGTGGTGCCACTCTTTTTTCCCCTTACAGTTCATTTATGAGGAATGAAAGCTTCATGTGTGAGCAAAAAATAGAGTATATTGTAGAAGATCTTGCCATTTCCATCCCACATGAACAAGATTTCAATCTTCCAAAGAAGAAAAAGTTAGCAAGAATTTGTGCTAGTCTTGATTGAAATGTGAAGCAATTTCCCTTTGTTCGCAAGACATTACAGAGTTACAAAGAAGAAAAAGCAAGAAATCAAGTAAGTCCCCATGTTCTAAACCCTCTGTAGCATTTTAGTTTTCTTCATATTATATTCAGTATACTTCCTAAGAAAGTTTTCTCTACGCAAGAAGATTATTTGGCTAGGAATATCCATGACAACCTTCTTGAATTGCTCCCTGAGTCTACAAATGAAACCGTGAAAGTGAAAAAGTTAACCTCATTAAACCCTAGTCTCAAAATTTTAGATGGGTTATACGATAAGGGGAATTGGGTTAGGGATGCCAAAAATTCTCAAACTAGTCTTTCTTTGCTTAAAAAATGGTTTTCAAAAAGGAATTTATTTGCCCCACATGCCAATATTTGGAACTTTGACTTAAGAAAGCTAGTAGTTTGAAGTGTTTTTATGGATTTTGACCTTTTGGAAGCCATTGCAAAAAATTATGATCAAGCAATTAGAGTAGTAAGGAGACTTGATAGTGTGCCTCTGGTTACAATTAGCCTTGAAGGGATTTGAGAGGCATTTGGTTTAGAGCCTTTAACAAACTATCATGTGCCCATTGACCTACAAGAATTAGAAAAATAATATATGTCAAAGAAGGATGCAATTAGGCAAGGTGCACTGAGGGCACACATAGGCACAATTGGAAATTTTCTAGTGATTACAATGTCCTCTAGGGAACCCTTCAAAAAGGAATATTTTACCTCCTTGGCTGTGGAGGAATATAGGACTTTGTGTCGAGTTTTTGGTGAGGATGAGTAGAATGTCATGCCCATCAGTTTTATTTACATGATCACTTAGATTGCCTCTTTTGGTGTGGATGTTATTTTTTATTTTGCCTCCTACATAGCAAAGGAAATTCATACTAGCTTGGTAGGAATTGTAAAAGGCAAGGTAGAAAAAACTTTTGGTCATTATTCTTTACTGATGCATATGTTTCTGTTCAAAGGAGTAGCATATTTTGGTAAGGAAGTGAAATTGAATAGAGAATAGGATGGGGAGGCACTGCCAGTCTAGTTATGGAGTGTAGATATGACACGAGATGCTGAAAATGCTAGTTATGTCAGGTTTGATAGGTGCTTTGCCTCAAAATTGAGGTTCCTTTTATTAAGTAACAATCCTAGAGTGCCTAGGACACTGACAAGTCTCATTAGGCCCATGTATAATCCTATTGGTTTGAAAGTTTCATATAATTGGGGAGGCATAATCCCATACACTATTTCCATTGTTATTAGGATTTATGGTTTTAAAGGAAGCCCCCATGTATTTCCCTACCAGGTGCCATTAAAGGTAGGGGTAGCTAAATTTTTGTGGCTGCTAAGAGGACTAGAGGTGAATTATCTAGTAAAAAGGGGTAGAGGCTAAATTTTCCTTACTTGCACTTTAGCTCACCAATTTGTGATCACAAAAGGGGGTTGACTTTTTCTGCATAAAATTTTAGACTAGTATAAGATGGATGTATCTCATTCCCATTTTTGTCACACCGAGAGATTCTATGACTTGGCCTTTAGGCACAGAATCAAGCTTGGCAAAATCAAACATGAGTCATGCTTTCCTGAAGACATAATAAGAAATGAGTTTTCCTTGGAAGAACAAGAAACCAAGAAAGAAAAATGGAGAGTGTTCTCAAGGGTTTTGGATTTTATTCATTGTTTTGATGAAGATTATAGTCCTCTTGCTAATGCCATCATAGAGGAAGATAGGATAAATAAACTCATGATTACTTTTCCTGAAACAATAGAAACTATGAATGAGAAATTATTATTATTATTAATACTTATCTAGATAAGGCCAAAGAGGTAATGAGGAGATTAGGAGTAAGATTGGGATTTACTCCCAATCTAGGGGCAGGACAATTGATTGTCCAAAAAAGGCTAGGATATAATATAATTCAAAATAAGAAGGCCACTATGGATAAGGGCAAAAAAAAATAGCATCCATTAGCATTTCCCTAGAAGAAAGACCCAATGAGCCCTCTCCTTAGAGGCAAAAGTTAATGAAAAAACAAGGTCCTCACATTGAGGAATATTCACCTACACAATCCCCTTTGTAGATTGGAAAGGAACAATTTTCTGAAGGAATAGATTGAACAACTAGGGTCCCAAGGAGGAATTTTTATCACCTAGACATACTTAGATGAAGGAAACCCCCAAGAGCCCCCTATGCCAAGCCTTAAGTTGATGGTGGTAGATTTCAAGGGAAAGAAACTGCACCCTATGATGGAGCAGGTTAATCATCAATTTTTGTTAGATGACAGTTTTGTGAATTCCAAAGCCTTCCACCAATTTGCATTGAGGAAAAACATAGGAAAATATGAGGAAAGATGCAATAAATTGAATGCTAAGAATTTAGAGATTGAATATATAGCCATTTAGACACAAATAAAAGAGGAAATGATAAATGAATTTTGAAGCCTGACCCCTGAAGAAGGGAGAGAAATGGTAAGAGCATCAAGTTTTTTATTGCTTCCCAATTGGGATATAGTAGATGCTCTAATTTTTAATTATATTTCCAATAAATTAGAGACATTGGACCAAGATAAAAAGGAGATCTTAGGTGCTAAGTTTAGTATAGACCAAGCTACTGTGGTTATCTGGTCCATCAGAAAAGCATCCATAACAACGTCTCTGCAATCAAATAATACTGGGTTTATTGGTAATTTGATTGTAAAAAGAGTAGAGGACACAAATTTTGTAGAGGTAGCACATTTAAATGTTGATACTTCACAATTAACTTTGGCTTCTGTAAAGAAAGATGAGAATAAGAGATTGGAATTGCAAGCAAAGTATGGGAGATTTTTGGAGGTATATAATAAAGAAGTTCAGAAAAGAATTGAACTTGAAACCAAGGTAATGGGGAGATCTTTTAGGCCAAGAGTCACATATCCTTGCCCTCCAATAGAACCTTTTAAATCAACTCCTCTCATTGAAATACTAGAGACTCCACAAAGGCCACAATACTGTACAACAGAAGATTTTGAGGAAGAAAAGAGCAAACTATCGGCATTGCATGTAGAGCTGAATGTGTAATATGAAGAAAAATTAAGAAAGGCTCTCATGTATTTGGTAGAAAAAAATGAATGGCTAGTATTCTATGAGCAGTTAGCTAGGGTTGTAAGCATATGGAGAGAAATGAAGGCTAGTGAAGAGACTTTGAAACCCATTGTTAATAAGTGGGATAAAAGAAGAAAAGAAATTACTTTTTTGTGTTACTCTATCATAATGTCTTCCCATGACCATATTGAGAAAACATTTGATGTTGCCAATGATCTCTTAGATTTTGATGATAGAAGAGTTGCATTATAGTTGAGAGTTGTTTCTTATTTGAGTAAGTATAAAAATGAAAATTTTGATTTATTCCCTCATGCTTTAGATAGAAAAAATAAACTAAAGAACAAAGATGAATGGGTAAAGGAATTGGATTACTTGTTCTGGTTGAGAATGAATAAAGTCATCAATGAAAAAGGGCATGCATGGTGGGCCACTAGTATAGAGGAATTGGTGAAGGCCCAATTATTGTTTGATTCTTTAAAACAAGATTTTATTAATATTGACAAGGAAGTCAAGTATGTGCTTAAGAAGCAACATGACATATTGCACTTCAATTGGATAGATGACACACTTTTTGAGAAGTGGATGGTAGATATTGCTTTTGATGAATAGTTTGAAGAAGCTAAAACTGATGATGATGAGGTGTAGGAAGATGAAGTACAAGTCATTGATACAACTACACAAGATCAGAGGGAAGAAGAAGATAAAGGCAAGCAACCAATTTTAGTTGTAGATTTAGAGGCCCAAGATGTTGAAATGATAGAGGAAGAAACGAGAATAAAAGTACTCTTATAAGTTAATGATGAAAATAGTGAAAAGCCTTGAGTTGAGATTGATTTGCAATTTCTAGAAAAAACTTCATCATTGGTTGGTCTAGCAGCTACATATACCAAAGATTCAGAATAGCAGTGGCCAATCAAAAAGAAAAATCAGTAACATATGAAGATGTAATAGAAATGGGACCTACCAAGGGAATACTTAATGTATTACCTTTCAATTACACAAATTTTTGTCTTTTGCAAAATGTAAATACCTTTGTCTAGAGAGACAACTGTCCTTTTCTCTTAACCTGAAGCTTGTTGCATCTCACTCTATTTAAGTGAGATTCCAAGGCTAGAGAAGGGCCCGATTTCTAATACAATTTTAGTCTATATTGAGTATGGTTCGGTCTAGTTTATGGGTGCAAAACTTATGATTTATTCTCTCTACAAATAATTGGAATATATTGATATTATAGGGGTCTAATGTCTTTTCTAGAGTCATTATGAGTTTTGTTACAATTGTATGCAAATTTTCAAAAGAGATTAATACAAAATTGAACCATCCCCATATTTGTTCTTGCTGAATTTTGTCTCCATTGTTATTACCTGATTATTCTAATATTGTGTGAGCAAAACTTGTCCACTTGAATGCAATTCACTTAGGTTGTATGTTAATTCATTATTACTAATGATTCAATGAATTAAGTAAATGCTTTAGAGAATTTGATGGGGTTGCTATGGTAATAGAAAGGATGCCTATAAGAATGAATTCCAGTATGAATTTCTAATAATATTTGCTGTAATGCAACAAATCAGATCTATAAATTAGAGTAGACTCTGAATCCCAATGGAATAGGCACTGATCTAGTTAATCTAGTCTATAGATAAGTAGATCATGAATAAGCACCAAGTCTAAAATCAAAATAAACTTCATTTTACTATTTGAAGAGTTTTAAAGATGGTCAACACTTATTTGCATGTAATCTCTCAGCCTTAGTTAGCTACTTTTGTTGGAAATATGTGCCAATCTAAGAAGAATTGTGACCAAATCTGCTTATAAGGGATGTATATCATCTAAAAAGGTCAAGGAATGGATAAACTATATATATATATGTTAGGGATATAAGATGCGAATTAGAATGAAACTAATAAAATTCCCATACAATAGCATTCATTTGAATCATCCCCTAGGTATACCCACCTTGGTTCTATAGAGCCTAAAGAGTAGGAAATCATTCCTGGTTTTGCTGAAGTTGGATCCAAATAATATGCATACAAAATTGTTAATGGGAAGTAGCTAGTCCTTAGATTTGTGAGTATTATTATCTTGGCATTGAGCTTTTTTTGTTCAATAGTTGCAAAACACCAACATGCCCCTCAAGTATAGGACAAGACAAGACAAAAAAAACCTATTATGCTACTCATAAATAAATTCATGTATGACAATGAGCCCCCAAAAAGAAGGCCAACAACGTTACATGGCATGGAGAAACATAATAGGGACATAAATATTATTTAAAGAAATTAAAATTAAAAGAGAGATCATTATAAGTAGATATGTGAATAACCTCATTATTAATGAGGTGTTGGATCTTGTAATGTAAAGCTTGAAAATTATTAGTAGAGTGATCATGATAATGATAAACATGCAAAATGGAAGATTCATGAGTTTTTTACTATGTTTCTTTCTACATTTAGGCCTACTAATCACCTTAGCATGAAGAAGTTTAGGTAAGATAAGTTCTTGATTAGAATGAGAAGATACATGAGGAGATGACATGGAAAAAGAATGGGATTCAATACTTTGTTATGTACATCTTAAATTATGATCAAAGAGGAGATGACATGGAAAAAGAATGGGATTCAATACTTTGTTATGTACATCTTAAATTATGATCAACAATGGTATTAAAAGAATTCCTATGCCCCCCATTCCCTAAGGACATATGATTTTTATGACTAGATTCAATAGATTCATCATGAATGGAAGTAGAAAAGAAGTTGGTGAAGAGAGGAGATGCATGACTATTAATGAATGACAAGTCCTTAAGTTTATTTTCCCTGATGGAGGTTAATGTGAAATCTAAGGATCCATTTTCATCACCTAGATGAGTACTTGTAGAAAGAGGAACATCATTAGATTCTTGACTTTATTGTTCCTCAATATTTAGACAACTATTTGGTTTAGTATCCACATGAAGAGTGTACATGAAATTATTTAGATAAAATTAACTTTTTGATGAAGATTTGAAGGAACAACATGCAAAACATGTTATAGGACTACCCAAAAAAAGATCATAATTGATAGGTCTATGAATAACATGAATATAAGTATTTGGGGCAATTGGACCTAATTTTATAGGTAAAGTGATTGTGCCTAAAATTTTCTTAGAAACATTATCAAAGCCAAGAATAGAATTATTATCAGGTTTGATATGTAAAAGATCAACATGAATTTGTTGGATCATATCCATACCACAAATATTAAGCCCAGATCCATTATCAACTAGAGTTTGATGAATAAAGTTATCGTTGACTAGGATAGCTATGATAAGAACATCATAGTGATATTGAATCTCTGTAGGAGGTAAGTCATTGTGAGTAAACACAATTTGAGGAGGGATCGATGTAGTATTCATGCATTGTCAAAAGACATTCATGTTATCTTGATTAGGAGATGGAGTTAGAAAAGTGGATAAAGTTTTTTTCAAGGCTTCATGATATGTAAGAGATGTTTAAAGAAGTTCCCAAAGAGAAATTTTGGTAAAGGTATTATGTAATTACGATACCAAATCATAATCCCACCCAATATTTTGAGGAATATGAGGTGAATGGGGAAGAACAGGTTGAGAAGGTGGAAGAGAAGTAGTAGGTTGAGGATTATTTCTTGTATAATAGGTGTGGGACACAATATGATGATTCTTAGAATTTCTAGGTTCCCCTTTAAGAG
Organism: Cupressus sempervirens; assembly: GCA_028749045.1. NCBI lineage: Eukaryota > Viridiplantae > Streptophyta > Pinopsida > Cupressales > Cupressaceae > Cupressus > Cupressus sempervirens. The sequence continues at coordinate 764,068,737 of CM053783.1, read as the reverse complement.
TTATGGGAGGACAACCCTTAAGGGTAATAAGAGGATTATTTGGTGAAGGGTAACCCTTGAGAGTAAGAATAGGTTGAGAAACATTAACTTGATTAAGATCTTGCTTCTCCATAGATGCATCTCTAGAAGAGAGACCATTAAGGAGATTGTTGGTATCCTCTTTTCCTAAAGAATCTTTAGAATATAGATTGTACAAATCCATTAATGATTCATCTCTATTAGGATAATCAAATGAAGGAAAGGTCACATTGATGAAAGTATTATAATGTTCTCCTCTTGATCTAAAATATCCCTATTAGGAAGATATGTTTTAGGAGATAGATAAATATCAACTATGTCATGTGGAAATGAGATAGAAGAGTTGTCATCCATGATCAGTGTTTTTAAGTAAGGTTCTTTCATGAAGAAGAGAATAGTCCATGCCATCATCCAATGATTTATCCCAAATAGAAGAATCAAAATAGGGAAGAATATATCTATAAAGAAAGAATACCATGGAAGAAAAAGAAGAGGAGTTGAAAGAAGGTAGAAAATTATCCCTACCAAAAGTGACCTCGTAGATAAGATCTATATTAGGAGAAAGGCTAATATCAATCTCTAACCTTCCTTCACAAAGAGAAAGAACATTAAGAGAGTGGATAAAATTATAAGTACAAGGCAACATCACATACCCTAGATTAATTCCTTTTAGGGAGAACATATTTGTTGTGGTATCCACAACACACACCCCATTCCTCACTAGGAATGGGGACCCCCTACTTTCTTCTGACTCCCAGGCTCATAGTTGGGAAATTGAAAGAAGGAGAAAGTCTCATTTAAATCAGTTAGAGTAAAACTAAAAAAATAATTAAAAAAATAAATAATCATAAGTAAAATAAAATTGGTTTTTGAATATCATTTTTTTAAAAAATGTGTTTTATGTATCCAGTAATTAATCATTTTTTTTTGTGACGTGCAAGTAATACAACCAAATGGCGTCCACATTCAGATCAATAGCAAAGCCAGTCGTATACAAGTTCCAAGGCATAACCCCGAAGTCACGATTGCACAATGAACACTCTGAGATCAAAGACACAAAACTTGGACACACGAACTTGGGAGAATTTTTGAGGGTTTGTAACAACCCAACTAAAAGATCTTCTTTAAGATTCGCCTTAATACAGTCTAGATTGGTAAATGCAGCATCACATCCTGGGACTGTTCAGTCAGCTGAATTGATTATGACCTTATCCTAACATTTTGTTCCTGAGGAAAGGGTGGTAAAGAGTGTCATTGGGGAAGTAGTCCTAGATCTATGACCTGATAATATTGAGAGAGTCTTTCACTTACCTAAAGCTGATCAGTTTATCAGGCTTTCATATTAAGCAACTGAGAGGTGGCATAAGGATCATCACTAGGAGGCCATGAACATCATATATTCCTCATACTTCATTGGGAAGCCATCTCGAGGAAAGACAATCAGCAAAGTAGATATGGCTCGAGGATATATGAGGGATGACATTGGATATTCAATCATTCTCCTGAGTAGAGTTATGGGATTGCTTGGAGTAGGTCATCTTGCTCCATTCATGGTTAACTTCATTGAAACCATCAGACATGAAAAGATGCCACTGGATTGGGCTACCACACTTAGTGAGAACTTGTGTGATCAGTTGCGAACAGTAAAGGAAAAGAAGAAGTTCTATATGACTTCTTATGTGATATATCTACTTGTAGCAAGAGCCACCAACTATCCTGGGTTGTACAAAAAGGGTAGTATGCAGGATCCTAATGCATGGCTGTATATAGTTTATCCTTAGCTAGTTAAGAAAAAGCTCTCACCGCAAAGAAAAGAGTACAAGATTCTGAATGATGCCTTTATCTTTGCCATCATTCGACTCATCAAAGGCAACTATGGAAAGAGATTGTCTGATGAGGCCAAGGCATAGATCATAGCTCTTGATGCATATTTTATCTAGTTCTAGACATTCACATACATTTGGGTTGGTGGTGCATCTATCCATCCAAAGAAGCTCCCAAGGTACCCAAGTGACAAGTTGGTTCTGATGGAAATTTCTCGACAGATTGAGTCAGCCTATGAGAGGATCAAGAAACAACAAAAGCCTTGTTGGGATTGGCCTTTTGTAATAGGGGCATACCAAGTAAAGAGAAGGCAAGATATCTTGACTTTTGAGTGGGAGTGGGAGAACTATCCTCTTGAGGAATATAACTCTCCCCGGCCATTCTTTGATAGTGTTGGTAAAGTGGAAAATTTGGCAAGAAAAGAGTTCTACTATGAGGATGCCATTGAAGATCATTGGATGAATGTCACAAATGACTATGATGTCTGTATCAGGGACTATTGTAGAATGTCTTTGTATTTAGTAGAGAAGGCTCTCCATTTGACTATCTCAAATAAGATAAGGCTAAAAGATTCATAGGAGCTACTAGATCCCTTATTCAATACAGATAAAGTTGGCAAGAGGCCCATTCTGAATGTATAAATTGATAGAGAGGAAGGAGATGATATTAATCATCGAGAAAGACATGTCATCAGAATGAAAAAGAGTTGGATCAAGAAACCCTTCCCACTTGATCCAATTTTGGATACGGTGATATTCCATATACATGCTCGCCCAAAAAAGGTAAAGGGGAGGAAAGTCACAGTTCCTATCTTTGCGCTCCAGTCTCCTATCAGGCTAGAAATGGTCTACCAACTTGATCATCAAGTGGGATATTACCATCCACCAGAGAAGAAGAAAGAAAAGAGGAAGAGAGCCTCTCCTCAGAGGATCTAGATAGAGCATGTTGAAGAACAAGCCCCTTTGCAGCAACATGAATCTACTCCCCAGGACCCCCATGACTCTAGGATTTCTCATATCTAGGTTTATTTTCCATTACCTCCTATTTTGTCAAGCTAGTAAGAGGAGGGAGAGATTCTAGAGACATCCATTCCTCTGATGCATCAAGAGCTCGCTTCTCCTATGGTTCCATAGAAGAAAAGGAGGGTCAAGGTTAGAATGAACAAGAGGCAAAGAGTTCATAAAAGATTAGTGCCTAATCCATTTGTTCCTGAAACCATTCCTGAGGAAGAATCAGATGAGGATGAAATAGAGTCAGATGGGGAGGAAGAGAAAGTGCCTCTACAAGGGAGAACTTGACTTGCCAAAGCAACAGAATTGGAAAGAAAGAAGAATGTCACAAATACCCCACCACCCACCCAAACTGAAATAGTAGAGCTCTCTTCGTTGAAAGATGAAGTACAAAGATGGGTGAATGAGAAAAGAGAGCTAGGTGATGATATTCTCTCCATTCTAGATTTTGATTTCATGCCAGTAGGTACAGAATTGGTTGGAGATAAGATTAGAGATACTCCTACAGGTGAATTTCAACAGCAAGATTGGATGCAGATGCCACCTGAGACACAAGGTCCTCATCCAACGCCCCCATCTTCACCTCAGTCTATGATGGTAGATAAGGTTTCAATGACACCTCCACCTTTGAGTTCAGAGGAACATGTTAAAAAAGAATCATCATTACAAGGAGAACCAGAACCAAGGACTAATGAGCCACCAAAAGAGGCATAGGTAATGGAATGTATACAACAGCCTTCCCAGGAAGTTGAGGATCAAACTATGGGATCTACAGAAACTGAGACTACAGAAGAAAAACCCTCATGATAGGAAACTCTAAGAAAAAATGACAAAGGGAAGGAGGTAGCTGAACACATACCTTCATCATCTAGAGCTAAGGTTGAAGAAAGACATATCCTGAGATGGTTCCGAAAGGAAATAATGAGAAGTGCTAAGCATTAGTTCCTTGCTTTAGAGGATGATATCTATGACATTGTAGAGATTTTGAGCAAGCCTGACTCTCCATTACAGGATGCAACACCATTTGCATTCATTACTACTACTCAAAATCAGGACCTATTTGCACAAGTGGCTCATCCCCTGAAAGGTATAGATGAAGAAGTTGTTAGCCTTTAGGACTATGAAGTAAAGGATATCACGTTAGGGAAACCTACATGAGATACTTCTCGAAAAATCATGACTATGGGAGTCAAAGAGGTTCTTAACCACATGGAGCGTGATGAGATTGAAATGAGAGCACTTTGAAGGCAAGTTGAGATCTTCAAAGGATATCTACCTGAAGTTATTGGTCCTCTTGATTCTGAACGCCCCGAGGAGACTTTGACTACCATTCTTAAAGAAGGGGAAGGTGTACGGCTCAATCCATTTTTGAGAGCTTTTCAAGATTGGCGAGACAACCTTGAGGATAGGGGTATCACTATAATTACAAGAAGTTTGAAATTATTGCATGCTACACAAGACAATGTTGATAAGATCATGGCAATTTTGAGGCAGGACTTTAGCATTATGGATGAGGTATGAGTTTGGAGCAAGGATTTGCAAATTCTACAGGCCATAAAAGGACAAAGGTACCGCATTTCAATTGATGTATATACTAGAAAAGAGCTAGACATGATAGATGATTGGATAGAAAAGATTGCAGAAGGAAATAAAGTGATGGAAACATTGCATGATGAGATACATAGGCTCAAGGACCAAGCTCGAGAGCGAATTTTGGAAGCAGAAAAGTTATATAGTGATGCATGCTTGGATATTTTTGAAGATGAAGAACAAGAGAAGCTTTTATCAGTTGAGGTAGTTGTAGAAAACTTCAGAAAGACATTAGAGGAAGCATCTAGTGATGAAGACATCAGACAAGCCTTCAAGACAGAAGAAGCATTGTTAGAGTTGGATACCAAACTTGGGGATTTTGTAGAAACTCGAATTGAGGTGGACAACTACAGACAGAAGGTTAAAGATAAGTATGAGGCTTTAGATCTTCTTGATGCTACTAAGATTACTAAGATTATAGATAAATTCAAGGGCAAATATCCAAACATATCTTTAGGATGAAGATGAACAAAACCCAGATGCCAGAATTTCAATTTTGACACTTAGAAAATTTTTGAGGTTTTTGACGCAATCGAGGTTCATATCTTCGCAGGTCCGTAGCTCCGCATTTTCATGAAGCTCCACAATTCAAAGGTGTACCTATAGTTGACTGCCAGTTTCAAAAATAACACTTTTCATGCATTGGAAATGCATTTTGATGGCAAGTTAACTTTGACACACATCCAGTAATGGGCCAACTTCTATTTTGGGTGTCTCCATGTACTTCCACTTCGACTGATGGCTTCCTCCTACTTTCTCTCTCATGCTTTCATTATTTTTGACATGTAAAGAGCTCATGCATCCAATTAATGAATAAAATATGGATGGAGTCCCTCTAAGCACCAGTTAGATTACCAGTTTGTATATATTTAGTTTGTTTTAATGTTTTAAAAAGCATTTTATTGCATTAAGATATCTCTCACTCTCAACACAAATTGAGGAGATGATTTCTTATAAATACCCCATTGTAAAATGTATAAAGGGCCACCATTATAATGCAATAAAATTATGCTTTTGGTGCTAGCATTCAGAGTGTAGTTATTCTTGCCTGAATGTGGCATTGTTTTGTGGATTTTATTCATCAGATTTTGATTGAGCCAAAGGTTTATTGTGTTATTTCTAGTTGTGCGATCTTTTAGTTCTGGTGTTTGCTACAGATATATGAATTCTGTTGATGTAATGAGCTTGAGAAGAAATCACCTGATTATGTCTACATAGCTTTTTGTCTCATATGAGCGCACTTTTCATGGCCTTACGATTTGATGAAGAGTGAAACATCATTCGATTTGTTACAGATTCTCATCAATGATTGCATCAATGGATTCTAGGAAGTGTTGCTCCTATTTTCAATGGTTTCCTACCAATTTCTTCAAAGGTTTAACTTGCAGCGTGTTGTGTTGTGTAGCTTATGTCCATTTAGGAATTTCAATTTCAAGTTATTTGCTTTCAGTTTTGTTATTTGCTTTTCTAACCCTCCTGTTAGAATAGGACCTCATAGTAGCTGCATTGTTAGAGTTGCATTCATTAAAAAATAGAAAATACAAACAAATATTGTTCTTTTGGTGTGATATTTTGAGATAGCAAATAGATTTTACTTGACTCCAAGGTAAAAGAGTTTTTTGGAACCAGCAAAGGCCTCCTCATGAACATTCACATTTATCTTCTACTCAGCGGATTTTGGTACATCGCAAGACAAACACTGAACCTTGGAGTGAGTCCTTAAAAAGATTTGCTTTTCAAGAGAGGAATTACACTATGGATTCCTATCGTTGACGTCATGCAAAATGAACGCCCAACAATATCTTAATGGAAGATGTTTCTTTATGGAAAAAGGGATAAAGGAATGGTTGAAAATTTCTTTAAAAAACTTTTGCAATGTGAGTGAAATGCATACAAGCTAGATCTAAACATGCAATGCAAAATAAGACTAAAAGAAGAGATAAAGAAATATAACTTAATAAGATAGCCAAATATAACCCCAAAATACAATAGAAGAGAAAAAAATCACAATTTCACCCAAAACAAGGTAAACACATGATACACACAATCTGGGTCGAAAAAAGAAAAGCAGTTAAGTAGATGGGTTCACCAAAATGTTTAGGTGAAGCCAATAGCAAAGAAGGGAGATCAAGGTGATGAAGGGTGATCCCCTTATTACCACAAACACATAACATAAACAAAGAAATAATAATTACTTACAAGAATAGAATAAAGGCTTCTTATTATCACCACAGTTATAGAATTAAAATTTTTTGAAATACAACATGCAAACCCACATGGGCACCTTCCTTATAATAATTTGCAACACAAACTTGAAAACTATCACCCAGAGATATACTAGAAAATGTATGGGAATTCCTTAAATATGCATTTTTACATCGCTCAAGAAGCTTCTAGACATCAAACCCTAACCCTTAAGATTGACTAATTCTAAAATTACATATAGAGTTGGCCCAATACACCTTTGACACTTATTTTATAAATTTTGGTCAGCCCAACTTTAGAAGGTCATAACTTTTGAACCATTGCTTTGATTGGCTATTATAACTACTTTTTAGAATCCTCATCTTCTAATCTACAAGGCCTGATTCATGCGAGCTCCAATTGACCCCATTTCAGAACCCATCCAGGGACTCTAAAGTCTTCAGTGATGAGCCTGAAGTTTTAATACCAAAATTGCACACCAAAAATCCATGATAACTCCATGAATACTCATGATATGGAACTGAGCTTCAACTAGCAGGCTGATATTATATCCAAGATTAACATCCACCTCTAAAATGAGGACATTTTGAGCTCATATGACTTACTTACTAAGAAACAAGCCTTCAACAACAAAAAATTTGCACCGAGACAACGCTTATTCAAGAAACAAAAAGGAATTATTTTTGGGTGATGAAAGATTGCTCTTACACCTAGGATGGTCCTACATCACAAGGGATCTAAGTCAAAAATAAAAAAGAGGGTTCACATCAGGTTCACCAAAAAATTTACAAGGAAAAGGGAGACACTTTAATAGGGTTGTAGATCTCCACTTTTCCAGGCCACTAAGCCATTCAAATATGTGTGTAAGGGAAAGAGGGGAATTTCCAAATATGTTTCTACTTATGATCCAAATTATATTATCTAGAACCCAAAATAAAAAGGACACCAATGCTAGATTCAAATTATAAAGGGGAATATAATACAAGGAAATGTACTTTTTGGCCTTTATAGGATATTGTGAATGTAAAATTGAAGTAATTGTGTGTATATAATTAGCCCAATTAAGATATAGATATAGGGTAAAGATATGAAAGGAAATAAAACATAAAAAAATCACCTTGAAATGCATAGAGGGAGATTTATTTTAGCTCCAAAACTCGCAGATCTGAACTCTTGTTGAATATCTCTTTGCAGATCTCGAAATGAAATGACGAAAGGAACAAAACTTAGAATTCTCCCCAAAAAAGGACACTAAAGGTCTACGTCAACTTGGAAAGGTTCCCTTGCACTGCGATAATGTTTTTTAGTGACCTATAACTAACTTCTCCATAAATCTTCTAAAATGTATGTTCCTAATCTGTGAGCTCCAATTGGTATCTTGTGGATAAATATAAAAAAGAAGGGTTTTGGGGGATTTTTTTGGGGGAGGGATTGCCTTGGTCAAGCCCTAGGCTAAGGAATTAACTATATTTGAGAGATGTAAATATAATGGAAACAAAATAAATATAAATATTTACCTTATTTGTAAAAACCCTTGTCAATAAGGATTTGTTGTGATGTCTGTTGTAAATCTTGAATTCAATATGAAGGATGTAAGATATCTCTAAAATTGCAATGGATCTATCGTAATCCCATCATAATTCTATGGATGCAAATGTGCATTGGTGAAGAAGATGATTAATGCTTCAATATAGATCTCCTCCCTTGATGGTCCACAATAAGCTAGATCTTGAAGAGGAAATGCTCACAAAAGATCCTTCAATGCTAGATAGAAATCTCCTTTCTTGAATGCTTGAAATTCTTGAATGATTGAACTCCTTGAATGCAAAAGGAATAAATATTATTTTTAGAGAAAGATCTTGGATGAATGAGATATGAAAATGAAGCCTCCAAATCTTCTTATTTATGAGTTTTCGAGTGGGAAAAAGATAAAATTCGATGGGATAGCAAAAGAAAAATAATTAAACCCCCAAGGCCTTTGGGGCCCCAACCCCCAAAACTAATGGAGACTAGGTCAACCTAGTCCCATAGGTCAGGTCAAGGGAGCCATAGTAAGCTCAAGTAGATACTAGGAGAAACATGGTGGAAAGAGAAATAAAGAAGAAGAAAAGAGGATCGAGAACAGACACATCCATGGTTCAAAGAAGGTATTATGGAAAGGGTGATAAATGATCTTAAAAGACAAGTACATCCATTTTAATATTGTGTGTGTGTGTGTGTGTGTGTGTGTGTGTGTGTGTGTACACATGCACACGCACGCGTGCGTGCGTGCGCGCACACACACACACACACACACACATCTTCATTTATTCTTCAAACCTTTAAAAATTATATCTCACCATTACCATCACATTTTTTTGTTTCTCACTTCTAGTAATATAGTTTTCTATAAGGTTAGTTAAGAAAATCTAATATTTTAGAATTTTTCTATGTATATTTTTAATTTATTGGTTGGAGTTGATTCTCATGTATATTTCTTACTACTAATTTCTTGTAACTATAATGAAAGGTGATAAACCATTTATGTGATTTAAAATTTATGTACACCAAGCCAATGAATTTGGAATTTATTTGACAATTCCTCTACTAATATAATAGTGATAAGTGATTGAAGATGTTAATTGAATTCACTAAGAAGCATTGTGTGGTGTAAGAATATGAGCCAATGGAGAATTACAATGTTTAAGTGATGCTTTTTTCTCTAAATGCAACATAAAGTGATGGGAGGTTTTTCTTCTACTACTTTGTGAGGGTTGAGAGTGTTATATTAGATCAATGGTTTTAAAATTCACCTATTTGATGTTGATTCTATTCTAAGAATTTCTATAATTCATTTAATGGTAATGTTTTACCAAAGTTGGAAAAGATGTTCAGAATAAATCCATTTGAAAAGGGTGTCAAAGTTGAGTAATGTTAAGAGGGAGAAGACAAAATCAATGAGAATTATTTTGAGGGAAGAGTTCCAAATCTATCACCATGATAATAAAGTCTACAAATAGAGAATATGAAGTGAAAATAAAAGAATGACACACATGTTGATTCCCAAAACCATAGATTGGAATCTTATGAGTCTTACCAACTCGATGTTGAGATATCTAATTAGTTATGGCCAACTTGATGAGATCAATCGATTTGATCTTTTGCACTTCTGGCTCTACAAGGCCAATGTGGGTGCACCTAATCTTGAACAAATCACTTAAATCCAAGATACTTGGCAGATTGGTTAGAATGAAAATGCAAATGAAAGTTTCCCAAATGACAAGGATTACATAAAATTTTTAACTTGAAAATTATGAATTAGGAACAAAAGTAAATGATTATATAAATGTGAGAATGTTTTAAATAAAGAATAATTAATAAGGATTATTAAAACAAATAAATATATTAATTCTTCAAGGAAAAAATATTAAATAATTTCTAGTGTATGAATTATGAATCATGAATAGCATAAAGACGGTGCTAAAACTTAAAGGGCAACCAGAGTCAATATTATGAGTTTTTACACATAACTTTATAAAGTTCTATGCAACTTAACCATAAATAATTTAGTAATCAAAATGTGACGAATCTAATATATAGATGAAATTTTAAACTAGTGTAGAATGTGCTTTAAATCCTATGGTATGTGCTTTAATATTTCACAATATCTATGAAAATTGAGTTTAAAATGCTATAATTGACCCTATCCACTTATGTATCTTGTAATCCAAATCCATGAGCTTTGCTCAATCATTCAATCTTTGAAAATAGAAGAACATAATATATCAAATGTGCAATAATAGCTTCAGTATTTAATTTTTTTTTCAGAAAGTGTATATGAGTCTTTTTTTATTTCTTCATCCATATTACATATTTGTAAGCCATGAAAAGGTGTGTAAGGAATAGACATATCCCTTCACAACACCTAATCTCAACTACTTACTAATGTAAATGAATTATGAGTATATGGTTTCTTAATATAAATTCCTATTGATAATACAATTGCATGACCAAGCATATGAGATGGGTTGTTTAGGTGATGAATCCTTGTGTGATAATGTTTATTTATTTGATGCTACACATAATTGATTAGCATTTTCCTTATATCTTCAATTCTTCCACTGAGCTCTTTTTAAACCTATCTAATAATATACTTCTTCTTTAATTATTTGTGTGTATGTCCCTAACAGTATATGGAGCTCGATATGGAGCCCGATGTTACATAAAGATGCTTTGAAAAGGATTTTGGCAGCTCTAGCTTTTATGATCATTCTTTATGAGGTTGTTAAAGTGGAGGGCATTATAGTGCCAATATGACATTACAAAATGATTAATCCATAGAAAGAGGGCAATGATTTTGGTTGTAATTTGTCTATGAAGCTAAATATTAGAATAAAAGGACAAAATCATATGCAAGACATGATAATATTTGTAAAATTATCTTTGCAAGTAAAAAAAATACATACTATTGGATTGGCTTGTCTTTGTGTAAGAGGAAAGAGGTGTGTTCTAGTTCCACCTCTAAATATGATAGAAAATTTTATTTGAAATCTACATAGGATTTTTAACCTTGATAATAATTCATAGAGTTCATTTCATTGTAATAAAAATTCAACACAACAAAAACCATAAAAATATTTCCTTAAAAAATCTATATAGACTAGAAATTTCATTCATCAAAGATTCAAATCCAAAAGAAACATAATGCTTTATGAAACCAAAAGAAATCACATTCATGTTTAGTCAATGAGTCTTAAATAAACTCATCAATAGGAATATTTCTTTTCTATACAAGAAACAACCTATTCCAGTTTTTAAAAAAAGAATCTTCCCCCATTTTTTCATCTAAATGCAAGTGGAGAAAAATAGTGAAAAGGTCTTAACAATAAGCATAAAAAAAATTGCAGGAGATGAATGAATGAGCTATCCACAAACTTTGAAGGAGTCCTATTGGGTTTTTTAGAATCTCATTTGAGATCTCCGCCAAATCCTACAACTTATTTGACAAGCATTAAAAGTTGTTTGATAGTTTGATTGTCACTTCAATTCCACTTCCTATATTCTCATAGAAGACATCATTTTACTTATGAATAAGGAAAATCATTGCATGAGCTAGATCATTCACATGCAATAATTCCCACAAAGGAAATCCAATGCCTCCAAGACAACCACTTACTTTTCTCCTAAAACTTTAGCTTTCTAAAAATGACACATTAAGCTAGCAGTAGAATTCTTAGGATGAGAATTATCATTTAGCCCATAAAGGTTTGTGGGCATAACAAAAATTGTACTCAACTATTACTAAAGAGGGTATGTTTGGCACATTTCTATCCCAACAATATTAGCAAATGCATAGATATTATAGCATACTAGCCTAATGCTTTCTTGAGAAGGACACCAAGGGAGAATAAAGAAATTAAGAAATAGGAGCAAGAATTGTTGGAGAAAGGATTGATAAGGGAAATTGTAATCCCTTGTGTGGGTTCCAACTACTTTGAGACCTAAGAAGGATCAAAGCTAGAGAATGTGCACTTATTCCAGACAAATAAATAAAATTACCATCGATTATAGGTTCACTTTGCCAAGAATTGATTATTTATTAGATTTTTTAAGTGGGGATAATTATTTTTCTAAAATAGACATGAAAGTAGATACCATAATATTAGAATTAGGGAAGTTTATGAGTGGAAAATAACCTTTAAGACAAACCATGGTAATTTTCTCAACACTTTCATGTGTCTTATGAGTAAGGTGCTTAAAGATTTCACAAGTGTTTCATAGTATACTTCTATGACATTCTAATATATAGTAGTTCAAAGGAATAACATTTGAAACATTTAAGGATATTATTAGATAAATTGAATGAAGAAGATATATCAATTAATCTCAAAAGATTTACTTTATTAAAGAGAAATAAGTTTACTTGGGATTTTTCATCTCACAAGAAGGACTAAAGATGGACAAGGAAAAGATGAAGTAAATCATTGAATTGCCTACCCGTAAGAATATATTTGAGGTTATAAATTTTCATGCCTTGGCCAATTTCTATAGAAATTTTAGTGTGAAATAGTCGATATCACTAAGGGAGATAAAAAGATATTTTAATGGAAACAAAGTATTGATAAGAGTTTTCATATGCTTAAAAATAAAATTACACAAGAACCTATCTTGTAGTTGCCTAATTTTACTAAGCCTTTTCAAGTTGAGTGTGATGTTAGTAAGATGACTATAGGTGATGTCCTCAATCAAGATTCAAAGCTTGTTGCTTACTTCAATGAAAAGCTTAATGATGCAAAAAAATTAGGATATTCAAAATATGATCAAGAGTTATATTCCATTATTCAAATAGTGAAGAAATGGAGGCACTATCTCATGCATAAGGAATTTTTTTTGTTCACTAATAATCATACTTTGTAATTTATCAATAGTCAACACAAGTTAATATCATGACATTTCAAATGGGTTAAATTATTACAAAATTTTACATTTATTGATCAAGCACAAGAGTGGTCAATCTAATAAATTTATCAACACTTTAGTAGAATGATTTTAATCATGAAAGAATCCCAATTGAGCATATTGGGATTTGATGACTTGAAGGAGATGTAAAAATAAGATAGAGACTTTGAAGATGCATATGAAGCTTGGTTAAATACCCTTGTTAATGATATAATTCCATGGAAGGAATACATGGTACAAGAGGGCCTACTATTCAAAGGACCCCAAATTTTCATTCCAAGGAGTTCCATTAGAGATACTCTATTGAAGGAGAAACAAAATAAAAGCTTGGTAGGGTGTTTTGGACAAACTAAGACACTAGCTCAATAAAGTTCACATTATTACTAGCCAAGTATGGGAAATGATTTTCATAATTTTATGGAGAGGTGTAAGGTATGCCAACATACTAAAGGGAGTATCCAAAATGAAGGTTTGTATCAATCACTACTAATCCCAAACAAGTCATGGGATTCCATTAGTATAATGAAGTTTGTACTTGGTCTACCAAGAATACAAAAGGGGTATGATTTAGTATTTGAAGTGGTTGAAAGGTTTTCTAAGATGGCTCATTTTATTCCATGTACAAAAATAAATGATGTTGTACAAAAATTGACAATTTTTTCTTCAAGGAGATAGTTGCACTGCATGGACTTCCTAGGAGTATAGTCCCTAATTGAGATACTAAATTTGTGGGACAATTCTGGAAAACTCTATGGAATAAATTGGGAAGTATATTTAGTTCTATCTCATCTTAACATTCCAAAACTAATGGTAAAACATTAGTGGTCAATAGAAGACTTGGAAACATCTTGTAAAGATTAGCGAATATGTACCCAAAATAATGAGATTTGGTACTTGCACAAGATGAGTTTGCATATTATGATTCTCCTAAAAAAAGTGCATGAATGAGTCTTTTTCAAATATAATATGGTATACATTCTATGGGAGTGTATGAGATAAGAAATATAGATAAAATAGAGATAAGGAGTACAAATGATGAGAATTTTGCTAATAGAATGCAAGAATTGCACAAATAGGAGAAAAGGAAACTTGAGAAGAGTACCATTAAGTAAAAAAGGAGAGATTATATGAAAAGGAAAGAAATTAGTTTAAATGTTGGAGATCTGGTTCTAGCCAATCTTATAAAAGAAAGATTCCAAAAATGGGAATATAATAAGTTGAAAGAAAAGAAAATTGGTCAATCTTAGGTTCTACAAAAATTCTCAAGCAATGCGTATGAGATCAAGCTTCCAAAAGGCAATGGAGTTTATCTAATATTTAATGTTGTAGATTTATACCCTTATAAGGACAAGGAAAAAACAATGTAGGACCTTGAAATAGATGAAGAAAAATTCATTGAATGGGAGAAATAGTTTCCTAAAGTAAGACCAAAGGAACCTGAGTCACTCTTGGACACAAAAGTCATCACGAAAATGAAAGGCAAGAAAAATTTAAAATACTTGATCAAATGTAAAGGGAAACCACCTAAAGATTGAACATGTAGGAAAATTTTTGATCTATTAAGTATGGTATCAATGTTTAGGACCTCATAGACACGAGTCTACGAAAAAGTCTTTATTCCTTGGGAGTTTGATGCAAGTGAATGATGGAATATACAAAGGGATTGAATGTAGTTATCAAGAAGATATAATTACTAAAGAAATAAACTAAAACATATTTTTGGTAATATGGTTAGAATAATTTAGGATTAAGTTTTGGTTCTCCTAAATACGAGATAAGGCCAATTAGTTCTAGGCCCAAGTTAGCTTATTTTTTACACTAGTAGATTTGGTGTTAATTTTTGACCTTATGCCATTTTCCATTTGATTTGAACTTTTTTTTGTTAAGCTCCTGAGTTGATTGAAAATTCAACCAACATGTGTTTGTTTGGTCAAAATTTTGACCAACATGGATTATAAACAAAAAAGAAGAAGAGAAAGTGCTCGAGAGGAGGGATTTTCACTACTTCTATTCACTCATGAGTGCGAGAGGAAGGATTGAGCTACAAGTGCATCACCAATTTCTCTGGTAAGTCATTAATCCCATGCCATTTCAAATGCAAGTGAATGCAAAAGGATGCAGAATTTTAAATGCAAGTGATATAATCACAATGAATTAAGCTCATTTTTGTATTTAGTAATGGTAGAAAGAAAAAATACAAAAGGAGGTTATAAGTTATAGGAGGTAGAAAGTGAGTGAATGCAAAACCCTCAAGTGAATGGTAGAAAGCAAGTGAATGCATAAAACCCTCATTTCAAACCAAAGCCAAATCTTAGCAGCCATGAAATGAAAAGAAAGAGAGCTTGAGGGGGAAAAAAAAAAAAAAAGCCTATGGATTTACCATATCATACCTATGGATCAGTGCCTTATTTTTTTTATTCTTACACCAGATCTCATATGATTTTTCATTTTAGGAGCTCCTATAAGCATGAGAGCTCCTATAGGCATTTTAGTGTTGAGAAAGTTTTAGGCCACATTCATAATAACAATCTTGTTTTATTTTTATTTTTTAAAATCTTGGTTTTATTGTCTTCTATATCATTATTTGAAGTTTGGATATTATTAGATTGCATTTCAATTTTGGTTCTGAAGATCTATTAGAAAATGTGGCTTATGTCTAAATAGTAAGTGATTGCTTTCTCAATCTTGTAGTTGTTTCATCAAAGTTGTTTGTAATGAGGAAATGAGTTTTTTTACTTTTTATCTATTCTTAATTGTATAGATGGGTTCATAAGCCTGTCATATATATACTATGCTCAAATGATTACATGAGAACCATAAATCAATTTATTAAATTTTGAGATAGACAATGTAGGCTACATCTTAGGGATTTTGGGACTATTCAATCTTGCCATCTGTGATAAGAAATTACTATAGCAAGTTTAGTAACCTTAAGTTTACATTATAAATAGGTAGAAACAACTTTTCCATAATGATGTCCCCAATAATTTTTGCCTCCTTTGAAAACATTTTTTGGGTGACAAGCTCCTTGTAAACTATGAAATTATACACATAATTTATTCTCTGATATGAAGTGTATGTTTTCTTTATCCTATAAATTATCTTGCCAAATGAATTTTCTTTAGTTTTAAAAGATGTTATTAAATGGATGGCAATACTATGACAAAAAATATCTATATTTTTAATTTGAGTGAGTTCACTAGACTTGTTTAAGTTAAATTTATCTATCATCATTCTCCATGTACTTAAAAGGCCTTTACTTCATTGGCATTGTTGACTCCTTGAAAATTTTATGTGCTAAATTGAGACCACACTACTAGCATACATAGAATATCACAATAAAATATAATAATAATCTATAATGCTCATGATCAGTGTTCCCATTAAGAAATGGGAACCTAAAATTATGCAATCTATTTAGTGTTGGAAATATATATGATAGGCTATGTTACTGAGAGGGGAAGGGTGAATCAGTAACCAATAAAACTTTATCTTTATTTACCAATTAATCCTTCATATGTATTCTAATCTAATTGCATGCATGAAATACTGTAAGCATTAAAACATTCATAACACTTTGACACACAATATGGTGATCTAGAAACCTTCCAAATTGAAAGTAAAACTAGGGTGGGGATGATACCCACAAGCTTTAGTACTACATTATAAAGTTGGCCTGTTAAAGCTTACAATGATCACTTCTGATGATCTTCCCTGTTAGGAATAATAAGGACTACTAGGTCCACCTTGTGAAAGGATTTACAAAACATACAATGAAGTATGTACCTAGTAAAGAGATTTACAAAAGACTATTAAGTCTACCTTGTGAAAGGATTTAACTGATTCACCTGTTAGGATGAAGCTGTGGCTGATCTTTGATATGCAACTATGATTTTCTAAATGAGATACCTTTGAGTGTAATGATTACCTTGATGTGATAGATAAATCTTTGATGCTCCTTATACTATTGTAGCCCTTTACTTCACACTTTTGCTCTTCAAATTCACATCATACTTATATTATCTATATATTCTTTGGATGTGATACAATGCACTACATATAAAACAATCCAATTACAATTCAACAAAGTTAGCTACAATACAAGTTTACAAAATACACAAAGTCAGCCCAACTGTAGGAACTCAAGTTCTAAAGACTAACTCAATGAGGTTTTGATACTCAACATCCACTGTCAATGCTCAACATCATCATGCACTTGGTAGATGTAGAAGCTTAGTCCATACTAATCACTTCCAAGTAGTCTAAACTTATTCTACACTGGTGAATCGGTGAATACTATGAAACTCGACATACAAACTGAATCACTTTATTCACACTTCATAGCTTGATGAATGCTATCACTATAAGCTCAGTATAAACTGAATCACTTGGTTGATGTTGTGTGGCTCGATCAACACTATATTCACATTACTAAATATACAAACTTGGTAAGCATTGCACAACTTAATTTTCACTGAGAAACTTAGTAAACACTAAGAAGTTTAGTTTACACTAATAATCACCAACTTGGTAGAAACTACTTAGTGCAAACTGAATACTATTCCTTGAACTCGGTAGCAACTTGATGCAGGAGCATCCAAAGGTATAAGGGCAATCCTGTGTCACCCAAAAAAATGTACTTAGAATTAGTTTCTGCTTCATGTCTTTACATTTTTGGATACCCATTTGGCTCAAATAAAGGTTCCAACTCTCATAGTTCAACTATCAGTGCGTTTGAAAATCTCAAAAAAATAGGAGCATGTATTTGGGCCATCATTTTGGTAAACTAGAAGGTGTGAATCGGCCAGATGAATGTAAGCATTCCAAAAAAAGAATCAGGTCAATAGGCCCCACGGTTTGAAAGTTATTGCAGTTTTTTGAGTTTTGGAGACCTCCTAAGAATGCTTCAAAGTTAGTTTAGGGGCATTAAATGACCTCAAAAAGGGCCGAAAAATGGTAGACGAGTGAATCTGGTCCATAGGGCTATAGAGCACTTTGAGAGCTTTCCAAAAATGTAAATAGTTCATCAATCAAAGCTACGGTTCAAAAGTTATGCCTCCTAGAAGTTCGGTTACCGTTTCTGGATTCTTCTAGATTTGCACCGACTTCTAACGATGCTTCTAGAACCTTCTATTTGGTCGGTGGATGCCTACTAGCACTTTCTAGAATGTACTCCTAGTCCTTAACCCTCTGGGGTCTATTTAAGGAGATTTTTGGCATTGTAAAAGGCAGTTCGGAGTGGAGTTTGAGAGGAGGTGCTAAAAGGAGAAATATTCTCCAAATTTATGCTATTGTAAGCCCTTAGGGCATGTTCTAAAGTTTATTTTCTTTGTACTATTTGTACTAGCTTATTTTCTCAGTTAATATAATTTCCCTTTTCTATTGTGTCCATTCTGTTCTTGGGTTGTGTCCCCATCACAACTATAGAAATTAGTAAAGCCTAAAATGCCTGGTTAACATTGTTAATTGTACAATATGCTCAGTAAATACTTACTATCTAAATAAGTGTGTGTCACTAATAAAAAACTTGACTGCAATGTAAACAATCTCCCCCTTTGGCATTAGTGACAAAAACACTTATCAATAAAAAATGAATTCTCAAAAAGTTCAAAATAATCTGTATTCTCCATTCTTTTTCTTCAACTCTGTAAAGTATTCTATTTTTGAGATTTTTCAAAATTTCTTTTGTAAGAGATCTTACTCTAAATATATAAATATCTATACATGTATATAATATGATGTTGCTTCCCCGTACATATATATTCAATATATATCTTCTCATCTTTTCCCCTTTATACAATATACTTTATGTTTTATATACATTTGCATCTTCTCCCAGTTTTCTTACAACACCTTGCATGTATGCAATGCAATATGAACTTATGCTAATAGTTCTATCATGTGGTCAGCAATAGAGAAGTTGTTACGATGGATGAGGGTTTTACCATGTGCAATATGTTTTTACACATCATCCATGTTTGGGAGAATCATGCCTTGTATATCTACTAGTGTAGCTCTTATCCTGACTTTTTACCTTAGAAATTCTACTTGCATATCAGTTAAAAAATTGATCTTTGCATAGTGACTAGAACTATAGCTCAGGTCAAGTTGCAACTGTTGTGCACTTGCCTTTAGATCTTCATCAATCTTTGAAATTTTATCTTTAATTTCCTTGGTGAAGATGGATGTGTCATAGAGTTTATTGAATACAAAAATTACATGGATGCAAGAGGTTGCCAAAGCCTAGAATAGTACACAAGTATACTTGATGTATTGCAATCTTTTGTGCAACTAGCTCCAAAACTTTATTCTCAAATTTCTTCTCTGCTCTCTACAAAAATTTCTCTTGTCCATTCAGCTATTTTTTGAATTACTGGACCACTTTTGCTAGCTATCCCAAAATAGGTTGAGAAGTGTCAACCTCACTACTGAGTGCCTCTGCAAGAATTTTCTTTGCATCTTCAAGCACTTGAAATTCTTTATTTCTTTCCTCTCCAAGCTTCTGTTGCTTAGCTTTCTTCTATAATAGCTCACCTACTGTATGCATTTGATTAGGATTTAGATTGGAGATATCCCAATTTAGGATAACTATCTCCTCATCAAGATCAAGTTCTTCTTCCTTATCTTTAACTTTGCTCCAAACTTTTGTACTCAGTTGAGGCTTGGGCTCAACTATCCTTGTACTTATTAGTTGCATGCTAAGAATAGAAACAATGGTAGAAATAGTAGGACTAGTAGTAAAAGTAGATATAACAATTATTAAATAAATACCTTATGTGACCAAAATTGATGGAGGAGGAAGTACTAACTGCTCGGTGGATGAAGTGCTTGTCACTTTTGTCAATTAAATATTGAGTTGAATAGGTGTAGAGATTGGTTGAGTGCTTGAACTTGTAATGTTTGACAACCAATTCTATAGTAGCTTTATTAGTGCTTGATGTCTTCAATGCTTCACTCAAAGAATGAGGAAGTGGGTGGAGGATTTTTGAAAATTATATCCTTTGCTTCTTCACCCAACTTTAGTTTCTTTTTGGATGTCCTCCTTGAAAACACTATAGTAGATGGTTTTGCAGGTTTGGTTATAATAACCTTACAGGTCTTTCTTCTTTATTTTCTCTTCTTCTTCTAATTTTTCTTCATCTTCTACATCATCTTCCTTAATGTCATCTCATTTACCTTTAGTCAACAAGAGAGTGGAGTTGAATTGTTTCACTTTTGCTATTCTCTTCTTCCCTTTTTTGACTACTTGAGGGAGTTTTATTTCAAGTTCAATTTGTGCTTTAGCTTCCTCATATGTGCTAAAATATGTAGCTTTTGGATCAATTGGCTCATTTAACAATGCTTCAATAATATCTTTGGTTTCATCTATATTAACCTCATAACCTAGAGGCTTGACCCATATAATTCTTGGTTTTCTTGCTTGTATATAAACTTTATCACAATCAACCATAAAAAAAAATCATCTTTGTAGTCTTCTACAAGTTTCTTAGATATCCTTAATTTCTTATTCATCTTGTCCTTAAATGCATCAAAATAGTTGACCATTACACTAACATAGTTTTCTCCCATTTCAACTATATACTCATTGATTTGTTAAAGAACAGGTACATCTTTTCTCTACATGGCTATACCTTTTGATGGGAAGAATTTTTGCACAAAGAAAAATAGACAAGTTAAGAGTGAACCAAAATTACAAGGATTATTTTTTTGAAGTTCTTATGCTTTCCATAGTTTTTTTGAACTGATTCAACATCAACTCGGCAAGGTTAAATGACATATTGTTCTTGACCACTTTGAATGCAAGATCCACTGCTTCATAGGATACACTGTTTAGATGACTAGATTTGTATATCTTATGTGCAATCACATGTATTATAAATTTTTGCTCCATATTAGTTACACAACTGGGCTTCATTCCCCTTCCATCCCATTCGGCAAGGGTTTTCTTCTCCAGTTCACCCGACTTAGGATTTTGGTGGATTTAGCCTTGGCCAACATTGGAAGCCTTGTGATCTGATGGATCATTTTCTTCATTATCAAAATAGGTTTCTCTAACCACAACTATCTATTATGCACATGGCTGAGAATAAATCTCATCCAATTAATTTGAAAATCTCATGGCATGTGTGGAATGTAAGTCAAACCCTTCAGTTCCAAGTGTTGATACTTTAGTTTTAACACACCATTCACACACAATTCTTTCAAAGATTCATCCATTTCTAGGGTTCCTATATCTTGGATAAAACATCAAAAATGTGTACAAATATCATTAACCAATAGTACCTTGGATGGAATATGAGATTGTGCTCCAGTTGGATCTAGGGTTTCAGTAACCATTGGGCTAAGCTTGAAATTTGGTGCTTTCCATTCAATACCTTGAACTAGCATTTCTGACCCTTTCTTTGTCTTGCTACTAGAGGATGCCATAAGTCAATAGGGTTTTTGAAAATATGGAAAAATTAAACAATAAATTGCATAGATCACTAAGATGCACTAAAATTACTCTACACAAATAGCTCTTGAAAATTTATGGTGATAAATGAATTCAATTTCACCCTTTTTATCAAATTTTTCCTTTCGATCACCATGAATTATAGGTATGATCTTTTTCTTAATGATAGACTATCTTCCACTCAGCTTGCATTAAATGCTTGGTAGATTTATCCATGACTTGGTGTCCACACAATGATTTAGTAACTCCCAACCTTGCTTGGTAGGGTCTTGCAACCTAACCTCGCTCAGTAAAGACTAGCATTTTATGTGATACTCAATGATCCCTTTTTATCTTGAATGCTGATATGGATCTTTCCATTCTACTAACTAGAATTGATGTAAGATGACTACTTCAGAATCCTAGTTCTAGTTCTCCTTGTGGGAGATCAAGTAGAAATGCTTGAGTCACCCAATTCTTGAGTGACAGGTGCTTCATTGCTTAGACTTGCATTCTTAGAAGATTTTGGAATCCATTTCTATCTCATCTACTTTCTAATGTTATCAACCTTGGCCTTCTTTTCATCTTCAATTCTTTTAGTATTCATACAATTCTTGGCAAAGTGTCCAAGTTTTATACAAATAAAACATCTTCTAGTAGTGTCTCTTGTCCTCATGTGATGTTTTACACAATTCATTACAATGTGTCCAAATTCTCCATAGTAATGACATCTACACCAAGTGTTGTAGTCCCAAACAAATATAGATTTTATAGTCTATTTTGCTAGATTCAATATTTTAGTTTTTCATTCAAAAGATTTGTGCCCATGCTTCTTACATTTGTGACATTTTCCTTCAAATTTAGATTTCTCTTTGCATTCATTAGCTCTATGACCATGTTGATTAAAATTGTAACATTTTTCATTGAATTTAGCTTTTCCATTACTTCAAAATTTGTTTGATGTATGACCTATATTATCATAGTGACTACAACTAGGTATTTGATTCTTTTGAGCTCCTTGCTTGGATGATTCACCTTCTTCTATATATCCAATTCCTGCTTTGCCTTTTTGTCTGTATTGGATTTTTTCATTTAGTTGATCCATGTTTGCTTGAGATTTCATCATCCTTTCATTGGTTTTCCTTTCAATGTTTAGATCATTCTATAATCTTTCATTCTTTGATCTTAGATTCATGATTTCTTCAATTGCATTGGTAAGTTGATCAATGAAGTCTTCCTATTGAAGGGATAGGTGTTGAATTTCATTATTCTTTCCTTATAACTCTTCTTTTGTATGGTTTTTCTCTTCCATGACTTTAATCAATCTTATCAATTGAATTTCTTGTTCTCTTTTTAGTTTCCTAACTTCTTCTTAAAGTGTACCATTCTTTTCTAATAGTTCTTTGATTGATTCATTAGCTTCATCTAAATTGATTTCTTAATGGATGTCTTGAATTCTTTCTTCAATGTAGAGTTGGTCATTCATCTAGATTGCAAGATCTTTCCTTCTTTTCAAGGACTAAGAGAGTTTCTCCTTTGATTTCTTAAGTTTCCCAATAGCCAATTCCAAATTTAACTTTTCATTATCAATAGCCTTATCATGTCTAAATACCTCAATTGCCTCTTGATCTTTGCTCAAGTTGTTAAAGTTTTCTCTAACAACTACAATGCTATGTTACCAATTGTTGTACATATATATGATAGGCTAAGTTATTGAAAGGGGAGGGGTGAATTAGAAACCAATAAAACTTTATCTTTATTTACCAATTAATCCTTCATGTGTATTCTTATCTAATTGAATGCATTAAATACTGTAAGCATTAAATCATTCATGACACTTTGACACACAATATGGTGACCCAGAAAGCTTTCAAATAAAAAGTAAAACTAGGGTGAGGATGATACCCACAAGTTTTAGTACTATAGTATAAAGTTGGCCTATTAAGGCTTACAATGATCACTTCTAATGATATAGCCTATTAGGAGCAAGAAGGATTGCTAGGTCCACCTTGTGAAAAGATTTACAAAACATATAATAAAGCACTCGGTAAAGAGATTTACAAAAGACTATTAAGTCTACCTTGTGAAAGGATTTAACTGATTCACCTATTAGGATGAACTAGTGGAAAATCTCTGACCTACAACTATGATTTGTTGAATGAGATACCTTTGAGTGTAATGATCACCTTGCTATGATAGATAAATCTTTGTTGCTCCTTATACTGATGTAGCCTTTTACTTCACATTTCTCTTCAAATTTGCATCATACTTATATTATCTATATATTCTTTGGATGTGATACAATACATTACACATATATCAATCCAAATACAATTAAAAAAAAGTCAACTATACTGCAAGTTTACAAAATACACAAAGTCAGCCCAACTATAGGAAATTAGGTTCTAAAGACTAACTTGGTGAGGTTCTAATACTCGGTAATGCTCAGCATTGTCATGCACTTAGTAGACCTAGAAGATCCATCCATACTGATCACTTCCAAGTAGTCCAAACTTGGTCTATACTAGTGACTCAGTGAATACTATGAAACTTAACATATAAGCTAAATCACTTGATTCAAACTACCTAGCTCGGTCATGCTATCACTAAGAGATCAGTATAAACTAAATCACTTGATTAACACTGTGTGTCTCGATCAACACTAGATTCACATTATTGAAGCTACAAACTTAGTAAGCACTGCACAACTTAGTTTGCACTAAGGAACTTGGTAAACACTAAGAAGCTAATTTTACACTAATAATCACTAACCTAGTAAAAACTACTTGGTGCAAACTATATATTGTTCCTTGAACTTGATAGCATCTATAGAACTTGGTAAAGCTTGAAATACTTGATTAACACTGTTAACTATACATTACACTCAGTAGATACTTACTATCTGAATAAGTGTATGTCACTAATAGAAAACTTGATTGCAATGTTAAAATTTAGAAGGTATGAAAAATTAAGCTATGAAAAATCTAGAGAGTCGTGAATCTTGTGTACATCTAATATTGTGAGATTGATTCCTTCCCACCAAATCATTCTAAATGAACATAAACTAGTTTTAGTTGTAGAAACAATTTGTTAGTGAAGAGTCAGTTGAACATTATGTAAGATCCCCTTATATTAAGTCTTAGGAATTAGGGACAATTAACTCACAATTTTTTTTTGAACTCATATTGGTTTTGACGAGTGTCAACACACTTAAACCATTTACTTAGTTCATGCCAAACTAGTATTACATGAAGAGCACAACATGTAAATATTAGACCATGCCAAGTTGTAATGAGTGTTGATTCACTCATGTGCCTAGTCACTCTGGTGTTGAGAAGATAGGCCATGCCGAGTGATTCAAGTTCCAAGTAAATAATAAATTCCAAGTAGTTTAGGTGCTGAGTTAGAAGTAGAAATATAATGTATGCTGAGTATCAAAGACTTTATATGCCGAGTAACACATTTTGGACATATTTGTTTGTAATGGAACAAATAACTATGTAAACTATTTTTGAGTCTACTTAAGGATAGATTTTGATCTTTTGGAGATAAGGATGAATCTATATGAAGATTCCCTATGTAATTACATACAACCAATCAGAAAATGGGAAGGTTTAAGTGGGAAAATGGATGAATCTTAGCTATAGATTCATACCTAACCCTAAGCCACCAGAGTCTTCTTAAGGAGGATGAAGCCCTAAACTTTTGAATGATGGTGAGAATAGTGAACAAAGGGGTGAATGATCAAATGGTTTGTAGAGCATTCAAGGTGACTTAGCAGTAAGAGTAAATTGTAGAATTAGTTAGTGAAGAATAGAGGATAGAGAAGGATAAAGCATTGATACATTAGATTGTGAAGGATGAATCAAAGATTGTATAGAGGTGATCTGTTATCAAGCAAGTAAGTACCAACTATAGGATCTATCCTAAGGCATTTTAACAGATGATTTTAGTTAAATCTCTTAACAAAGTAGTCCTAATAGGCTATATGAAATCCTTTAACAAGGTTCTTACTGTACACTAGAAATGTGTCACACTCTAAACCATTCTATCCAAAAAATTCCATGAGTTGGAATGCTTGGATGCTAGCTTAGAGCTCCCTATCCATGGAGTGCAAGAGAGTATATTTCAAGAATAAGAAAGCTCTCAGATGAGCCTTAGAGACACTCTTCTTGCTAGTAAACCATGTAATGGGAGGTTCCAAAGACAAGATGCAAGAATGAAAATGTCTCAAGGAGTTCCTTAAGGATGCAATGCAAATGAAAATTAAGCTAGAATGAGATGCAAAGTGGAGCTATGCTAAAATATGTATGAGAGTGTTACAATCCAAACATTAAGCTATGTGAGATAGATTATTGCAAAATAGAAGCTAAACTAACATGCAACATGAATCTAAGCTAAAATACTATGGTATGAGAGAATGTAGACAAGAAATAGAAGTTTTCCACAAAGCTCCAAAGAAACCTGTTAGAAAACCTGCAGCATAACAATATTCAAAATGAGGATGGATCAAGGGGGAAAGCTCTCTCCCTTTTAAAGATGTACGGATGGTGGAGATCAAGATGAAGATGGTGGATGATCAACGGTGGAATTTGAAAAGAGGAGTGATCCATGTGCACACACAAGTCAACCAATAGAATATAAGTTGATTTGTCATATAAGACAAAAGTCACAAAGCCTTTTCTTTTAATTGCAAAATAGAAAAAAGACTTTATGTGTGCACTTTAAGTGGGTTAGAAGAATGGGGTCTTTTATTTAATTAAAAGGGGACATGTTCTTTTAATCAAATAATGAACTTAGGATAGCATAGTCAAACTATAAGTTATAATCAAATAAATTGATTATTAGTAATTTGGTCTAGGTAAATGATTAAATTAATTTAGCCAAAATGTTGAAAAGGGGGCTAATAGTCTAGATGACCATTTTTAGGTGATTACATTTGTCCCTCTTTGACTAATGTGTGATCGACCTGGGAACACATTATGTCAAAGAAAATAGAAAGCCAAGTAGGCTGTGATAGATATAGACATCTGATTTTGAAGAACGAAGTGTAGAAAAAGATAGCAAGTCCTAAATGTACAACCTAATAGTGGTAGTACTGAACACTAGGAAAAGATAATGTTAGAATTCAAGAAGAATGCTAACACTTAGCAAAGTAGATAGATCAAGAACAAGTGAGAAGACCAAACAAATGCTCCTAAGAAATAGATAGTTGTAGCAATCAGTGATAGAGTATTTTTGTCCCCTCGAGATTGAAATTCAAATGAGGTAAGGGGATGCAAAAACTGGCTAGACATGAGAAAATTAGAATATAGCAATGTCCAAGATGAAAAATAGATGATTAGAATCCAAGAATGACTATAAAAAAACTGATAAAATGCCCCAGTTTGACTAGAGTTGACCTTGAAAAATATATCATAAAATTTAGGTCGAAACGAGTAGAAAGGTGATTTTAGACATGAAAAGGTTGAATTTGAGTAGATATAAAGCATAGAAATGATGAAGACATGAAGAAATGAAGATGCCCCAGTGATGATTCAGAGATTAGACCTCAAAAGGTCAGCTAACTACTCAGAAGAAAGTAGAATTTTAAAAGACAATTTTGACCATCAAGATGAACTCGAATTTGGATTTCAATCTCGAAAATGAATCTAGGATGTTGAAATTATTTAAGAGGTCAAAAATTTATATAATGTGACGATAAGATAGAAAAGAGATGAAGTGAAAGATTAAGAAGGTGAAAAGACATGAACAAGAAGAAAGTAAAGAAATATATGAAAGGAGTTAGCTGATATGTCCACAAAAAAGATGAAGAGAGAGCTCTCCCCATATGCAAGAATGCAAGACTAATCTAGAAAATGAACATAAAATGCAATCTAATATGCAAAGTGTTTTACGAGAAAGAAGTGCATAACATTTAGACTCTTAATTTCATCATTGAGCATTTATTAGGGACATCATGAGATCATACAACCATCACTAGTATAACTATGAGGATATGAATATGATCGATATTAGATAGGTATGTGGAAATCCAATCTAAGCATCAGAGACATGTAAGTCAAGATAATTACATGATTAGATTCCCTAAGTTTAATTTAGCAAGATTACACCTGTAGCAAGGCATAAGCGCCAGGATAAACCCTGAGTGCGGTCTTGCAAAATATTTAAGGATGATACATTTGTAAGTCAATGTGTTGAATAGGACCAGCATAAATGCTTACAACACTATAGAAAAACAAAAGTATACCCACAAGTAGAAATCAAGAAAATATGTCCCATGCCCCCAGTCTTCTAGTCAATGACATCCTCGAAAGACTATTAGGGAGGGAACACATGGCAAAGAAATCATCATAGATAGCACACAAAGTAGATAAAGATTAGCATAGCTCAGTCATTTAAGTGTTAAAGTTCATGTGTGCAAGTCACTTGGCCATTTCTTCAAGACTTGATTCTGATAGTGAGAAATATCGTGACATCGGAGATCGTAGGTAAACTATCTGTAAAGTGTTAAAAAAACACTTGATGTCAAAGTGGGGGAAGTGTTGAGAAACATTATTTTGTGAGTTGTCAAAGAAACCCTAATGCACAAGAATACCTCAATAGGCTAAGTAGCTATGCCCTCGAGATGAGGACAAGAAACAATTCCAAGCTAGGAAATGTGTAGCAAAGTGGAAGATTGAGACTGATAGACAGAGGTGCAAGGGTCTCAAGTAGCACCTGTTTCCAGATTTTCACCACTTGACAGATTTTTTCAGGACTTTTTTCAATTTTTTGTATTTTTGAATTTTTGATTTTTTTGGTGATACATCAAAGTGCCTATTGCTAGGTTTTTACTAAGAAGATCTTTTTTTCAGGACATTTTCTAATTTTTAAGATTTTTTTTTAGGATCATATATGATTTTTTTTTTGGGAATTTTTTAGAAGGTTTTAGAGATTACTAGTTCTCAATAAAGATCACATCATTTTCTCCTAATGTCTAGCAAGGTATAAGGCACAATGGAGAAACAAGCCAGTGGATAAGTAGAGATGGATAAGAAAGGAGTATGAAGCAAGGGAAAGTGATCCTCAAGGATTGACTCCTCAAGAGTACCCAAGCTAAGGAAAGAGGTGTAATAGTCATATGAAGCATATTTTGGATAAGCAATGGAAGTAATGAGAAAGATAGCATGTAGGATAAGCAATGAAGCCAACAAGTGAGATAGCATGAAGTGTGTAGTCCAAAAGAGTAGCCATGTCAAGAGACCTATGAGAACCATGTTTCATTTATTATGATCAAGACCAAGGGGTCAACTAGATAGTATAGCAATGGGATAGAGCAATAAGAATAAAGCTCAAGATAGAGGCTATGAGTGAATGGGAGAGCACAATAGAAAATCTGGTGGATAAGATAGCCAATATGCAAAGATAGCTCAACATTGTCAAGATCAAAGAGAGAAGAGGGGATAGATGGATGATGGAAGAATTACGCATGATGCATGTTTGCCAAGTTTTCATCATGGTACTTATCTAAGGTGCCACAAGAAGTAGTTTTCACCATAGGATAAATTTATTTCTCTTTACTTTTGCTACCAAGGTGCCACAAGATGTGGTTTTCACTAAGGCACATTTTCATTTTTTTCTATTTTTTCTTCTTTTTTTTCTGAATTTTTAGAAAGAGCTAAAGCTATTTGAATGTAGATAATGCTCCTACAGAAAAGATAAGTCATGATAAGCCAAGACCATAGAAAGGTATGCTCAAAGATGTTGATAGGGTGATAAAAGAGAAATGGTAGTAGGAAGAGTATATGGAGGATAATAGTTCATGTATAGAAAGTTAGTGTAAGCTTTAGAGGATTTCATGAGGGTAGTTGAAATATTGTACAAGATCAACATTGACACACACCTTGAAGGGTATTGGAATGATGGAGGAATCACGGATGAAGTAGCTTGAGGTTTAGATGTATGAGGTGGTAGAAGAGATTTGGAAAAAAGTGGAGTGGAAGGCTTTGAAATATTTTTAGAAAGATTTTTGGAAGAAGATGGAATGGAAGCCTTTGGAAGCTTGAATGTCAACTTTGAAGTATTTTCAATATTCAAGTCTTTTAAAAGAGACTTGGGAATACACATAGCTTTAGATTTTGCTTTGGATACTTCAAAACACATTTCTTCAATAATGGGTTTAGGAACCCATATTTTCTTTGATTTAGCTTTTTTAATAGGGGACCTTTGTGGTCTCTTTCATACATTCTCCTTCTTAGCATTCACATGTCGATTAGATGGGACATAGTGATCTTTCTTTTTCAATGGATTCTTATGTTTATTCTCACTTCCAAAGGAATTGGGATTTGTGGATGAATAAGGATGATATGACTGGTTTAGATGTATAGATGGGTGAAAAGTCATCAAGGATGAGTGTCTATGTTGATCTTGAGGTATGATGGGAGAGCTAGGGAATGAGCCAGGAGTGAATGTAGGAGATGGAGGAACATAAGGCCCCAATATGGATGGAAGGTTTGAATGCTTTAGCTTAGATGGATAAGGACCAAGGATTGATTTAGAAGATGTAAAGGGATAGTGGGAAGGTATATCAACGTCTTTAGAATGAGCAACATGGTCAAAGCCATCAATAGACTCATAAGTACCTTTGATAGGAACAACATTTTTAATAGAAGCACTTGAAGCTTGAGCACAATTTTGAAGTGGATGTGGAGAAGTAGAACATGAGGCAATGCTTTGATCTTGACAAGTAGCTTTGGACTTGATCTTTCTTGAAATTTATAGCTTTTTCTTTTTGAGAGTCCTCTTGACATGGAGCCACTTCTAAGGACAAGGGAGAATGAAGAGTGAATGGAGTAGTTCTTGGATTAGGTATAGCAGTGCATGAAGGTTGAGGATGTTTAGGATTAGTAGCATGGAAAAGGTTTGCAGCCAAGTGAAGGTTAGCTAGAGTTTCTTTTAGAGGTCGTCAATGTGGAAAGCATTAGGTTCTTTATTTGATGGAGGCATGTTGGAAAGCTTTGAAGTGTTGGGACATGCACGAGTGTTGGAAGAAGTGGAAGATTTAATAGAGCTGCTACTAGACATAGGTTGATTAATGTAATCTTGCTCAAGAGAAGTATCTTCACCACATGAGTCACTAGAGGTTCCAAGATCAACAATATCATCATCAATGAGACCTTGGATTTTATGTTTCAGCTCTATACAATCAGAAGTAGCATGGTCATTAGATTGATGATATGCACAATAGGTATCCAAGAATGGATTTCCATAAGAGCTAGACTTAGGCAACATGATGAGCTTGGTGCCAAGAAGTGTTCTCAAAATGTCATCATAAGAATTCCCCAAGGGAGTAAAATTTCTCTCAAAAGTATGTCTACAGTCCTTTGGTTGTTTCTCAAGTGAATAGAATGCATCCATGTCTTCATTATTATCTTGGTCAAAGATAGGTCCATCATGAAATTTTGGCATAGGCTCAAAGGAGGTATCACTTGCTTGTTCTCTAAAGAGGTCTTTAGATCTAGAAGATGAAGACATTTGATGTCTTGAAGTAGAGCATGTAGACCTAGAAGAAGAGGATGACCTCAAAGAAGGTGACTCACATGCATGTAAAGACCTTAAGGAAGATTCATGTAATGATGCAATCTTCTCCTCTAACCTTTTCTCAAGTTTAGACTTCATTTCTATCATGCGCTTAAAGAGATGAAGGTAAGAAAGATCATTTGTCTCTTCTAGCTCTTTATATTGTGCATATAGATCTTGAAACTCTTTAGTGACATGGAGGATATCATGATCATCTAGATTTGGTTGAGTTTTGGTAGCAAAAGCTTTGAATTCTATAGTGATAGATAGATAATCAAGCATGAAGGAGACTAGAGGAAGCTAATAAGGTGACACAAGATAACTTGATATCCAAACTAGAGAGGTAGAGTGTTCACTTTCCAAGATAGTAGAGAGAGATTAAAGCAACTTTATGACATGAATGACTCAAGTCAATAGCTAGGCAAGATGCCCAAATAGCCAAATAGATAGAGAAAGCAAGGTGACAAGTGAACAACTCTCCAACCCAAGAGTGTAGTCAAGAAATCAAGGCAACCATTTCAGCAAAAATATAACTAGCAAGTGGACATAGACCATGAAGATAGAAAGACCAAGAGTACCAAGACCAAAGAGTTACTTTAAGCATGTTCAAGAACTAGAGACATAAAAAATAAAAATCAAATGATGAGAATCCCCTTAGCAAGAAACACAAGAAAATGTTTTCATTTGATGTTTTGACTTGGTTGACAAAGTTTGACAATAGTTGATAGCATAGCAAGTTTGATGTTCAAAAGCAATTTCTTTCCAAGCAAGATAGTGACACATGGAGTAGTCTTCAAACAATCAAGCAAGGGACAAAGCAACCTTGCATGATACAAGCATATGTGAGGTCTTAAAAGAAAGCCGTATAACTATCATCATGTGTATGTTCCAAAGATTTCCACAGGTCTAGCACATTCGAGAACACATCAAGCAATATCTACCTAAAGGACATGGTTCATTACTCAACAACTTGGCCCACGCTTGATGCTCCTTCACCTCACACCAAGTGGTTGCCCACAAGAGATATTGGCTTTGTCATGGAAATGCCATAAGCATAACCAAGGGAACACATATGGTGAGTGTAAATCTTGGGGTGATCCGAGTAGTCCACTAGGATCAATCCTTGCACCAAGAAGTTGAGTGGCTAAAAAAGGTAGTTACTAACTTAGGGTGTTTAGATAGGGCTTCCGTTCATAGTGTTCCTCTTGCTCCCAATTATGGGACACCTCACTTTGTGATGAGTAACTGATCTCGCGACTACAAGAGTACCTTAAGCATTCTTTCCTAGTGATCTCCTTATGGTCGAAATCCCATAAGCGATCACACTAGGTGAAGAAAATCACTATGTCTACCAAGATTTTGTGTCTTTGATAGCCTTGAGTTTATAGTGGGTTGGAAGAGCTAGGTAATCTACTTGTCGCCACTTGGGTCGTTCCTCTCAGGTTGTCTGAGAGTAGGCCTTCTAAAGGATTCTAAACTACACAAAGAGTGGATCAACTTTTGGAAGTCAAGATTTATGATTCACCACAAGGGTGAAGAGCATACTCTCCTATTCCAATCATTTTCTCCCAAACACGCCAAAAATATTTAGTTGCCTCTTACTCTTGAAATCAAATGGTAAGTCAAGATTTCTGATTCACCACAAGGGTGAAGAGCATACTCTCCTATCACCAAAAGATCATAATTGTAAGTTTTAATGTGCCTAAAAATAAACAAAGAGTATATGCCACACATGTAAAAGTAAAGAACAAGAAAAATTGGGTTTTTATGTGTTGGGCAGCCCTGCAAACAATCGTTAGTAGCCCTTGTGCATTTGAAGCTTTGACATGCATTTTTTTATGCAATGTTTCAATTTTTTTTCACAAGGATGGCAACCTACAATCACAAATTGTTAGCACCACAAGTTAGTGTGAAATAACATAAAATGCTGCAATAAAAAGTGGTTAGTTGCCTCAAATATCCAAGTTATCTTCCAATCAAGTGTATGCAAAGAAAGTGCAAACTAATCACAAATGCTCTCATTTTTACTCTTTGATTTTGACCTATTCAATGAGATTGGACTTGTTTGCTATGATTTTGGATCCAAAAAGAGAAATTCAAAAAATAGACCTCTACTAAAAACTAGAGAGCTTTCCAAAAATGCAAGAAATTCAAAAAAATCTCTTCATTTGCTCCCTAGAGATTGATTTTGTGAAAATAGGCTAGATTTATCAAATCGAGTTTTTGATCCCTAATATTACCTCAAAAGTCAAAACACAAAGAGAGTACCCATCTTAGAATTCAAAATTTTTTCTGAAAATGTAAGTTTTTCCAAAAAATGCACTGATTTGCGATCAAAAATGGCTTTTTATGAAAAAAAAAAAAGAAAAAATCATAACTTCTAAAAATCATGTCAAAATGCTCTGAAAATTAGATCGAGACATTTTGAACGCATACCCAAATTGCAAAACAAATTCCAGAACCAAACTCCAAGTGGTTTAAAAGATATGATCAAATCTTTAACCCAACTAGATTTTTGGCCTTCAAACCAATCTACTTATGAGTTGGCCTTAAAACCAAAGTGATAATTCTACAAAAGCACTTGATTAGATCCAATATGCTGCTATAAAAAAACCAAAGATAAGAAATGAAAGAAAATGGAGCTAGAAACTTGGTTCAAGCCCCACGGTGGGCACCAAAAATGTACACTAGAAATGTGTCACACTCTAAACCATTCTATCCAAATGATTCCATGAGTTGGAATGCTTGGATGCCGGCTTAGAGCTCCCTATCCATGGAGTGCAAGAGAGTATATTTCAAGAATAAGAAAGCTCTTAGATGAGCCTTAGAGATACTCTTCTTGCTAGTAAACCATGTAATGGGAGGTTCCAAAGACAAGATGCAAGAATGCAAATGTCTCAAGGAGTTCCTCAAGGATGCAATGCAAATGAAAATTAAGCTAGAATGAGATGCAAAGTGGAGCTATGCTAAAATATGTATGAGAGTGTTACAATCCAAATATTAAGCTATGTGAGATAGATTATTGCAAAATAGAAGCTAAACTAACATGCAACATGAATCTAAGCTAAAATGCTATGGTATGAGAGAATGTAGACAAGAAATAGAAGTTCTCCACAAAGCTCCAAAGAAATCTGTTAGAAAACTTGCAGCATAACAATATTCAAAATGAGGATGGATTGAGGGGGAAATCTCTCTCCCTTTTAAAGATGTACGGATGGTGGAGATCAAGATGAAGATGTTGGATGATCAACGATAGAATTTGAAAAGAGGAGTGATCCATGTGCACACACAAGTCAACCAATAGAATATAAGTTGATTTGTCATATAAGACAAAAGTCACAAAGCCTTTTCTTTTAATTGCAAAATAGAAAAAGGACTTTATGTGTGCACTTTAAGTGGGTTAGAAGAATGGGGTCTTTTATTTAATTCAAAGGGGACATGTTCTTTTAATCAAATAATGAACTAAGGATAGCATAGTCAAACTATAGGTTATAATCAAATAAATTGATTATTAGCAATTTGGTCTAGGCAAATGATTAAATTAATTTAGCCAAAATGTTGAAAAGAGGGCTAATAGTCTAGATGACCATTTTTAGGTGATTACATTTACTTAATTGTAAGTTGAATTCCTCTAACCAAGCACACTTCTAACAAGGTGTTGAAATCCTCTAACAAGGTGGGACTTAATAGTCTTTGTAAGCCTTTAATAAGGCAGGCCTTTCATAGGGTATCCATCATTCATTGTCAAACCATTGTAACCTTCATTGGATACACTTTATTGCTGCAGTAGTGAAGATCTTTGGGTGTCATCCCTACCCCAGTTTTACCTTCTCACTTGCAGAGTTTCTGGGTAATCATATCTGGTGTTATGTGTGTGTTTGATTACATGTTTACATGATTCATGCATATTCTTTATATGTTATTTTAGTATATTAATGCATGTGATATATGAATGGTGAAATTTTAATGGGTCCAAGTTTAAACTCCTAATTCACACCCCCCGCCACCTCTCAGAAGTTTACTCTCTTCCCACTTGTAATTTCAACAATTGGTATCAAAGCCAAATTCTTTGAAAGAGAAGCTTTGCAGCCTAGAGGAAAGATCTTGAAATAGAAGTCTACAAGCTAGGAAAGACTAGAGAACTAGGAGATTGAAATACATCTCATACTACATTAACTGAATGAGGCAAGAGAGGAACTAAAGAAATTCTTGAATAGAAGGAGAGAGATTGCTATTGCAGAGAATGACACACTATACAAAGAGATAAACACCACCAAGCTATTTTTTGATGGTAACTCTAGTGAATTTTATGTAGCAATTGTAGATCCATTAGAAAGTAATAGAATCCAAGCTGAGGAAATTAGAAATTGCAAGCTGGAGCAAGAATGACAAGATATACTACTATGTGAGGTGACTAAAAGAAAGAAGAAAGCCATAGAAGACAAAGCTATGATTGAAGAAGAAAAAAGAATTCTAGAAAATAGATTAGAAGAGAAGTCAACAGAGATAACCAATACCTCCAACATGCAATTGGATACTCTAAGTCAAATTATGAATGCTAACTATGAATTGAATGTCAAGGACATTGAGATAACCACATTGAAGTTCCAAAATGAACAATTGTAGAATGACCTAAAAAGAGAAAATGAATTTTCTAAAAGTTTCAACAAGCCAAATGAAGCCATCAAATACTTTAAGCAATTACTAAGATCTCCTAGATCCAAAAAAAGATACACCAGGATTGGGCTACAAATGCACTAAAGAAGGGGAATGATCCAAGGTTGCTAAAGAAAGGAGCATCAAAGGTAAGAACCCCAAACCTACTTGTCATAATTGTGGTAAGAAAAGATATACTACTAATGTGTGTAGGAGCAACAATACAAATTAGAATGTGAAGCCTAAGAACATGACTCATTGTCATAAGTGCAACAAAAAAGGTCATCAGGCACATGAATGTAGAATTGAGACCATGCATAAACAAAGATTTGAAGGATGTTGCTTCAATTTTCAAAAGTATGGACATAGAGCCTTTGAATGTAGATCTAAATCCATTTGATTATCAAACAAGCCAGAAAAGGTAAGAAGCTATGGAAACTTTTATAATTGGGATTACAATACAAGATATAGTTGTCACTATTATCAAGAATATGGACATGTTCTCCAGAATTGTATTAGAATATACTTTAGTGGCAACTAAAAAAGATGGTTGAGTCCAACTACATGTTTTAGTTGTTTGAAGACTGGTCACATTAGTAAGCATTGTCCAACTAGGTCAAAGGCACTAAGTTGTGAATTTGATAAAGGCAAAGGCAAGGAAAATGTTGAACACATTAGAGATGAGATGAACAAGACATGGAAAAAGAAGGATGTTTACAACACATCAAATGGAGAAGGGATCACTTCACCCAATGGGTTAGGTTATCACACCTAATCAAACTGAACAAACCAGAGGTATGTGGGACTAATATTCAAGTGTAATATCATACATTAGTTCCAAAGGGAGATAGTACTGAAAAGACTACATTAGCATGAATGAAGATGCAAGATGTTGTTATAAATTCAAGTTAAATCTTTAAAGTTTTCATGTTGTTGCTGAGCATGAAATATTTTCTAGGTATGTCAAGTGGAACAGTAGTTGATGTTGAACTATGAGACTATCTAGTTGATGCCAAGCCTATAGTAGTTGCCAAGTGATGAAAATATCTATCGATGTCGAGTGATTCTGAAATTGAATTGATGCCAAGTTTACAACTGTACAAGCACCTAGCATTAAATGGAAGGGTTTTTTGAAGGATATGTGATCAATTTCACTCATTATTCATCATTTCAAATTCAAGCAAGAGAAAACAAAGTGAAAGGTGATTTAGAAACTTGTTCATGGCATTTGCAAAAGAATTTGATAGTGATCTCACACTAGTTCTTTAGATTTTACAAGGTATTTATCACAAGCCAAGCTATGCAATTTTAATTTACATAAACCCTAGTTTGACAAATGGAATCTAGATCAAAGAATGTAGAAGGGAAAGAGGTTTTAAATGTTTATCTTATTAGTAACAAAGTTAAACAACCTATATTTAAGGTCATTCTTGACATAGCCTACAAACAAGATCCTTCTAGCACTTTATCTATGATCATGTCGAATGTCATAACGGTGCAAGATGTAAGAAAATGTTATAATTGCAAAATTGGTAGCATTGGGGACTTAGAAATCAGAGAAGCATATGATAGGTTATGTTAAAATGGTATTCTAAAGGAAGAGTATAAAATCATTGAAAAGAAGGGTTTGACGTGTGCCCTAGATTTTTCCAGTGTATTTAAAATGGAATAGATTAGAATTGTGTTTATTCGAATACATGATGAATCTTTATGTCTAGAGGGTGGACCAATTAAGATTACTAAAAGAATAATTCATAGGGCTACTAGTTAACCAAACCTAGATCAGCCTAAGACTCTAAGGAGTGATTCCAAGCAAGGAATAGAGAAAAATATTGGAGCAAAATGAAATAAGAGAGGCATAACAATAGATACTATTGCTGATCCATTGATAAACATTTCTGTTAGGGTAATTTCTCACAAGTTCTATCAATCTAGAAAATTGAATAGTGTATCCTATATTGCAGTAGATGTTGGCTACAAGATTGTTAAGAAAGATCATACTTATGATCTGGCTGAGCTTCAACTCCAACAACTGATGAAAAATTTTGGAGCAATCAAAAAAGCCAAGAGTGCTCAATGTAAATTTGGTTCAATACTTGTCTGTATATTCTTTTATGTCCAAAATACATTTCCCTCCTTTGGTACTATAAGTTGGAAAAAAAAAAAAAATCAACAGCAGTGCAGATCAATGAATTGATTGAACAAATGGGAGAAAATTTTAAATCACTAATGACAAGTTATTTTGAAGATTTTAAGAAATCAATGAAGGAAAGAATGAGGATACCTATTTCATTGGTTGAGCAACATTACAATGATATATGGAGCAAAAGAGCGAAGAATAACTCTCGCCTATTCTTTTGTGTTTCTTTGTCTTTTGGCTTTTGGTCTAGCTTTAGGTTGTGGTTTTACTTGTCTTTTTTCTTGATCTTTTCTCTGTACTCTACTTTTTGGTTGGGCTTTATGCTTATTATCAGCTTCTAAACTTATACTTTTTTGGCAAGGCTTTCACGCTTATTATCAACCTTATATGTTTTAACTATTAGGTTTTAGGATCCCTGTAAAACCTGTTTATCTAATCAAAAACATTACAATGATATAAATTTTCTGGTTGATTCTAATTACACCTTTGTACAAGCTGCCACACCAAGGGTCAGATAGTTAAGGCCACTTGGGTATGAGATTAATGTTGATATAGCTTCAACAACCATCACAACACTCCTAGCAAAGGAGATTGAAAAAAGTGTAAAGATATTTGGCAACTATGAAATGGTAAAATGAAAGATTTCCATGGAGTTGAAAACTGCCTCTACACTTAAGAAGAAAGTAAGCTAGTCAAGAAGCTAAAGGCCAAATTTGGTGAAGGTGTAGGCGAGGAAGAAAATGAAGGAGAAGAAGAGGATGAAGAGGAGAAACAAGAGAAAACTCAAGAACATCTTACATTGACTCAAGGCATAAGAGAGGATAAGGAAGATGAAGAAATAGAAGGTGCCATGGAAGAAGAAGCCAAGGAAGCACCCACACATGCCAAGCCAAAGAAGAGAAAGGCCAAGACATAGCTAGTGGCTAAGATAAAGAAAATTGCTAAACCTAGCCAAGCCAAGCCCAGTGCACCTACCACTAGAGGCAACATACAAGCCACAACACAAAAGGCAAAGGAGAAATCCAAGCAAATAGAGAAAGGTGGCCAAGTGCAAAAGAAACAAAGAAGAAAATATGTTGTGCAACTAGATTTAGATGAAGAAAGGACTGAATCAGATGATACAAGCCAATTCAAAGTGGTAAGTCACATTCCACTCTCTGATATTGAATTTTTTTTTGAAAATGTCAAGAATAATGCAGATTTGTCTAGTTTAAAGTATATTGATTTTGAGAAACTTGAGAAAGAAGAAAATAATCTAGTGGAAGAAGCCTTATATGCAATGATGTCTAAATTTAAGAAAATGACATTAGAATTTTCCAACTCAGTACCCAAGAAACTATATGACTTAGTTGAGCAAAAATGGAATTACTATTGAAATTTGGAAAAACAAATAACAGAAACCACTTTAGCCCAAGTAATTCCAAAACTAACAAAAGGGCAGATTGTTAAGGCTGCTAAGGAATATGGAATTAGGTTTATACCTAAATATAGAGCCTTCAACATACTTCAAAACAATATTGAATATGTAGTCAAGAAATCAACCCAAATATGGAAACTTATCTATGGGTTGACCACTATTAAATAAGAAGAATTTGATCCCTCTAAAGGAAAACTTGAAGAAAAAGAGGATGACAATGGTAATGATGACAAAGAAAAGGATGACAATATAATACAAATGGGGGAGGAAATAGAAAATCAAATTGATGACAAGGCTACAACTGAATAGCAGCAAGATGAATAGAGTGTGCAAGACACACAAGTGTTGAGTGCCAGTCTCCCACATAACATAGTCAAGTCTACTAAAATAATTATTGTATAGGATGTCTCTGATCTTTTAGCTTAAAACATCAATCTCTTGACTACAGAAGACCTAAAGAAGATATTGGACCAATCTACATTGCAACTCAAGTTATGTGATAATCCAATTTTGGTCATTATAGAAGAGCTCCAAAAGGTAGTAACTGATGTCACAAGGGACAAGGTGAATCCACAAGAACCACCTTCTACCATCCCTTTAGTTACTCCAATACAACCTTTGAGTTAAAAAATAGTAGATACATCTACTAAGGTTGATACATTTGTTAAGGTTGACACTATTGAGCAAAGGTAGATCATAGAAGAAGAAAAAGATATTACTACTGAATAGTAGGAAGCAAGAAAAATAGATTCTTCTATACCTAAAGTACAAGGACTAGGTGCTACTCATGTCATTATGTTAGACAAGAGAAAATCTAAAGAGAGTGAGAAAACACCTAAGCCATCCAGGAATTGGTAACTCTATCAACATTTGGCACTTTTCCTACAAAAGTTCTTCAGAAGGTTAGCACAAAAGCTATATCATTTCAAATCTCAGTGCTAGTCTCTAGCTCTTCAAAGGTTGAAAAGGTAATTCACTATGGAGATATCACTCTTGATGAAGATATAGTTATTCCTAAGTTTGATTATGATACAATGAAACTAGACCAAATAAGCATTTTGCAACAAGCTTTAGAAAAGAAAATGCATCAAGAAATGCTTAGGAGAGAACACAAGTAGAAGCAAGTGCTTCAAGACATTAAGGACATCTTTCTAGATGCATTTAGTCTACCAACTCCTGAAGAAACCAAGCCACTACTAGAACAACTATTAGATATAGTGGAAAAGTTCAATAATGAAGACATTGATACTAATGCTAAACTCTTAGAATGGTATGAAAAGAAATTCTAGAGCAAGGTAAATGAAAAGATATTTGTTGATATAGCACTCACTCAAGTTGCATTGGCAAAAAAGGTTGAGCATGTGAAGAAGGTACTTGAGAAAATATTCTCATTGTACACCAAATTGTGTAACCCCACACTCTTCACTCAAGAGACCAGACATCATATTCTAAGCTTGGACAAAAATCTTAACATATCATGTACAAGGTTACCTTCAAACCCTGTTTAGAGTGAGAAGCATTTTCATACATTTCTCTAAACATAAAGTCAATTAGTTGTTTTAATAGCAAAAGAGGCTAGCATAAGAGCCAAATTGACATTCATACAAGCATCCCTCATCCCACACATGGAAATATTGTGCGAGGAACTAGGTTATGCAGAAACCCTACTGAAAAAAGACCCCAATCTTTCTACTCTAGATGGCCTAGTACACCTTGTTATTGAGCTTGCTATCCAGATCAAATCATTGGATGTTGCATGTGAAAACTAGGATGCAGCTCTTAAAATCATAATGGAAGTCCATAAATCATTTTTGGACAAACACATTGTACATGTATAGCCCATTTGACATAAGTGTCAAAAAGGGGGAGAAATAAACCATGGGGGGGGGAGATAAAGCAAGAAGGAGAGAATAAAGAAAGGAGGAGCTAGAAATAGAGATACAATGCAAAGAAGTATGAACAAAGGGGGAGTAGTGAATAAAATAAAGAAAGACAATAAAATAAAGTTATATTATTGGGGTGATATACATTTTGAGATGATATACATTTTTGAGATATTTTTGGAAAGCAAAAGTAGTAAACAGACATAGATATCAGCTATGACAGAGCATATTAGATGAAAGAGTATCAGATACAACACATTGAAGTTAGAGAGAAGCATAGATTATAGATACAAAACATACACATTAACTCAGGGGGAGTTATTAATTTTGAGGTATAAAGATCATTGAATTTTTTTGAAATTTTGAAGTTTTGTATATATAATTTGAGCCATGGATATGTTATGCTCAAGAAGATAAGTAGAATATTGTATATTTAAGTGTTTTTGACACTCATGTGAAAGGGGGATATTGTTGATCTTAGATTGGTTTTGACAAGTGAGTATCAACATGCTTAAAAAATTTACTTAGTTCATGTTGAACTAGTAATACATGTCAAGTACAACATGTAAATATTAGACCTGCTGAGTTGCAATGAGTGTCAAGTCACTCATGTGCCTAGTCACTCTAGTGGTGAGTAGATAGACCATGCTGAGTGATTCAAGTGTCGAGTAAATAGTAGATATCGAGTAGTTTAGGTGCCAAGTCAAAAACATAAATACAATGTATGTCAAGCATCAAAGACTTCATATGCCAAGTAACATAGTTTGGATATATTTGTTTGCAATGGCACAAAAATCTATGTAAACTATTTTTTATCTAACCTAAGGATGACTTTGATCTTTTGGAGATAAGGATGAATCTATATGTAGATTCCCTATGCAATTGCATGTAGCCAATCAGAAAATGGGAAGGTTTAAGCAAAAAAATGGATGAATCTTAGACATAGATTCATACTCAACACTAAGCCACTAGAGTCTTCTTAAGGAGGATGAAGACCTAAACTTTTGACTGATGATGAGAATGGTGAACAAAGGGGTGAATGATCAAATAGTTTGTAGAGCATTCAATGTGACTTAGTAGTAAGAGTGAATTATAGAATTGATTAGTGAAGAATAAAGGATAGATAAGGATACAATATTGATACATCAAATCATGAAGGATCAATCAGAGATTGTATAGGGGTGACCCATTATGAAAAAAGCAAGTGCCAACTATAGGATCTATGCAGAGACATTTTAACAGGTGATTTCAGTTAAATCTCTTAACAGAGTAGTCCTAATAGGCTGTATGAAATCCTTTAATAGGGTGCTTACTTAATTGTAAGTTAAAGTCCTCTAACTAGGCACATTTCTAATAGGGTGTTGAAATCCTCTAACAAGGTGGGACTTAATAGTCTTTGTAAGCCTTTAACAGGGTAGGCCTTTAATAGGGAAAATCATGATTCATGGTCAAACCATTGTAACCTTCATTTGATACACTTTATTGCTGCAATAGTGAAGATTTTTGGGTGTCATCCCTACCCTAGTTTTACCTTCTCACTTGGAGGGTTTCTGGGTAATCATATCTAGTGTTATGTGTGTGTTTGATTACATGTTTACATGATTCATGCATATTCTTTATATGTTATTTTAGTGTATTAATGCATGTGATATATGAATGGTGAAATTTTTATGTGTCCAAGTTTAAACTCTTGATTCACCCTCCAGAAGTTTACTCTCTTGCCACTTGTAATTCCAACAAAATTGACAAGAAACTTCCTTCCAAGAAGACTCTAGAAGTCCTTTACAAGACTTGTAATGATAGTAATTGACACCAATTAATATAAGAATGCAATATTATGATTTACAATTGATACTACTCATAATATGACGCTATAAGATATATTACTTATCAATAAAATAGAGTATCACAACTATCTCAAATATATTGATGATATTTATGCCAAGATGATCTCTACTATATATCAGATCTGCACTTCTATTATAACAATATGAATTGTGTGAAGTCTCCTTCCAATTTCTATTATTTGTTTCTAATATATCAATATAAGATATACTACAAGTCTTTTCAATGTGCTGATAGCCAACTCTGATATGGCACTAATATGCCAAAGTCTACTTTTATCACTTATAGAAATGATGTATCTTATTGTTCTTGATCTATCTTATAACTACACAAATATCTTAATATCACTTATAGCATTGATATAGTTGTTTCTTACCTGTACTTGTCTCCAACATCACTTATAGTGATGATATTGCTAATTCTAATATGTACCTTATATGTATGCAATTTTCATCAATATTGTAATGATATTGCTATGTCTACCTTGTCTTTGGAGATATACATGATACTGGGATCTTCATGATTACTTTCCTCCAGTATTTGAAAACTAATTTTTGAAAGGAAAGTGCTCCCTTGAGAAATCCAATAAGGATAAATAGTTGATACAAAATAATCGATGATGTCTTTGAGAATGGGATTTATTCTTATAATAGATCTCATTATTATTGGATACTTGTACCCATAGGTTGGGATAGCACCTTTCTTTTTTAGAAATGGACATTTAATGGTTAATCATTTTCTTTGCATAGTTATGAAGAATTTCTATTGATTAGTTTGTTCACTTCACCTGTCATTATTTGATTAATCTTCCATAGGTGGTGGTAAAGCTGATATCATGTTGATTGTTGATAATGTGACTGTCTATTTGCAGATAGGAAACTACATACATATGTACACATACACAACTATGGTTGCATTTATGTTGTTTGATGTGGCATGGGAACACTTGAAAGGTGTGAGAAAATTTTCCCTTTGATGTTCAATCTTCCTAATCAATACCTCTTGTAATGGCTATAATTGATGGGTGATTATGATGATCATTTGAGCAATACATAAGGTGATAATATTGACATGTGTACTAACTAATATTTCATGGTTAAAATTACCATTTATTGGTTATTGGTTATCTCCTCAGTGATAATAATTGTTGGATGATCACATTGCTTGTCTTATCGTGTTTCTTGTTAACTTTATTATCTAATCTTTCTATGATTAATGATAAGGATTTGTATTCATATATGATCAATTGATGGATGCTATGATGTGACAACCATATCTTCATAAGGAATCATAATTCATGGTTTCTTGATGATTATCAATAAAGGATATCATCTTAAGGACATGACAGATTATGGAATTATCATTTATTACTAAAGTCATGATTCACATATTGATAAAGGGG
This sequence comes from Cupressus sempervirens, assembly GCA_028749045.1. Classification (NCBI taxonomy): domain Eukaryota; kingdom Viridiplantae; phylum Streptophyta; class Pinopsida; order Cupressales; family Cupressaceae; genus Cupressus; species Cupressus sempervirens. The sequence continues at coordinate 764,024,317 of CM053783.1, read as the reverse complement.
GTGTCAGGCATCCAAATGATTGTTATACTTGATAACATGTGAGCTCAATGTTTGGATCATACTTTGGTTCTATGCTAATGAATGTACTTGATACCTTCAACCCTGGCTCACATCACTTGATCTCAATTCTCTTGTGTACTTAATTGAAGCTAGATAGGAGAATCGTCATATATAAGACTATACAATTTTCCTTGATAAGACCTTGATGCTATTTAATTTATTGAAAGAGCATACAAATTACCTTGAACTTCTAACTACTATGTACAATTTACTAATTTCTATTTAGTATCTTGAGGTGCTCAAGGTCTTCCACCCCTTGACAACATATGTGTTTCATTGCTATCTTGTTCTTAGGTTAACAATGAGGGCATCATAAATCCAAATGGAAACTTACTCTATGAAGTAGATTGGTGTGAATAGTAATGTATGTCCAAACTACAGCCTATGCACTAAAAACTATATACATTTCTTAAAATTTCATCATTTTAATTATAAGGATTCAGTTTGGCAAAAAATAAACCATCTTTCAATATTACCTCACTTTTGCTATACCTATACATTATTCTAATTTTTACAACTCTTTCTCATGACACAAATTTCTTGTTATTTTGTTTCTTGAATCTTAGTCTTTTGATGATTGTAGTATCCTAGATATGTTTTAATTGATGGGATTCAACTTTGATTTTGTTAGCTTACTCTCTTTCTATTTGGCACAAGTATCTAGAATGGGGTTGGCAAAATTTTCAAGGTTTTGAGTCTCACACTAAAGTTGATTCTGGTGGGCATAGTTCTTTGATGATGTGACTACTTTTCCACCTCCAAGAAGAGATAAAATTGAGACTTTCTTATGGGGCGATACTCTAAAGTATCTTTACTTACTATTTGGAGAGAGTAATATTCTTCCTTTAGATAAGTTTGTCTTTAATCACTATAGACAACTAAACCTTGATGTTAGTGATTGCCTCCAATTCATACATTATTAGCATCACCATCCTTGATAAATGAGTCATATCCAATGTATCCATATTTAATAAAATGTTAGTTGAGCTCTATAGGAAACAATCTAACAAACTAAATCTAAAGTTCTATATTGAGTTGGGTTTTGATTTGGAAGATTGTTTGGTTATAGTGGCAGTTGATTGGGTCCTCAGTGTGTCCATTTAATACTTGAACAAATTGCTATTTATATTTCTTGTCATGTTGCCACTCTTTTATTTGTCAATTTTAGCCCATTGATGATAAGGATGGTTGTATGTAGAGCACTTCCATACTGTTGCACTTGAAGGTTTACTTACATTTGGGGAACACAATAGGGTAAAATAATATCAATTCATCACATTAGTGGATGCATTTTCTCTCTCTTTTATCTTTGAATATTGTCACAAGATACACCAAATTTCATCTATGAAGCTCAAATTTCAGCAAATTTTAATTTTTTTTGAACTTCATCCAAATTCTATATGTCTAATCATAGTTGCCTCTAGTAATCTCTAGTCTCACAAAAATTGTTTCCAGCAAGGTCAATATTGATTCATTCTTGTGAATTATAATATAAGGCCTCCATGTAGATTTATATTACTCATATTTACACATCAACTTGGAAAATTAGTTTGATTTCAAGTCACTTGTAAGAGAGACATCGAGTTTCTCATTTGACAGAGGTAAGGCTCATAATCTTACTAGTTGGAACAAACCTTATTTTATGAGTCATTTTCTCTTAGATTTATTTGAAAATTTAATTGATGACTATAGCCATTCAATGTTAAATTATTGCCATACTAATACCCTGGAATGTATATAATATGTCTTTCTATATTATGATACATATTTTTCTCTGCAACGATAACAAACATTTGTTGTCTCATCTAGTTATTGTATCACTACACCAATTTGTAACAAATGGATATTTTATCAAATGACTACTTTCTTCAAGACATATTTCTTGTCTTTTCTTGTTCAAAGGAAATAAGTTCAATTCAAATTCTTATCTTATAGGGTCATCATACTATTTTTTATTTGTGAATTAATTACATTCAAGTAATTTCCTCATAGGAAAAGATGTACATGGCTCGTAGTTACACTTGCTATGATTTTTTAATAAAATATTTAAGACAAGTAGGAGCTGCCAAAGAATCGATGACTAAGGGATTTATTCTTAAGGTTCTAGTTAGTTATTGACTTATATTTCTCTTTTGGAAGACTAAAAAAGATGAATAACAAGGAATATTTGGAAGAACATGCTTTATGCCTCAACAAGATAGAGACATAAGAAGGTTTTTAGGCTGGGATGACAAAAGCTCCAAAAGAGAATATTGAATATTACTTTTGACCTTTTAGATGTTTGAATATTTCTTTGAATATCATCACATTATTAGTTTGAATATTGCTTGATTAGATTATATGAATATTTCTATCAATATTTTCATATTCACATTCTACAATCCACCATCAAAATGAACAAAAGAGAGAAGAAAATGATTAATTTGACTAAAATATTTTCAAGCTATATGGAAATGTTTGAATGAATGTTTCATGACAAATAGAGATATGATAAATGGTTTAATTGTGTATAAACAGATGGGACATAGCCATGGAAGGAAGTACAATGTACAAAAGTATAGACCAAATGGTTTCTTACAGAAAAAACCTAAATACTTGGGCAAATTAGGCAAATTCACATGTAGATTTCAAGAAATCAATGGTATTTTTTAGCACCATGGCATCTCACCATTCAAGGTTGGTCATCTTATATGATATTTATTTCTAATTTTACTCAAAAAATTTTAAATTTTCATTATCATGCGTTGTAGTAAATCATACTACATTGTTCAAAGTTATTATTTATTCATGACAAAATTTCTATCATAATTTGATTGCATGAAACTTCTTTTCATGAATGTTGTCCATCATACACCATGATCTATCATTAGAATAAAGAAAGTATAACAATAGACAAAGAGAAGATTATAAAGTATGATTCATAACATTGGTAGAAATAATTCACACAATTAAGACCTAAAATGTTTTCCATGAATAATTCCAATCTAAACATGTCCACTTCAACTCCAGTTAACATAATTGTCATGATTTTAATACAGGTGTGAGAAAGATATAGAGCCTTTGCAGAGCACATCTGCATACAATCTTCCATTACCATTTTAGGTGTCAATACTAAAAAAATTTGTAAACAACGTAAGTTTTCCTCTTGTTTTGTTGGATATAATAGGAATATCCTATCTATGCAAGGATGCACATCCCTCTAAATATGGTGGTGGTATTGTCTCCTCAAAATGTTTCAATGGACTCTTGCTTGATAGCATTTCCTTCTACCACTTGGAATGAGTGATGGGATGGAAGTGTTGACTAGGTGCTCAAAGCTAGTATTAGTCAATGGTATAAAGTGTGGAAGAAAACTTAGATTGTAGATGTGTGTCTTATTTCTTTCTTCTTATGCGATGGTTTTTATTAGTCCTAAGAAAAGCTGACTAGATATAATTACTATTGCTGACAGGGCTCTGTAGTTGTTCCTAATGCTGATTTCACATTTTCTTCTTCATTTATATGTTTGGCTGTATATATTTTTATCGCTAAAGTTTACTTCCGTTGATTTTTTCCTCTTTTCTAATTATTGGCATTTAACTCTGTATATATGGTATATCCTTTCTATTGAAGTGTTGCAACTCTTATATATCCAATAGATGTTTCTCTTTATTCTTAAGAGATTGTACCCCCTCTTATTATCATTTACAAAACTAATTTAATATATTTTTGATTGTTACCTATGATCAACATAATGCAATAACGTATTATGATCTCTATTAGTAAATAGTTTTTCCCAAGATTTTTGACAATTTTGAACAAGGGAGAAAAATGTAAACTAACAAATTGAATTCCTATTTATTGATAAGAACTTCTTTTCTTAAGAGATTTACTCAATATTATTCATGATGCAACTAACCTTCATGAAAAGATAATCATTTTTTCCTTAATCAAGGGAAAATATTCCCAATAAGTATTCTTATTGAAAATACTTAAAAAGTTCAAAATCATGTCATAAACATAAGATAAATGCCAACGTTGAAAAACTATTTGATCTTAACAGTCAATATCATGCACATGATTGAATGTTAAAACAAAAGATCGATGGTAAAATAATACAAATTCAACCTACCACAACCTTCAAGATTCAAAAATAGATAATTCCAAAATGCACAACAAAATACAACTTCACCTCTACATATAACATACACCCTCATGAATGCACATTACCATAAAGAAGATAGTAGTATCCACTTTAAGAAGTCTCAATACATAAAACTATAGAATTTTACTTCAATTGTTGCTAACTTGGAAATATTCTATTTCAAAATTCAAAGTGCAGAGTATGAAAAACAAAAGTATTTTTGATTTAGTCTATGGAGAGATTAACCCCATTAGATATTATCTATTACATATATATAGGGCATAGGGATATATAGTTATCCAAAATTACCTTGCTAGGAGTAAATTGTCTCTTAGTTAACACAACCATGTTAAATGAAATGCATAAAGAAATAAACAAGAAATGAAAAACAGCTACCCATTGATAATGCACCATGTTAGGAGGAACTATCTGCACCAGTCACAATCCTTGTGGCCTTCCATGTCCTGTATGCAGTGGAAAATGCAAAGATAACTGACTAGTAAGGTAAGATGATGTATGCAATCCTTCAATTCTAGATTTTCTTTTCTCTTTTTAGTTATGTTACCTTTTCTCCATGCATCTCCAAATGTTTCAAATTGATTATCAACATAGCTTCAATATGGGCAATGTTAGAAAATCTAGTCTACACGATATCTTTTTATTGTAGACTTCTTGGAACTTCTTTTGGATTTCACTTATCAATTCTTCTATAGAGGCAACAGAGTCAGTTTCCTTCCATATGCAATGTTTACTAAATCACTTCAAATTACCTTGGATAATTTCATCCATGAACTTGAGACCATCTAAGATTTCCTTGATTTCAGTGACCACCTAGACTACTGCCTCATTTCTCCATTTGATGCAATCTTTAATTACATGTAAGGTTTTATCATCTAGACTAGTGACAAGATATTCATCTTGAAACTTCTACAATCCAAACCCTAGAATTTCCTCAATCTAGAGCACCACTTTTACCTAATTATTTCTTTCTTTTTCAAAACCCTCATTATTGGACTCCACCTTTTTAACAATGATAGTAGTTTCTTTCAAAGCTTTGTCCAAAAGTTTGATTTGTTTCTCAGTTTCCTTAAGGACAAATTGCAACCACTCTTTAGACATTTTTGCCACAACCTTGCACTTCTACAAATTATCAAGAAATTTTTGGTTAGTTGAAGAGGATATATCTACCATTGCTAAAATCTCACTTAGAGGTTTGGGTTCTAGATGCAAGATAGCATTAATGTATTGTGCCATTCTCCTCATTGTTTCTTTCATGTCCTACTTGTCCTGAGCATCTTTTCAAACTCTATCCATAATCTTCTTATTTGAAGCTTTGAAAATTTTCATATCAACCACATGAATCCCCTTTCCAAGATCAATCCATGTTACTTGATAGTGTTGATCTTAGATTGGTTTTGACAATTGAGTTTCAACACACTTAAGAAATTTTCTAAGTTGATGCTGAGTATAATATAGATGTTGAGTCACAATATTTGCTAAGCCAAAAATTCATCAAGTGCCAAGTCATTCAGATGCTGAGAAAATAGACAGTGCCGAGCAAGTTTTAGATGTTGAGTGACTAATAGATGCTAAGCAAAGTTCAAGTGCCGAGCAAGACAAAATTTAGTATGTACCAAGCATCAGTAACCAGTAAGTGTTGAGTAATACAGAATCATCATAAGAGTTTGTGCCCTTACAAACTAATATGTATACCATTTTTGAGCTAACATATTGATAAATCTCAAAGGATTAAAAGATAAGATTGAATCTATTTGATTCCCTATGCAATCAACATGCTACCAATCAAAAAAATGGAAATATTTAAGTGAGAAAGATGGATGAATCTCAATCATAGATTCATATCTAACCCTAAATCACAAGACCTTTTTAAGGAAGCCGAAACCCCATAACTAAGTAATGTATGAGAGAGTATGTGAGAAGAGAATGCATGTAAGGAGAGAATACTAGAAAAGTTTGAAGGAAGTGAAAGGGGTGAATTGACATAGAAGAAGGACAAAATTGTAGTATTAGTTAGCAGAATAGTGAATCAAAATCACAACAATTTCATACTAGATCAGTGAGGATCAAACTGGATAGAACAAGGATCTGAAATCAGCATTAATAGATTACAAGTAATCAGGTCAAACATTCTACTATACTTTCTAACAACTGTATTAGAAGAATGAAATCATATGGAGATAGGTTGGTTTAATAGCCATTATATAAAGCCTTTAATAGGGTGACATTCCAAGTGAATGTTTTGTAAATCCTTTAGCCAAGTACACTCCTGATAGAGTGTTAAAATCCTTTAATAGGGTAGGATATAACAATCCTTGTAAGCTTTTAATAGAGCATGCCTTTCACAGGGCAGATCATGAAAATGGTCAAAATATGTAACCTTAATAGGTGAAATTTATTGTTGCAGTAGTCAAGAGTTGTGGGTGTCATCCCCACCCCCATTTTACCTTCTCATTAGAGGGTTTCTAGGTAATCATATATGTTGTCAAGTGTTTATATGGATGCATTTACTTTACATGTTATTTTTATGTGTTCATGCATGCAATGTTTTTAAAGTTAAAAATTTTATTGGTCAAAGTTTAATACTTTTGATTCACACCCCCCAACCTCCCTCTTAGAAGTATACTTACCACTTGTTAATTCCCAACAATTGGTATCAGAGCTAAGTTCTCATCAGGAGAAGCCTTACAACTTGGAGAAAAGATCTTGACATGGAAGTCTACAAGTTGAAAAAAACTATTGAGAATCAAGAGATTGAGATACACCTCTTATTGCAACAATTGGATGAAGCCAAAAATGCCTTGAAGAGTTCACTAAAGAGAAGGAAAGAGATTGCCATAGCTGAGAATGACACTCAATACAAGGAGATTGACACCAAAAAGTTATTTGTAGATGGTAACTCATTTGAGTTTGATGTAGCAATTGCAAATCTCATGGATAAGAATAAAGCACAAGCTAAAGAGATTAGAAATCTCAAGTTGGAGCAAGAATCACAAGCAATACTGCTATGTGAAGTAACTAAACAAAAGATGAAAGCCATTGAGGATAAGGGCATGATTGAAGAAGATAAAAGAATTTTTTCAAACAGATTGGAAGAAAAGTCAGTGGAGTTCTCTAGGATCTCAAACATGCAATTGAATACCTCGAGAAAATGATGAATGCCCATCATGAATTGAATGTCAAGGACATTGAAATAACCACATTGAAGTTGCAAAATGAGTAGCTACAAAATGACCTAAAAAGAGAGAAGGAATTTTTTGAAAGCTTCAACAAGCCAAATGAAGTCATCAAGTACTTTGAGAAACTACTAAAATCCCCAAGATCCAGTAAAGACATGTCAACTTTGCGCTATACAAGTACTAAGGAAGGTGAGTCATCCAAAACTGCTAAACAAAGGAATGAAAAAGGTAAGAAATTCAAACCCACTTGTCATTTTTTTAAGAAAGGACATATAGCTAATGTTTGTAGGAACAAGAATGGTAGTTAGAATGCTAAGCTAAAGAATATGACACATTATTACAAGTGCAACAAACAAGGTCATTAGGCACATGAATGCAAAACAAGGATAGTGCATGCACCAAGATTCGAAGGACGCTGCTACAATTGTCAAAAGTATGGACATAAAGCTTTTGAATGTAGATCCAAGCCCACATGGTCATCAAACAAGGGAAGAAGCCATGAAAATTCCTATAATTAGGATTACAACACAAGATAAAACTATCACTACTATCAAGAGTATGGACACATCCCTGAAAATTACATAAGAACACATTTTAGTGGAAGCTACAGCAGATGGTTGAGCCAAACTACATGCTTTAGTTGTTTGAAGACTGGTCACATTAGCAAGAACTACCCAACAAGGACAAAGGCACCTAACTCTGACTCAAAAAAAGGAAAAGGTAAGGTAGATGTTGTGTATATTAGAGGAGAGATGAATAAAATATGGAAGAAGAAAGATGGATGCAACTTCACCTAAAGTGTTAAGTGGTCATACTTCATCAAACTAGGCAAGAAGGTATGTGGAACTAAAAATTAAATGCTTTATCATACATTTGTTCCTAGAATGAGTTAGCATTGAAAAATTTAGATCGGCATGAATAAAGATGCAAGGCTAAAACTTCAAAAGTTTTCACAATGTTGTCAAGTAAGGAAAGTTGGTCTCAGATGCCAAGTAAAATCCTAGTGTATGCCAAGTTGTCTGCCAAAATTAGTATGAGCCAAGTGTGTAGTGATTGCCAAGTAAAAGAAAAATTCGTATTGAAGTCGAGTAAGGGAAAATCTAGTGGATACCAAGTGTTGGAAAATCAATAGAGGCTGAGTAAAGAAAAATTTTCAAGTGGACAGTTGTACATGCACTAAGCATTAAATGCTATGAAATAAAGGGTATAAGGTCAAGTTTTTGATCATTTAGCATCATTGCAAACATAGAGAGAGAGTGAAAAGAGCATAGAAACGATTTCAAAGTAGAGATTGATGCTTTTGCAAAGATTCCAACAAAGATTCAACATTGTTTTGACAATCTAAGGTATTTACTTAAGTGTTGAGCTACATAGTTACGAAATTTCTATATTTTGAAACCCTAGTTTTTAGAAATGGCATCCATCTCTAGAAACCCCAAGGATAAGGAATTTTTTGAGGTTCAATTTTTTAGCAATGAAGTAAAATAACCAGATTTCAGACCAATTCTTGAAGTTGCTTATAAAAATGACCTTGTCAGTGCTTTATCTATTATCCCACCAAAGGTTGTTATGGTGCAAGATGTAATAAAATGTTACAATTGAAAAGTTGGAGCAATAGGTGACATGGAGATTAGCCAAGCTTATGAAAAACTTTTTGAAAATGGGGTATTAAAGGAGGAATTCTAGATTGTTGAGAGAAAGGGCTTGACCTGTGCCCTAGATTTCCCTACAGTTTTCAAAACTGAATGGAAAAGGATAGTGTTGAGAAGAACTCATGATGGATGCTTATAGTTGAAGGGTGGACCTATAAGGTTGTCAAAGAGAATAATACATAGAGTAATAGGGTATCCAACCCTAGAATAGCCAAAGAACCTAGGGAGTGATTCAAAGGAGCTATAAAGAAGAACACTGGGGCTAAGTGGAACAAAAGAGGCATGACAATAGACACAATTAGAGATCCACTTGTAGAATTTTTTGTTAGAATAATATCCCATAAATTCTACCATTCAAGCCAACTAAATAGTGTCCCATGCATTGTAGTTGATGTAGGATACAAACTTGTCAAGAAGGATCATACATATGATCTAGCAAAGCTACAACTGCAATAGATTATGGAAAATTTAGGAGCAATAAGGAGATCCAAGAGTGCTCAATGTAAGTTTGGATCAATTTTGATATGTATATTTTTCTATGTTCAGAATTAATTCCCCTCTTTTGGTAAAATAAGTTGGAAAAAAAATAGGTCTATAGCAATACAAGTTAATGAGTATATAGAGTAGATGGGAGCCAATTTTTAAACCTTAATGACAAGCTATTTTGAAGAATTTAAGAAGTCTATGAAGAAAAGGCTCAGAATACTAGTATCTCTAGTAGATCAACATATAAATGATATGTTTTTCTTGGTTGACATTGATTATATATACATCCAAGTAGTAGTACCAAGGGTAAGATGGCTAAGGCCACTTGGTTATGAAATTAACATTGATGAGGCATAAGCAACAATCACAACATTGCTAGTAGAAGAAATTGATAAAAGTGCAAAGCCCTTTGGAACTTTTGATGTTGTGAAATCTAAGGTAGAGGTGGAGTTGAAGACTACTTCAACCCTAAAGAAGAAGGATAAATTGGTTAGGAAACTAAAGGCCAAACTTGGTGAAGGGACTACTGAAGCAAAAGAACAAGAACAAGAACAAGAACAAGGCCAAGAGCCAATTGCCTTAACACAAGGCATGGGTGAAGATGTTGAAGAAGAAGAAGGTGTTGAGGAAGAAGAACAAGCCAAGGAGACACCTCTCAAGCCAAAGCCAAAGAAAGGAAAGCTTTAAAATAGCCTATAGCTTAGCCCAAAGGAAAGAAGATAGCCAAGCCAAGCGTAGACAAACCTACTACAAGGGCAAGTACAAGAGCTAAAACAAAGGAGGCTAAGGAGTAGGAAAAAAAGAAGGCTACCAAGAAGGAAGGTCCACCTAAGAAGAAGCTGAGAAGAAACTATGTTGCACCTCCTGAATCAGATGAGGAAAGGATTGAATCTAATGACAATGGCCAATTTAGAGTAGTAAGTCACACCACCAAGTCTCATTTAGAAAATGTATGTGATAACATTAGAGATAATGTAGACTTATCTGGCTTAAAATGCATTGATTTAATAAATTGAGTAGAGAAGAATATAACATAGTTGAATAATCTATCCACACTATGATGGCCAAGTTCAAGAACACTCCACTTGAGCTTGACAATTCAAGGCCTAAGGAGTTATATTCTATTGTTGAAAATAAATGGCATTACTATCTTAATATGGAGAAAGAAATAAGAGAGTCAACATTGGCTTGAGTAATGCTTGAGCTCACTAAAGGACAAATAAGCAAGGCAAATAAGAAGCATGGGAGAAAATTTGTACCCAAATATAGAGCATTCAGTATTCTCCAAAATAAGATTGAGGATGTTGTGAAAAAGTCCACACAAATGTGGAAATTAATCTATGGTCTCACAATTATACAAGAAGGAGAAGAAGATCCCTTTGAAGGGAGAAATAATGGAGAGGATGATGAAAATGGAAATGAAGGTGAAGGAGAAAAAGAAAAGGAAAATACAGTGGAGAAGGAAACACAAAAGGATGATATGGCAACTGTTGAAGAGAAGCAAATAGAATAGAGTGTGCAAGACACACAAATGCCACCTCCAAGTCCATAAAATTCCATTGACTACAAAGGATCTCAAAAAGATCCTTGACCAAACAACACTACAAGCCCAATTATGTAGAAATCCAGTGTTGGTCAATGTAGATGAATTGCAAAAAGTAGTAGCTGACTTAACTAGGGATAAGATGGGAACATGAGAAACATCTTTAGTCATCCTTGTAGCTATATGTGGACAACCTAAAGAGAAATTTGTACAAGATACATCAACCAAGGTTGACTCCACAATCATAGTCACTACAATTACTAAGGAGCCAGGAAAGGATAAAATAGGATAGATAGATACCTTTTTTCCTGCTGCACAAGCACATAGTGCACCACCTTGGATAATAATAATTGATCAAGGAAAAGCAAAGGAGGAGAAGGAGACCCCAAAGTAAAAGGAGCAAGAAGCAATTCAAACTTTGGTTAATCTGCCAACCTCTAGGACTCCAACAAAAATGCATTAAAAATTGAGCACTAAAGTAGTACCACTTCAAATATTAGCACCAGGCTTGAGCTCTACAAAGGTTGTAAGGATACTTCACTATGGATAACTTGCACTAGATGAAGAAATAGTAATTCCTATGTATGACTATGAAACTATGAACATTGATCAAATCAATGAAGTGCAAGAGGCACTAGAGAGGAAAAAGAAGTAGGAGATACTCAGGAGTGAGTGTAAACAGAGGCAAACATTGATTGAAATAAAGGACATATATTTAGATGCTTTTAGCTTGTAGACACCTAATGAAATAAAGCCCATAATGGAGCAACTTTCAAACATAGTGGACCAGGTGCAAAGTGAAAACCATGATACAAATGCCAACTTGATGGAATAGTCAGAAGAAGTTTCAAATGAAGGTAAATGAAAGAATATCGAGTGATATAGCACTATCTCAAGTAGAACTAGAAAATAAAATTGAAAAATTGAAGAAAGTACTTGAGAAAATATTCTCATTGTACTCAAAATTGTGTGATCCTTCCATCTTCACACAAGAGACTAGCTAGAGAATCATGAGCTAGGAGAGGAACTTGAAGATATCAAGTATGCAACTGCCTAAAGATCTAGCTCAAAGTGAGAAGCACTTTAACACAACACTTCACACTCAAAAGGAATTAGCTATATTAATAGTAGAAGAGGCTAACACAAGAGCCAAATTGGTATAGATACAAGCCTGTCTCACCCCTCACATGGAAATTTTGTAGAAGGAACTAGCCTATGCAGAGAATGTGATAAGGAAAGATCTCAATATTTCTACATTAAATGGCTTAGTTCACCTTGTAGCAAAGATAGCCATTCAAAATAAATCCCTAGAAATTTTAATACAACACTAGGATGTTATTCTGAGAATCATAATGGAAGTGAATAAGAACTTCTTGGCTAAGTATTTGGTTAGTGTCTAAGACCCTTTAATATAAGTGTCAAAAAAAGGGGAGATATTGTTGATAAGGGGGAGAAATTAAACAAAAGGAGAAATTAGAAGCACATTAGGAGAAATTGAAAAGCCAAAAGGACACTTAAAATTGCAAGGGAAACATGTAAAAGGGGGAGCTAAGAGCCTAAATAAAAAGGGGGAGAAATAAAATAAAGAGAGAAGGAGAAAAATAGAGCAAAATAGAGCATAACAAGGACACATCAAATAAAGAGTATCAGCATTGAAGACATGGAGTATCAGCTAAGGCACATCAATCTACTCAGAGACATTTTGGTTACAAGGATATCACACATAAACTCAGGGGAGATACAAAATTTTGAGGTATACAGTCTTTCACAAAATTTTGAACAATTTTGAAGTTTTGTATATATGCTGAATAGAATGTATAGTACACTAAAGGAGATTAGTTTCATTATGTATAGTTAAGTGGTTTTGACAGCCATGTCAAAGGGGGAGATTGTTGATCTCAGATTGGTTTTGACAATTTAGTGTCAACGCACTTAAGAAATTTTCTAAGTTGATGCCAAGTATAATATAGATGCTAAGTCACAATATGTGCTAAGCTAGAAATTCATCAAGTGTCGAATCATTCAGATGTTGAGCAAATAGATAGTGCCAAGCAAGTTTAAGATGTCGAGTGACTAATAGATGCTAATAAAAGTTCAAGTGTCGAGCAAGACAGAATTCAGTATGTGTTGAGCATCAATAACTAGTAAGTGTTGAGTAACATAGAATCAGCATAAGAGTTTGTGAACTCACAAACTAAGATGTAAACCATTTTTGAGATGACATATGGATAAATCTCAAAGAATTAAAAGATAAGATCGAATCTATTTGATTCCCTATGCAATAAACATGCAACCAATCAGAAAAATGGAAAGATTTGAGAAGGAAAGATGGATGAATCTCAATCATAGATTCATACCTAACCACAAGTCATGAAACCTTTTTAAGGAAGTCAAAACCCCATAATTTAGTAATTTATGAGACAGTATGTGAGAAGATAATGCATGCAAGGAGAGAATACTAGTGAAGTTTGAAGGAAGTGAAAGGGGTGAATTGACTTAGTAGAAGGATAGCATTGTAGTATTAGTTAGCAGAATAGTGAATCAAGATCACAACAATTTCATACTAGATCAGTGAGGATCAAACTAGATAGAACAAGGATCTAAAATCAGCATTAGTAGATTATAAGTAATCAGGTCAAACATTCTACTATACTTTCTAACAATTGTATTAGAAAAATGAAATCCTATGGAGATATGTTGGTTTAATAGCCATTGCATGAAGCCTTTAATAGGGTGACATTCCAAGTGAATGCTTTGTAAATCCTTTAGCCAGGTACACTTTTGATAGAGTGTTAAAATCTTTTAATAGGATAGGATCTAACAATCCTTGTAAGCTTTTAACAGAGCATGAAATCAGCATTAGTAGATTGCATGTAATCAGGTCAAACATTCTACTATACTTTCTAACAATTGTATTAGAAGAATGAAATCCTATGGAGATAGGTTGGTCTAATAGCCATTATATAAAGCCTTTAATAGGGTGACATTCCAAGTGAACTTTTTGTAAATCCTTTAGCCAAGTACACTTCTAATAAAGTGTTCCTTTAATAGGGTAGGATCTAACAATCCTTGTAAGCTTTTAACAGAGTAGGCCTTTCATAGGGAAAATCATGAAAATGGTCAAAATATATAACCTTAATAGGTGAACTTTATTGCTATAGTAGTGAAGAGTTGTGGGTGTTATCCCCACCACAGTTTTACCTTCTTATTGGAGGGTTTCTGGGTAATCATATGTGGTGTCAAGTTTTTATATGGATGCATTTACTTTACATGTTATTTTTATATCTTCATGCATGCAATGTTTTTAAAGTTAAAATTTTTATTGGTCAAATTTTAATACTTTTGATTCACCCCCCCCCCCCCCCCCCCTCTCAGAAGTATTCTTCCTACTTGTTAATTCCCAACAGATAGTCCTAAGCAGAGAGGTTTTCAGGCGAACTGCCTTCTAGTGGTTTGGCTATTTCAATTATCCAATTTCTTGAGTTTTTATCAAAGTTCAACCTGGACTTGATTTTAGCCCTTTTAATTTTTGAAGTCTTTCCTAGGCATTTGCTAACCAGGTTATCCATAGGTATGGATAATGGTACCAAACTCCTTTTCTTCTCGACAGAAGCTTCTAGCCACTTGGGAGTAGTAGGATCTTTACCTATCATAGGAGAAACTTTTTCCAAGGCCAAGGCATTAGACTGAGCACCAGTGTTTTTTGGAGACTTCTCAGGGTCTGGGGTATTATTAACCATGAGAGTAATAGAAGACTATTTTGAACTCATCTTCTTTTCAGTGGGATCTAGGTTGACTATGAATGTCCCTTTTCCCTTGCCCAGTGACACCTTATTAGTACTAGAGAAAGTTACTCTTTTGAACTTTGGGACCTCTTCAAGAACCTGAAGTTGAAGTGACTTTGAAGTTACTTCAACTTTGATTTCAGACTCAGCTTTAGGAGAATAGTTTTTGGTATAGTTCAGACATACACTTTCCTTGCTTACTAGTCGGTGTCAAGAGCTCAAAATGGTTAAATGAGCACTCATGTAGGATAGAGGGTAATTACAGGGAATGATTTCTTGAAAATCCAAGGGTAGATTTGAGCAGGTGGAAAAAATTATTACAAACATGTCACCTATACTTTGAAAAGACTTGCAAGGATATTTGTAGTTAATATCTATCACATTTGTGTGAAGCTCAACCTTTCATGACGTCACAAAATATGTGGACCAACTTTTTCCATAAAGTAACCATACTTTAGCACGATTTCTCATAATTAGCATAATTATTTCCCTTCACATCTCTGATATCACCTTGAGGTGGGACCCATTTCTTTTCCTTATAAAAATGAGTTCATAATCTCTTGATGCACATCCTATGAGAACATAAGCAAACATCAGAAAACCTCAAAGTTGAAGTTGAAGTTGAAATTTGAACCAAACTCTGCTTCAACTTCAACTTCAAGAAACTAAACTTTGGCTGACTGGAGAGAACTTTGTTGAGACGAAGGGAGACAAGTGAAGTAGAACTTGAACTTGAAGTTTTGAATTTCAAGTTCAACTTCAAGTTGCAAAATGGGTATTGATCAGCAATATTGTGCATTGAGGAAAAGGTAGGGTAACAATCTCTACACTTCATGGATTTTTCAATGATTAATCAATATTCATTTAGCCACCATAATATTGATCAAAGATGTTTGAATGAATAATTATACTATCAAAATTGACATTGATTTTCGGAAGTGTCTTTAATCACTATCAATATGATTAAAGTGACTCCTATTAAATTTTATATCTCAAAAGTTTGTCTTTGATAATAAATATATCCCTTGTATCTCCTTCCAATATGTGCTTGTTAGCAAGTACGAGGCACAAAATTGTCTATTTGGGTGTATGCTTTCTTCTATAAAATTGTTATTTCCAATAATAATATGATGTTTGCATATTAAAATAGGCATAGGTAGATTTATTTGGCAATGGTATATGTTGTCATCAATTACTCTGAGTAAAGACCATGTCCTCAAAGTATTGTCAGTGTTGGCTTTCCCCTTGTCCATGGTGATTATAATTTATTATAATCTATTTCTATAATTTGATTGTATTAATATTAACTCTTATTCCATATTAATATTTATTATTTTATATTATTTAAATAGTATTGATATATTATGTTATTAATCTATATGTTTTCTTGCAATACATAAATTTATGATATGAGAATTATAATTATAATTTATCTTTCATACATGCTAATATTCTAGAAGCATGATTATGACAATAATTAAATTTATATAATGACTTTGGAAGTGGATTGGGCTATCTTATCTGTTATTTTTTCCTTTAACAATGTGATTTGCTGATGCATATTGGTGTAACATTTTTTGGGTGTTGTCAATATACACATTTGACCATAGAGTTTATTTCATTGACATCCTATGTAGTAATATGACATTGTGATTTGTAGTGGTTTGTTTTTATTATTATTATTTTTTGCCTCACTAGTGAGCCATTATGTGATTAATATTCTCATCACTTTTTTGGTTTGAAGCTTAGGTTGGAATAATGTTAGATTGAAATGTGAAGACTAATTCATTTTATAACCATGCTCTAATTAATTATGTAGTCTCGATATCAAGTAACTTAAATTAAAATTAGTGCTATTAGTCTATAGCCTGGAAAAGAGCTCCCAGAATGTGTTTTACAAGAGTTTTTTATGCACAAAGATAATGTTTATATATTTATTTATTTGTTGCAAAAGATGTTTAATACTATAATCAATTTGAGTTTTCTTATGTTGGAATTTGGGGATAAACTAACCACTACCCTATTAATATTTCTTTCATGTTTGGAGACTAGAATTTGAAATTCAACTAATGATATCAAAGCTTCATGTCTAGTTCAATAGTATTGTTAGCCTTGTGGCTTATTCCATCATATTGTATTAGTAATCATGCACAAGAATGTTAAATTTTCTTGTAATTGGTTGTTTAGAAATCATAAACATCATATCCAAGCACAAGATGAAGTAGGTATTTATATCACCTAGTAACTAGTTGTCAATAAACATTATGGTGATGCACAGTAATCTCTATCAATTCCTATAAGGCTCATCTTTATTCTAATGGGATTACTTTTTTCATCTTATAGTTTCCAAAGAAAATATGTTTCATGTGTTGAGTTCTCACCTCTTGGTCACATGTACCCACTTTTGTTCTCATGCCATTAGCCTATTCAATTAGTATTCTATAAAAAAATTAGGTATACCTCAAGCATCTCCTATGCATGTTACCTTATATCGCCATACTCCAGAATATGAGACTTTTTGGAGAAAATTAATACTAAATAATATATTATGAAATTATCTTTTTTCCCCCTCTTTTCCAAGGCAATTTTTTTTTATCAAGGATGGTTTCTTTTTTGTTGAATACATATTTTTGAGAATAGTATCTGAAAAGATTATGAAATGGTAACTATAATTTATTACTTCACTTTGAATGTAAAATCATTTTGTTAGCATTTTAATTGATTTTTTAAATCTTTGTAGATGAGAATTTTTCAGTTAAAACATGAGGGACCTAGAATTATTTTGATGGCAAATGTTGGTGCAGATACCAATGGTTCTTAGTTTTTCATTACTTTTTTTGCAACACCTCATCTTGATGGGCATTTACTTGATGCTAAGCTTGTAGCCAATCGGGTTATGTTTTACTTTTGAAAAGGAATGCTTTGCCTATTTTTATAAGTTCTATTTTTATAGAAACCTAGGTCTATGTGTAAAATGATTAAATTTTGTTATCCTCTAAAAGAACAGGTAGTTTCCTATTAACATTAGACACCTTTTTTATTTTTAACAATTGAGCTACAAATCTTCATAATCTTTTGTAGGCTATTCTCTATAGTATAGTTCAATTGGTATATATGGTACTAATGGGGTGAGGCTAATATTTGGTTGACAAATGTGGTTCTCTTGCCTCTTCCCATCTTTATCATCTCCTTACTATCTACTACGTAACTATTTTCTGATTGTCTGCATCAAGAACAATTTTTTTTTAAAAAGTCATAGAGGGAATAGACGTCTTGAAAAAAAATTAAGTACTTGCATACTGTAGATCAAGACCTATAGTTCTAGTGAAAATTATTAATTGTGGTAAAGTGTCAGTGGGCAAGGAGAATGGGGTTGTTGTGAATGGTGAAGGTATACATTTTGGTTGGTTATAATAATAAGATTCTAGTTTCCATTATCCCAAAAAATTTGGTGATGAAATTTATGTTAAAGCTCTACATTTAGCTTTTCTCATTTAAATTTATGGCTTAAATCTCCACATAAGAAGAAATTAAAGAAGTTAAAGGGAAAAGAAAATGTCTTAAGTGATGATGATACCCAGAAAACATGTAAACGAAGAAAACATTAACTTTAGAGTTTCATCTTATGGATTGCATTTTGTTTGCATGTGAGCATAAATAATAGACTGAATTCTTATAGTAGTGAGGAATATTTTTAATGAAATTCTATTTGGGATCCTTTCACTATGAAAGCCATATTGGGTTTTATTCAATAATTAGATGAATGCATGGGCTAGCTTAATCTTGGTGCCTTAATCATTAATCATTTAATGGAGGCCTTGTGTTGCTAGGAGCTTCAATCATTTTATGAATATGATATTAAGCATGGTGGGTACCCTCTATTTTGTGTGTGGATTCAATCATTTTGTTATCAGAGGTGTTAGTTTCTTAGAATAGTGAGGAATATTGTTTGATGAAATTATATTTTCAGTCTTTGTACTATGAAATCCTTATTGGTTTTTATTTAGTGTGAGCTCATTAAAAAAATTTCTAGAACAAAATGGTGACTTATCGTCTAAAACATATGATGTAGAAAATGAATCAACTAGCACTTTTGCTAGCATGTCTAAAACCAACTTTTCCTAGAAGCTATCTGTGATTATATGAATACATTGGCCTAGCTTGATCTTGGTGCTTTAGTCATTTAGTGGAGGCCTTGTGTCATAGGAACGTAAATCATTTTATGAATATGATATCAAGCATGGTGGGTATCCTCTGTTTTATGTGTGGATTCAATCATGTTTGTTCTAGTTTACCTTTGACATATTCTACTAATTCAATGTCCAATCTTAATTCTAAATATGTTTCAATAATATTCATAGAAAGTCTAGGTAAAATTGTATATTTTTTTTCACATTAATGTTTCATTTCAAACTATGTTATCATATTGATGATGAATCATAGGGTGATGTGAAATGTTAATATATACATAGTACAAACTACTAAGTTCCTTGAACAAGGACCTAAAGGAAAACTAGTTTCTTGTTCCTTTTGTCTTGATTTTTATGAACATATGTGGGTGCGAGGGAGATAAGAATCAATAGGATAAGGTTAACTCACATGCCTACTCATGGTATAGGTGGGCAGCATGCTACGACCCCAACATATATTTTCTCCCTCTCCATGGTCTAGAAGTAGGGAATGGGACACCCTGATAGATGGGAACCTCATCCATCTATAGGCACTTGTAGTGTCATCAATATAGGTCTCTGAAATCTAATTTCAAGGTGGTAGTAGACCGACGAAAGACATGAAGATAAATATCCAAACTAATCACCAACCAAGATATCGTCAGTGATTTCTTTGGATATTTATCTTCCAGTAATTTTTTTTAAAATAAAACATGTTGGTCAAAATTGTATTACAATTTCATCTATATTTTAATATTGTTAATGAGTCATAATATCAAAAATGCATAATAGTTTCATCCAAACCCTACCTTGACTTCTCTATATATTTCTTCGATGCCCTACCTCACTCAAACCATTGAATATGCATTACAATCCATCATTCAACATTTTTTTAAATTGTTAATGAGATTTATTTCACATAGGCACATTAGAAACCTCAATAAATAGAAATGTTGTTTCTTCATTTGATGTTTCATATACTACTATAGTTACAATGATTAGGCTTCATGGGTTAGGATACACTATAGTGATCATTGTATGGTCAAACTATATCGCTATAGAATATAGCAAACTCTTCCATCACTATACATAGAAGGCCTAATCTTGACATAGTGATGAGCGATGATGAAAGTATATTGCTATGACATATAGCAATCCTTTTATTGCTATGCAAAGAAACTGCAAAAATAATATAGCGATGAGCGATAAAGGAGGCTTATCACTATAACATATAGCGATCATTAGCAAATGCAAAACAAATATAATTATTGTAGTGATGAGTTGTAGAGATATTGTATCACTATAAATCATGGTGATGAGTGTTTTTGATGATAAAAAAGGAGTAGATATCACTATAGAATATAGTGAACTCTTCTATCACTATACGAAGAAGGCCTAATCTTGACATAGTGAAGAGAAATGAGGAAAGTATATTGCTATGACTTATAGAAAGATCCCTTTTATCGCTATGTGAAGAAATTGCAAAAATAATATAGCAATGACCGATAAAGGAGGCTTATCACTATAACATATAGTGATCATCAACAAATAGAAAAAATATATAATTATTACAATGATGAGAGAAAGAGATGTTGTATCACTATAAGTCATGGAAATGAGTGTTTTCAGTGATAAAAAAGGAGGAGATATTGCTATAGAATATAGTAAACTCTTCTATAAAAAAGGAGGAGATATTGATATAAGCCATGGAGATAAGTGTTTTTGGTGATAAAAAAGGAGGAGATATTGCTATAAGTCATGGCGATGAGTGTTTTCGATGATAAAAAAGGAGGAGATATCACTATAAGTCATGGTGATGAATGTTTTTGGTGATAAAAAATGAGTAGATATCACTATAGAGTATAGTGAACTCTATTGAAAAGGAGAAGATATCACTATAAGTCATGGCGATGAGTATTTTTGGTGAGAGATAAAGGAAGCTTATCACTATAACATATAACAATCATCGGCAATTTGGTTAAAATTTTGACCAAAGAAAAAATTGGTTGAAGTTTCAACAAAAAAATTTGTCAAAAATTTGATCAACATGAATAAAAAATTCAACCAATTTTTGTCAAAAAAATGAGTCAAAATGTATTGGTGTTATTAAAACATTAGGTATTGTTTCTATCCAAAGACATAGAGAGATAACTCCAAAAAAAAAAGATATATATGAATGTATTATCTCAGTATATTCCAAAAATATATATTGTGAGTTTTATGTTTCTTACTTTCATCAAATGGTGAGAACTGTATGCTATTTAATCATTTGAAAACATATGACAAAATTAATTAAATATTTTTTGTCCTAGAATACTTTACTTGCAATCTCAACAATGAAGCATTAATTTTTTATGTATACCATTAGAGATGTAATAATATGTTTGAGTTGAGGATTAGTTATTTATGAATTACATTTAAGATGGAGTGATACATTTAAAGCAAAAGATTAACTTTTAAGGAATATATTATTTATAATAATTTTGAATTTTTATTGTATATTTTTTCTTAATAAACTATTATTTAAAATATTTTTTTAGCTTCATGTAATGATTTTTTTTTAATTATTATATTTAATTTTGAATGAGACCATTTTTTTTCAAACACTATTAATTTTCTTTATATATATGGGGATCACCCTACAGTTTGACGGTGGTCACACGCCCTATTGATAATATGGTTGCTTGTTCAAATCTCACTCACTATCGAGATGCTTCTACGCAATTGGGCTTTGACCAGCGAATCATGTCTATCGTGGATGTTGTTGTTTGGGTGTTGTCGTAGGGATGATGCTGCAAGGATGGTATGCACATGCAAGTGCAGCTGGCCATCCAACTATTGGGAGGATAAGGGGTGCCAACCACCTTGGGAGATATAAAATCTTAGTGGAGAAGAGATGCATAAAAGGTGGCTTAGGCTTGGAGAGACAAGGAGAGTAGAGTGGCATTAGAAATATAAGTGTATCTAGGAGGCATTGATGCCTCAAAAACCACATAGTCTTGGAGAGATAAGGTGTGTAGTGAGGCATTTTAAATATGGATGTATCTAGGAGGTGTCAATGCCTCAACAACCATTAAATTATTTGGGATGGCATCCCCCTTAATGTGACCACACTAGTTGATATATCTGTGTGTGTGTGTGTGTGTGTGTGTATTCATTTCTTCTTGTAGTCTTTAGAAATTATATTTATCATCATATTGTCATTGCCATCACTTTTTTTTTTCAAGTTTCTCCTAACAAAGTTTCTATAAGATTAGTTAAGAAAAATATAATTTTATATATTTATTTTTTGTGTAGATTTGTAATTTATTGGTCAAATTTTATTCTCATGCATACATCTTATCATAAAATTTCTTGTAATTGTAATGAAAGATGTAAAACCAATTCTTTGATTTAAAATTTATGTACACCAAGCCAAGTAATTTGGAATTTATTTGATAATTCCTCTATTAATATTGTTGCAATAATTGTCTCAAAGACTAAGTATTGACAAGTGGAGTGACTGGTGCACTCAGTTATGGGTCATTAATTTCAAGTTGAAGAAGGAACCATGAATAGTATAAAGCTATGATCAATGAAGCAAATTGGACTTATATGTGTGACTCTAGTTCACAAGGGTGATTAGATAAAAGTGAAGTACAAAACCAACAAATGAAATGATAGAGGATAACCACTTAGATGAAGTCATGCTAAGTGAAGTAAGAATGTAAAGAAGGATGATCAATATGCAAGGAAGCCGGAATGACTAGTGATCATAAAAGATGGGTTAGTTGAGTTAGCAAGGGGAAGCATGTAGTAGGATACTCATAACTACCACATGAGGAAGTAGGTTGGAGTGTATGCATTCTTGCACTTAATGTTGATGGAGTTTTCATATCAATAAAAATTTGAAAGAATTCAAATTTGAATTCTTTCTAGCAATACAAGCCATTGAGGGCATATAACATGTATGAACTTTTACAAACATGTTACATCTACCAAGAGTGGTGCACAACAAAATGAAGTCAAGATAGGAATAGACTTGAGAATTCACAATTCAAGGTTTCAAAGAAGAACATAGTTCTAGACTAGAAAAGGGAATGCTCCTTAAGAGAAAAGTTTATATTACAGAGAAATTAGCAAGAGAGCCAAGATAATTGAGCTAAGTATAATCTCAAATAGAGAAAGTGTGACAAATAAAAGTCATGACCAACATGAAGTCTTTTAATGTGTTGAGGATAAGCCAATGAGCCTAAACAACACAAGTAAGAATGTGTGGAAGAGCCAAGTAGTGCCAAGTGCGCAAGTGATAATGTCTAAAGTTTAGAGCCAAAGGTGAGCATGGAACAATTGTAGATAGGTTTAAAGAGTACTAAAGGGATTTGTATTCAAACTAAGTATAGTAGCTATTTTATTAGATCATTCCTCTATAGCTTACTAATCTCTACAACAACAAATACCATCAAGGGTGGACCCTAACAGGTTCTTTCTACTAGATCCCCTAACAAGGTGGCACATTAGCTTGTGTTCTAAAGTCCTTTGAAAAGGTTTCTCCTAATAGAGCATGAATTTTATAGGTCTTATTAAAATCTCTTAACTAGGTGGCACCTAATAGCATCTTTGTAATCTTCTAATAGAGATAAGATCTTGACTAGGCCACCTACAAGAGAGTACAAGCTTTGTGAGGATTGACTCACAGGTAAAAGCACAAACCTGTGTCACCTTTTTATAAAGAAAAGTGATATCAGAATGTGACAGTTCAACATTAATGACAAAAAAAATGGTATTTGCATTTAAAATATGAAGATGATGTAAACTGATGAAATGTGTAGAATTGTATGAATTTTATGCCTATAATTTTTATTATTTTTTTGACTAAGAATTTATTCATTTTATTTTATTTTGAAGTCCCTTTTTTAACTGTAAAAAATATAAGATGTAGTTCCCGTCAAACAAGTATGTGCAAATCATCTTTTTTTGTTATGATTTGAAAATATTCTATAGATGACATTTATAGCTAGTGCACAAAAAAAGAAATAATTATTTTTGATGTATATTTTCTTTGTTATAAGTACTCAAGTTCGACCTTGTCAGAATCCAATAGTTTTTTCCTCCTGTCAAAACTTCCCTATCAAATCCATACCTTCTTGAAAAAAAATTACATATTCATGAAGAGGATTCTCTCCTCTAGTGATAAATATTTTTTTTTTTTTTTTTAATATGATTTACTATTTATTTTTATTTTTTGAGAGAGCATCTTCTGAAATGTTGAAATATCGACTTATAATATTTTTAGATTATGGCATATTATAACTAATCAAAACACTCAAAAATTTATATAACGATGATATTGAATCTGAAATCTATAAAAGGGTATTTTTAGTTTTTTTTTAAAATTGAGTTTTGATAGAGAAATGAGATTTGACCAAAATAGGTTTTTGTATCACAAACGGTGACACAGATCTATGCTTTTACCCTCACATACCATTGTTTTTACACTATCCTTGAGATAAATACTATGTTATGTGGTGTTGTGATTATCTTCATTATTTTTCTTAATCCTAATTAGTTAAGTTGTAGCTAACACTAACCTGTAGACTTGTGTGAAGAGTGGTGGAAGAAGAAAAGTTAAAATTACCAAGGTCTATGGATTCTTAATTTTAACTTTTCTTCTTCCACCACTCTTCACACAAGTCTATAGGTTAGTGTTAGCTACAACTTAACTAAGTTAGGATTAAGAAAAATAATGAAGATAGTCACAACACCACATAACATAGTATTTATCTCAAGGATAGTGTAAAAACAATGGTATGTGAGTCAATCCTCACAAAGCTTGTACTCTCTTGTAGTTGGCCTGGTCAAGATCTTATCTCTATTAGAAGATTACAAAGACACTGTAATACCTCTATAATGTGGTGTTGTGACTATCTTCATTATTTTTCTTAATCCTACCTAGTTAAGTTGTTGTAGCTAACACTAACCCCCGCCCCCCCCACCCCCCACCCCTGCCCCTCACTATAATGATATGTGTATGGAACAAAAATTGGTATCAAATCTTAGGTCCTCTGAGTAAAAAATTTTACAACTTGAGGAAAAGATCAAGATGTTTAAAATAGATGCACCAAAGTTTTCTAAGGAAAACTATAGCTCATGGTGTAGAAAAATGTAGCTACATCTAAGAACTCTTGGTGATGCATACTAGACCCATGTGGAGGTAAAATATGTGGAAGCTATTTCTCCACTTAACCTAGACCAAAAAAAGGAAAAAGAGATTCACACAGCTACAATGGATGCTTGATCCAACACCTTATCCTATGTTGATTAAAAAGATGTTGAAGAGTTGGAGACTGTGTATGAGATGTGGGAAAATATTTGAATCATCTATGTTGACAATAAGCATGTTCAAAAGGCTAAAGATGAAATTTTGAGAGGAAATTTTGATGACATGAGGGTGCATCAAGGAGAGGATGTCAAAATCTATGGAAAACAAAAGAATGATGTGATGCTAGCCATCAGAGCTGCTAAAGGCAGACTACATGAAGATGCATCTGTAAGAAAGATACTATAAACCTTTCTACCCAAGTATGTCATAAGTGTTGGCATAATTGATTCACAGGTTGCTGATAATTGAAAGGAAGCTATGAATTGCATCATTCATCATTTATACTATTTTTCAATGATTTCAAACAATTGATTTATCATTTTATGTTGTTATTACATCTCTAAGGGATTTATACAAAGAAGTAATAAGGAAGAACCTTATCAGATTAAAAACTAGAGTAGTAAGATGAAATAATCTTATGTTATGAGTTATATTATCAGAAAAAGGAAGTTATCATAGAATCATATCTTATCAGTGAAGTTATGATCATTTATCAAAGAAGATGAAAAATGAAAGAGAACTTTCTAAGTTAAGTAATAAAAGATTATTTGAGAAGTTTATACATGCATGATGGAAATGTCTTTAAGATAAGTTGTTTTAAGTTAGGGTTTTAAGAGGATTAAAAAGGGAGAATGGAGTAAGAGAGAGAGTGAGCAAGTGTGTGTGTGTGTGTGTGTGTGTGTGTGTGTGTGTGTGTGTGTGTGTGTGTGTGTGTGTGTTTGTGTGTGAGAGAGAGAGAGAGAGGTGAATAGTAGCTAGAAGAAGGAAGAAGAACAATAATGTTATGCCCAAATTTTATATGGAAAAACACAACCAACAATTTTTAAATTTTTTTTATAAGAACTATGTACATTAGGGTAATGCATATTTCAATCATTAAATTGAGCATGATTCTCTGAGATATTTTGGCTTAGCATAAAGTAAAGTGGTTATAACTCTAGGTGGCATTAGCATTTTCAACCATGTGTAAAATAGTAATGGTAGAATAATTATGAACTATGTATCCTCAGGATATGGTCGATCAGATAGATAATCCTAGTTGGTGGTAATGTAAAATAATTTATTCCTTTCAAAACTCCAATCTCTAAGTGAAGAAAACCCAAGGATATCAATCTTTCATAAGATTCCATGATATCACCTTTGTTAATATTCAATTATTGACATAGGGATGAATGGTACTATGAGGTATTACTTTAATTCCATGTCATAACTTACAAATAATCATTGTGCTAATAAATGTGAATCTTCAATTTTTAATCCAATATAGGTTTATAAACTCGATAGTTCAGAAGTATGTGAATTACCGTATTATGCTAATTATTAGGTTATTTATAATGTATATATATAATTCTATCATGTATATTGTGACTTGGATCAATTACTTTACCATTGTTATTCCATTTTGCAACATATGTCTTATTTTGTTTTTAATGGACTCATACATTTATTTCATTTTAAATTAGATGCAACCATATTATTAATCTCCTCATTTCATACTACTATCTAGATTATGGATATCATTTACTAATTATTTCAAATTCTAACTCTATCACATTTTTAAGTATCTATTAACAATATAATATTAAATTACTGGAAGAAACATGACTAGAGTGTGTGGTGCGAGCGAGAATGGGTTTTCATATCAATAGCAAGGCGGGAATGGAATTTTGAATCAGCAGCTAGGCAGGAATTGGGAGAACACGAGCGTTGGGGGGCAATCTACAGGTGCAGGGTAGGAATCGGAGGTGAATGATGCAGACGCCTCAAAGGATGGGGACCCACGGGAGTTGCTGCCTCACCCAGGTGAGAAGATTCCTCCCCTTCACTTGGGTGGTGGGCCGCCTAGGGCTTGGGGGTGATGGTCAAACCTATTTGGAGTCAAACCTTCAGGTAAGTTGAAATTCTCGAAATTCATTGATAAATCAGACAAGGAGAAGGGCATCATTTCTCTAGAAGTTCCCCGGGAAATTATAGACCACAATATCCTTAGTATGGTGAATACCCTGGTGGGAAAATTTGTAGGGCCAAGGCCCAACATTGATGTTGTGAGGATTTTTACCAGAAACAAATGGGATTTAAAGGGGCATGTAGAGGTGACAGCAATGGCAAAAGGTTTCATGACTTTTGAGTTTTCTTGCTCGGAAGACTTTTCTAGAATCCTATGCACAGGGAACTGGTCTCTGGGGAGATCTACTTTAATCTTGTAAAAATGGTCTTCCAATCTGGACTTGAATAATGATTTCCTATCCCAGGCTCCAGTATGGATTAGACTCCCAGAATTGCCCATGGAATACTGGCATGAGGATGTCTTTGATGGCATTGCCAGGTCTTTTGGAGAGCTTCTTTCCATTGATTCTGTAACGGCAGCTAAGAAGAGACTTACCTATGCAAGGATATGTGTAGGACTGACCGAAGGATAGGATATGCCTCAAGTTATTGAATTTCAATCTCATTTGGGAAGAAGATTCCAAATGATTGACCATGAAAGTGTGCCCTTTGCATGCTTCCATTGTAAGAAGGAAGACCACAAGGCTAGATTCTACCCACTATTCAAAGGAAAGGGAATGGGGGGAAAGGCCCGCCCTCATGGTGGGAAGAAAGCTGCTCATGTTCCCAAAAAGACTTGGAAGAAGAAAGAAATGCAAGTCAAGAAAAATGGAGAGGTTGAAGAAAAAGCTAATGATCCTGTTACTGACCTCCAAGCTAAACCCTGAGACCTCCAGGTTGTAGTGGATGCTCTGGAAGAAGAAGGGAATTGGACAACTGAGGAAACAACCAACCCTTCCCAAATGAAGGAATCCAAGGATAATCTCGAAGAGGCAAGTTTTTTGGAGTCTCAAATCCCTAAGAGTTCTGAGGAGGTTGATCTGAACCCTTCCTCTGTCCTGAACTCTATGGAGAAACAAAAGGAAGGGGAACCATTCTCTCAAAAATCCACAAACTCGGTTAGTAGGGAACCCCCTGTAATAGTGAATAAAATCTTAGAACAGCTGTCTGCCTCAACATTGGAACAACTGGCTAGGCTAGATGCTTTGTTTGATTTATGTAAAGAAAAAGAAGAGCCACCCTGGACAGAAGTCAGAAGAAGAAAGAAGAAGAATAGTCGGGACCCCTCTCTTGCCTCTCCTGCTTCAACTAGAAGCAAGGCCAAGGCAGATCTTGGTCATAAAACCAACCCGATGGGAAGGAAAAACAAGAATGAAATCAAGAAGGAGGAAGCAAGAAGAAACATCATGGATGGAACACAGCGTACCATCCAGGAAGCCTGCTCATCAATTAAAGCATGAAGATCCTCTTATGGAATATTCATGGACTCAATGGAATCCACAAGCAAGAAGTTGTAAGGAATATGATAAGGGATCATAGGCTCGATATTTTTATTATTCAAGAAACGAAAATGAAGAAAGAAAATCTGGAAAATATTAGATTCAACAGCAACATGAATGGAATTGCCTCAAACTCAGAAGGAGCATCTGGAGGGCTGCTGCTATTATTCAATAACAGACATTTCAATATTGTGCCCAAGTATGATGAGGATAACATCATTTTCTATAGAGTACAACATTTGTTAACTAATGAATGTTGGTTTTTAGTGAACATTTATATTCCCATCAACAAGAGAGATAGAAAAAATTACTAGGTCAAAGTTGGAAAGTTGGTGCAAGCTAGTGACATTAAAAAAGGCATTATCCTAGGAGACTTCAACTCTCCCCTGGAGGAAAAGGAGAAGATGGGAGGATTGCCCTCGGATTGGGAAAGCAAGCAAGATCTTTCCAATTTCATCAATGACCTGGCCCTAATGGATTTGGAGCTCTCGGGGGGTACCTTTACTTGGTCTAACAAGAGAGCTGGTCAGGACTGCATTCAGGTCAAATTGGAAAGAGCTTTAATATCTTTGAATTGGTTGCACTCTTTTAGCTGTAGATTATCTCTGCTTCCTAAAGTTGGTTTTGACCACTCTCCCATTTCTCTTTCGATGTCCCCTCTTGAGCCTAGGAGAAACTACCCTTTTAGGTTTGAAAAAATGTGGACCACTCACCCAGACCTTTTGGATAATGTCAAAAGATGGTGGGGGATTGGTGTTGATGGCTCAGCCATGTTCAGAGTCACCAAAAAGCTCAGAAATGTGAAGAGGATGGTAAAAATTTGGAACAAGTCTAATTTTGGCCATATATTCCATGACAAGGAGGAGTTGTCAGACAATCTATCTATCATCCAAGATAGTATTCAGAAGGAAGGATATAATGAGAGTAGCAGGGAGGCTGAGTTGTTGATCTTGTCTGATCTTCATAACATCATCAACAGGGAGGAAAAGTTTTGGAGGCAAAAATCTCAAATCTCTTGGCTTAAGGATGGAGACTAGAACACAAAGTTCTTTCATCTCTCCACCCTAAAACATAGGGCTAACAACAGTATCTCTGGAATCAAGAAGGGGTAGGTGGTGTTTTCTGAAGATCCTGTTATCTCGGCTGAAGTGATCTCTTTCATCTCTTCTCTTCTCTTCGAGGACCCCCTGCTTTCCAAGGTGGATCAAGAGGATATCATCTCTTGTATTCCTCAGATTATTCAACCCCACCATAATAAACTTCTCTATGCTATTCCTAATGCTTTGGAAGTTAGAGAGGCCCTTTTCTCCCTACTTGGTGATAAATCACCTGGTCCAGACGGATTTCCCACCTTTTTCTTCCAAATGTACTGGCCGGTGGTCATGAGGGATGTGGTAAAGGCAGTTCAGGAGTTCTTTAGAGCTAGAAGTATTCTTAAGGAGATTAATTCTACCTTCTTGGTTCTCATCCCTAAATCCTGTCCTCTTTTAACCAATTCGGGCCCATCAGTTTGTGCAAATTTTTCTACAAGATTATCTCTAAAATTTTCACTTCCAGAATGCTTAAAATCTTGCATCTGATCATTTCACAGCAACAATTGGGCTTTGTTCCTGGGAGACAAATCTTGGACTTGGTGTTGATGGTTCATGAGGTTATTCATTCTTTAGAAGCTTCCAAGCGAGAAGGTATGTTGCTCAAACTGGATCTTTCAAAAGCCTACGATCGGGTGGACTGGTCCTTTCTTGGAAAGGTCCTTCAGGCCTTTGGTTTTGACAATAAAGTGTGTAAACTCATTTCTCAATTGGTGTCTACCACCTCTCTTGTTGTTCTGATAAATGGAGCCCCCTCTAAGTTCTTTAAACCTTCTAGAGGTCTTAGGCAAGGAGACCCCCTATCACCTATCCTCTCCATTATTTTAGCTGACTGCATTGGAAGGCTTATTGAATGTAAAAAGTTTGATAGAAGTCTTATAGGGATTAAGCCTTCTTTGAGAAATGACCCCTTCACTCACCAGCAATTTGTGGATGACACTATTATGGGGGGGGAAGCTTCTGTGAAAGAAGCTAAGACTTTGAAAGAGGTTCTTGATACTTACTCCAGAGGGATTGGTCAGCTGATTAACTGGAACAAAAGCTTGACCTTCTTTGTTAACACCCCTGAAGTAAGACAAAGGAAAATTGCCAGAATCCTTGGTTGTGGGGTGGGCTCTCTCCCTTCATCCTATCTAGGACTCCCCTTGGGCTCCTCTCCCCCTGACTCTTTTTGGAATGGTATTCTGGATAGATTCAACAACAAGATGGTTGGATGGAAAGGTGCCTCTCTCAGCTAGGCTGAGAAATGTCTTCTGGTTAGATCCACTCTTCAGAACCTTCCCATTTATGCTCTGAGCCTTTTTGGAATTCCTGTGAAATTTGCAAAGAAAATGGAGAAAATCCAAAGAGACTTTCTATGGACCTGACTAGAAGGAAAGAAAAGGTACCCTCTTGTTGCCTGGGAGAAGGTCTGCCTCCCCAAGAGGTATGGAGGTTTGGGCATCAAAAAGCTTACCCATCTCAATAAGGCGCTTCTTGCAAAACAAATTTGGCATATC
Source organism: Cupressus sempervirens (assembly GCA_028749045.1). Taxonomy (NCBI): domain Eukaryota; kingdom Viridiplantae; phylum Streptophyta; class Pinopsida; order Cupressales; family Cupressaceae; genus Cupressus; species Cupressus sempervirens. Next base: position 763,993,025 of record CM053783.1, on the reverse strand, counting down.
TTCAATAACACTGGTGAATGGAGAGAAATTCTAGAAAATAAATATCTCAGAAGACCCTCTCTTCATTTTACTTTATTCAATGAGGACATCCCTAAAGGGTTGACTATTTGGAATGGTATCCTGAAGGCCAGGGACCTGGCTAAGGCTAGGGTCTCTTGGAAACTAGGCAATGGGGAGGATATTCAGTTTTGGTCTGACAGGTGGTTATGTCAAGGCCCACTTTCTAGCAACCCAGTTTTTGAGAGATGGGTGCAAGAATGTGTTGATGTTTGAAAATGTTACCCATTTCCAATTACCCTGATGAGAATATGACACATCTAGGGGCAGCTAGCTCCCATTATCAACACATCCATTCAGACACTAGGCCAACTATAAGGCATGACCCTTCTTCTACTTCAGGCTCTACAAAACCTAGGCGGGTAGACCTGTAGATTCTTTATATGGTACCAATTGTCAAAGCATACACTGAATCTAATATGAAGTAGATAAAACCCTTATTTCTCCTGATAATTTATGAAATAACATATATCTGCAGTAGCTAGATGCAAAACAATGAAATTCATAAGTTGAGTGAGGGCATTCTGTTTATAGTTCTTTGACATGAAAGGGAAATTCATTTGATTAAAGATGTTGATTCAAAAAAACCTCAAAAATGTAATAGTATAAACAGTGATCCTATAATTGATCAGTGCCTAATCCATTGGGAAATTCCATGAATTCAAAACATACATCTGTGACATCAGGACATATCTCATATACCCAAACATCAGATCTATCCAACCACCTTGTGATTCAGACATCAGTGCTCATTCAGGTCTCATTCTCACAAAATATCCTTCTCAAATAACCAATAACCTTGTTTAAACATATCGAGCATTTACTTGGCCCTTTGGTCCAACAACAAAATACATCAAACATACAACCTGAAAGGGATGCAAATGGGTCTCAAATCTTTGTTCCAAAACCACATAAGACTTACAGATTGCTAAGACAGAAGACAAGAACCAGAACAAAACTAGTGAAATTGTTGCTCATATGTAACCATTTCCTTGAAACTATACATTCAGATGCATAAAATTAAAACATGAAACAACCTAATATCTCAGAACTATCTATATTATCTCTACAATACTGTTTACATGAGAGTTCTGCTGAAGAAAAATGGTGTCACAGTCATGGAAACATGTCAAAATACTGGAACCAATGGTCTCACAATGTAAAAACTAGAATCCCTAATGGTATCACAGCAATGAACTTTTTCTTCCTAGAAACTGGAACCCCCCAAATGATAGAAAGAAAGAAAGATATAGCAAGGAGATGAATTCTCGGATTGAAACTGAAGACGAAAAGTGTCCACTTGAAATTCAATCCAATGCAACTGAGTAACCTCTTTCTTCTTTCATCCCATCTGATCTGATTTTGTTTCATCATTATCTGCAACTGATTTGCAAAATATCTCTACTTAATGATGAAAGCTTTTTGAATCACCAAAATATCTGATTTACCCACTGAAATGCTGGTGAAATTTTAGTTTTTACTAAATGAATCTGGTCAAATTTTGACCCATACTGCATTTCAACTATTTTTTAACCATATTCAAATCAATATCATGTAAAAAATCAAATCTAAACTTCTTGGTTTGAATATAGTTGTAATTCAGGTACCTGAGAAAAACCCCCCTATAGCTTGAACCAGTGGCATTTTGTGCAAAAAAAAACTTCAGAATTGAAAAGTTCATCTCTTGCCGATTTTGGCGATATATAACATCATGTATTTTTCTTTCCGGAAACACCCTGAATCACATTTTGAAAATCACTGCTCTGCTAAGAGTGTTCAGGTCTGTATTTAAAATAATTTCAAAAATTTTAAAGTTTAAACTTTAGGAAATAAAATTTTCAATTTAAAAGACCTTGCATGTCAGTTTCTTGGCAAAATAATTTTAAAATGAAAATTTTAAAATCATTTTATTTTTTGTAACCTCTTTAATTTTGGGTCAACTCCAAGTTTGACCAATGCCACGTGTCACTTTCTAATTGGTTGTTGACTCTTGCTGGATTCTTGAGTTTTCCGGCAACCTCGCTATGTTGCTAGCCGGATTTTTTAAGATTTTTCGGCTAGCGAGGTAGCGACCGCCAGATTTTTGGACTTTTCCGGTCGAATTTGAATTTTTTGGCAAACTTGAATTTTTCGGCAACGTTTTTGAATTTTGCTTCAAAATTTAACATAGGCATCCTACCAGCTGGCCAACGACAGGCCCATGCACATGAGCTGGCTTTCACAAAAGCCTCTTGTCTTTTAGACATTATAAGATGTGTAAGCCTTTGTATTTAAAGACATAAGAAAATCATTTCCCACTCAATGTGGGATAATACTTGCTGCATTTTCCTCAACTCCCCTATAGATGCTGATTTCTACACAATGAAGAGCTATCCAGCTCCTTTGGCATGAGTTGCTTATTCTAAACGTGGAGTTCCATCCTGCTGGTCATTTTTTGCTATGAATCTACAGACTTTTCATTGTAATGGTCATTTCTTATGCACATGGTCATTTAAAATGAGCTCCCCCCTTCTAAAAAACATAATACTGTTGTTGGAGGAAGCCATGGGCTTCAAAAATGTGAATACATGCTTCCTTGAGCTTTGTTTCAGTAGTAAATTTGTTCATTTTACTAAAAACGTGGATTGCTGCATTTTTTGTTGCCTTGGAAAGTGGCATTTCCCCTTATAAACTTTGTTCTGCTCTTTGGATGCCTTGCAACATGTGGATGCCCCAAAATGTGGGTTGCTTTGAACTTTTTCTTGGTCTACTCTTGCTGCAACTTGTTTTATTTGCCTCACGTATTTAAAAAAAATGAAAAACTTAGCAAACTTATAATACAATCTTACTCCCATTGTATTCTAATTAGCAGCCAAATCATTTGTCATGGAATGCTCTGCCTTATTAGCCGGTTACAACATTCTCCTTCATTTGTTGTCTTATTTTCATATGGCATCTCCCTTACAATTGTTTAAACAATTTCCCAAGGTCAACTTTCAGCCATTCTCTAGTGCTCTCTTGTATCCATGGAACATCTAATTCTTGATTAAAAGATCTTAACACTCCGCTTGTTGTTCAAGCATAAGAAGAAGAATAGCTCTATATGCTTTGATTTTCCTTTTTCAAATTTAGCATGAGCTTTTTAATCAATTTGCCTCTTATCATTCATAATGTAATAAAATTTATCAAGAATGTTTTGCCTTCCTTGATTCATATTTCCTTTATGATGTGTCTCCATTTATCCCAATTTTTCTTCATTTGAATCCCTCTCTGTATTTGAGAATTTTTTAATCAAATCTGAAAATTGTAAATTTGTGTCTGGAGGCCCACTAGCTGGCCTTAAAAACTGACTCAATCAATTAACCAGGCCATAAAAATCAGCATGAATGTTCAATCATACACACTCTACCATACTAAAAATTTTCAGCCCATGAGAAATTCTCGATCAAAAGATTTTAATTGCCGAACATTCATACTTCAATTAACCTGCAGGCAAACAGTGTTAAAAACATAAATTGGGCTCAGGTTCGGCATTATAAACTGGGTTATTGATCAGTTGGGGTTTTGAAAACTAGGATATAGGCTCTTTGCCATGAAGAGAAACTAATTCCATGTTTTGGGCTCATGACGAATCACAAGGCACATTTGGCAAATTTTTGAAAATAGGCACTTGGAAATTTTAACTGAGAAATGTGTCAAAAAGTAATTTTTAGCAAATGTACGGACATGTGAAAGTATGTAGAAGGATTCATCATAACTTAAGAACTGGCATACTTCAAAAAATTTTAGGACACAACACAATGGTACAATTCACTTAGGCTTACCAATCACAGGATCAAAGTTATAACGTGCTGAACAGGGGTACGAATCAATTAGGATACCTTAGCAGTAACAAAATAATATAAACTAAGTTTTTAATCATGTTAGCAAATTGATCAAATGAATTCTTCATGATCTCAAAATTGGAACATATGAAGTGTCTGACCCCTAGAACACAATGCAAAAATAAATTTTTTATTTGGGTCAACTGAGTCAAATATATGATTGGTCAAACAGGGCTTCCCAGAATTGTGAACAACTAGTCAAATGCACAGAACAGTAAATGACCAACTTTGGGGGGTGCAAAACCTAGTCAAACGGATTTGAAATGACTTGAAAATTGAAACATAGGTTCTTTATTATGCATACTAAACATATCCAAAGTGGCTAGTCATGAAACATTCTTGGGTAAAAGATATTTAGATGCAAACTAGGCCTCTGATCGCTATTTGATACTTGGGTAGAATTGCAAATTTTGACATTTGCTTCAAAACAATACTTCGCCAAATGACTCGGAATGATGTTTTAACTTCATGGAACATGTGAACAGGCTAAATGGAGGGTGTTAGAAACATTAAACACCACTTAGGCCTCATACTGACAGTCGGGTACATAGGCACTTTAAAGCATTTATAGGCCTGATTTTTTCAAAATTTTTGAGATGTGACTAAAAACAAAGCATGCAATTTTTAGTCCCAACAGTATGCACGGAGTTATATGGGTTTAAAGTAAGAAATTATAGGGTTGGTCAGGAATGGAGAGACCTTTCCCTCATTTCTAATGACTTGAAACCAATTATGACTATGCTTAATGCTTTGATCCCTAGTAATAATATGGATGAGATGGTCTGGAGGGATAATCCCAATGGAAGTTATTCTGTTTCTTCTGGCTACAACTCTCTCTGGGGTTTAAAGGAGAAACCCCCTTGGGCAGATGCCTGGCTCTCAGGCCTCACTCCTAAGATCAACATATTTTATTGGCTAGCCCTACAGAACAAAATTATAAAGCAAGCTAACCTCATGAAGAGAGGCCATGTTATGCCCAGCAGATGCTCGCTCTGTAAAAACCAGTCTGAGTTGGGAAATCATATCTTCATTCAATGTGACTTTGCTAGGGAGGTGTGAAATTCTCTTAATCAGGAAATGGAGATTCTCTAGTGCTGGCCGGATAACCTCATTGACTTTTTTAGTCATTGGAAAAGCCTTTGTAAAATTGCAGGCCGACAGGATAATTATGCCTGGTTTTTGCCTCACTTCTGCTAGAGTATCTGGAAGGAAAGGAACAATAGAATTTTCAGGGACAGAGAGGAGCCGGCTATAATTCTAGGAAGAAAGATTTTGAAAAACATAAAAGAAAACCTTCAAATGATGAAGGAGGGGGAAGTTGATATAGGGGACAAGAAGACGGTCAAAGAAAAAGACAGGGATCCCAAAAGATAGGATGCCAGATGGATCCTACCCCCGGAAGGATGGTCAAAAGCCAACTTCGATGGCACTTCTAAGGGCAACCCTGGCCCCTCTAGAAGTGGTGGAATTATAAGAAACAGTTTTGGGGAGGGGATTGCGGCCTTTTCTCTCCCACTTGGAACCCAGACCAACCATTTGGCTAAAGCCAGAGCCACGGTAGTGTGATTAAGTTGTCTTTTGAAGCTGGAGTTTCCAAACTTTGGCTTGAAGGGGGCTCCAAAAACATAATTAACAATATTAATGGTATCTCCCCTCCCTTATGGTCGATAGCAAATATAATTGATGAGACACGTGCCACCCTCACAAAATTTGAGAAGGTCCATGTCACTCATGCATTTAGAGAGGCAAACCCAGTTGCTGACTGGTTCGCTAACAAAGGGGTGGGAGCAGACAAAGAGATGATCTCGCATTCCAAAAAAGATATTCTGATGGAGGCTAAGTCACTAATCGAACTGGAGAAAATCCACAGAAGTACGGGTCAATCTAACTGTAATCATGTTTAATAAAGAAAGAATGGATGTTGGTATGAGCAATAATATGTTTCTTGGTTTCCATATTCTCAAGGGATTTTCTCCATCTTTTCGACACGTTTGGAGGATTGTTATCATTTTCACTTGCTATTGTATCAGAGAGGTGAACAATCATGAACCCAATAATAGAAACAAAACCAAAATCTTGGCTGGAAAAAAATTGTAGAGATTGGGGCTCATGAGAATTGTTGAAGAAAAAATGGATGTCATGACTGGAGAACGGAGCAGAAAGGAGCCGACGGGTGAAGTGGAGAAGTTGAAGAATATGGGCAAAGTCTGGAAAAAATTGGAAAAGGGTGGAGTTTCAAATTTTTTAGAGAAACTCCATGGTTTTGACCCTGAAGTCATCAACAACATGGTGAACTCATGGAACAACGGCAAGGTCAAGGTGAACAGGGTTTCCTTCCAAATCACAAAGGAGGTGGTTGCGGAGGTCACTGGTATCCCTATGGAGGGTTTCAAATTCTAAAGGGACAAGAAAATTTTGTCCAATGTAGTCAAGGAGTTCGTGAAAAATTCTGCAGAGATGAACAAGCTGGAAAAGAAAGAGTCTTTCTATGTGACGGAGACTATAAAGAAGTTATGGAGGTATGTTTTATATGCCCTCATTGATTATGTTACCCTAGACCCTAGGTTTGATCGAGTCAAAACTCACCATTTTGTGATTTTAAATCATTTTCGCCATAAGAAAAGAATTTCCATACCCTTTTACCTTCTCACTTCTATGAACAAGGAAATCTTTAGTTTCAAGAAGAAATCCACTATTAACCCTGCTTTGCATGAGGGATTATTGCTCCTCATCCATGAGCATTTCAAAGCTCAGTCTATATGCAAGAACCCTCCTCATGTTGAGGATGTTGACGAAGGCAGCTCCAACTTTTCTTCTGACTCTAATGACATTGAGAGCATTAGCTCGGAGGAGGAGAATGTTTCCTCAAGAAAGAAGAAAAAAGGTCAAGCTAGGAAACTATCCATTGCTACAACTCCTAGCAGGAAAAGCCCTAGGGATCATAGCCAAGCTCATGCAAAAGAGGGTTATGCTGAGGAGGAGGAGGAAATGGATACGGAAGATTCTGACAAAGTATCGAAGGAGGAGGTGGAAGAGGAGAAACCTGGGAAAAAATGGAAGAGGGAGGTTGTGACAGTTGAGGAGACTAGAAATCAGAGGACAAATGCTATTCCTCTTCCCCTCTCCCCTATCTAGTCTCAGCCTCCTTCGGCGGAAAAAGAGAATGTCACCATGGTGAGAACGAGGGGGAAGTGCAGGTCAAAAATAGGATTAAGGCCTAGAAAAATTTCAATGCGAGGATTGCTACTATGGGGATTTTTAGGGAAGCTATGAACCCTCAAATCCTGGTGGACAATCTGGAGCAACCTAGGCTCAATGAGCTCATAGACCCAGCTATCCTGGCCATCTCAGACAATGCAAGGGAGACTGGAATGAACCTTCTAAATAATGCCTGCAGTAGTATGATTGACAACTTTAGATCAATCAAATGGCTCTTCCATGAGCTGGAGGAAGTTAGAGAAAGGGTATCCCAGATGGAAAGTATTAAGAATAAGATAGGTAATGACAGCCAGGAGAACCAGGAAAATAGAGAAAGCTTAAATGAAAGGAGATTAAGAAATCTTGAAAACTACAACCACAACCTGGCAAGTCAGATGATTTCTCTCTTGAGTTCGATGAATGACAACATCCAATCCCTTGCTGGTAAACTTAAGGACAGGGGCTTGCTGATGGAGGAGAGAGGACAGAACAGGGATAAGGCCAAGTCTGATGACAATAAGGCCACAATCAGTACTCTCACTAGTATGGATCAGGGCATTGAGAAGGTCTAGGATCAAATGGAAAAGGAGTAGCAAAAGATAATCAAGGTAACTCAGACTATGCAAGAAATGGAGAAGATAACTGAAGACTAGTTTTCTTGTCTTTTGTCTTTTTGTCTTCCTGGCTTTTGGCTTTTCGACAGGTTTTTTGTAGTCTGTTTTAGTTTGTTTATTTTCTGGCCTTTCTATGGGCCTTTGTTTTGGGCTGGGCCTTCGGGTCTTTTTTCATCTGTTGGACCTCTATTTTGGTTGGGCTTCTTTGGCTTATTATCAGCCTTGTTTATGTAAAACTTATGGGTTTTAGGATCCCTTAAAACCTATTTTTCTTATCAAAAATAATATAATATTAAATTTATTAACTAAATATGATATTCCTAAATACTATTACTAACTAGGTTAGCACTATCCACTTGTTCAACTAATCTTAATATTTACTACATACCTTGCTAACTAGATAATATTCATTAAGAAGAATAATAATAATCTATTCTTGACCCCTTGGTTCCTAACATAACAACATTTCCTAAATTTCTAACCACTCTACTACTTACTCTACTAATATTTTAAATCTATTAATTATTCCCAAGAGGACTACTATACACATCCTACCCCTTTCTAGCTTATATTATATTATATTATATCCTAGGACTCCATGCTTACTTATCTCTAACCACTAACCACACCTAACATACTTCCCTAACACACCTACTAACACATGACTTTGCATAATAATACAACCCAAAACATTACCAATTATCCCACTAATAAAATAACAACCTCTACCTTAAATAGGTGCCTATCTCCTATTTGCCATGTTTTCCTACAACCCTCTACCCCTAGCACTTACCCCTTTCCCATCCTAAGGCTACACCCTTTTTCCCAAGGTGCATAATCTCCTAGGGTAGCACATTTTCTTGTCCTAATGATGGAGATGCCTAATGGTGGGGATTCTAACCTATGTCAAAACCAAGGTAGAATTTGTTTCATTTTACATGTGCCCAAAAAGGTATGAAGCACCTAGGAAGGGTGGGGCCCACGATCTTCACATGTTTGAAAAACATCGAATTCCCTCCTTCTCAAAAAATGGGCGCCTATTTTATATTCTTAAGTTTTCTTTCTTTGTTAAATTTCTTTTTTATTTAATGATGAGTATAGGGTACCCCTCACTTTTTCACCTAGGTCTAAGGGTGAGTTCCTAGGTCCATGACTAGGATAACTTGTATTTAATTCTTTGTTGTTCCTTTGTCTTTTTTTAATTGAATTGTGACACAGGAGTCACATGACTCATGTGAAATCTACTCTTACATATACTTATGAGCTAAATATTTATAATTTGTTTGAGTCTCATCTCTTAGTGTGTTAATTATTACTATTCTATGTATTGGATTCCCAAGGTATATTCTCTCTAAATAAAATATTAGTCTATAATAAAGGATGGGACAAATTTCTACTCCTCCATACAACTTCCAGAGAGTAAAAGTCCATCTATAGCAAGGTTTCTTCTTGAGACACATGGTTTGTTCTTCATATTTCTTTTAGGGAACCATAATTATGATATATCTATAGTTTGACTTAACTTCCCTATTTCCTCTATTTGCAAGTTGATATCATTCTTACATCTATCTAATCTATGAATTTATGGTACTCAAAAATATAACCCTTTATTTACATTACACAAAAATCAAATATCAATGTACTGAGAGTTGAGGGAACTCATATATATATATATATATATATATATATATGAAATTTCTTAATACCAAACCATATTGAATCACTTTCCCATTGTATCCAAAATACATAACAAGAAAACCTTATGATGAAATCACTTAATCTTTATTGAATAATCATTATAATATTTTTCTCAGATGAGAGTTCCATAAGTTTTAGCCATTGATTGCATACATGAATATTAGGCAAGGATAAGAACTAAATCACGTAACTTCAATATGTTTTCTTAAAATAACAGGTATTCTTCTACATGAAAACTATCTTCTCCTTCCAATACATCTATGATAATGATCCAACATTTCTTTTGTAGAGACAACTATAAACAAAATCTCAAATTTCTCTCTACACATTTACAATAAAATACAGGGAGTAAATCCCTTTCATATCACAATGAATCAACAATGGAAACTTAATATCACAACACATTTTGAGATGACATGGGAAAGATTAGTCTCTCTACAACACTTGATTTCTCAACATTGCCAAGTGTGAAACCCTAATCTCTTCATAATATCCATTTTCTCAAAACTTGCAAAGCAACACAAAACTTGGAACCATGGAGGCTCACCTCCCATCCTAGACCTCCAAAGAGGCCACCCACCAAGCTAGGGAAACAAAATTCAAACCAAGATTCATTCTAAGCTTACAAATGAATATGCATCACATTACAACACTTGAATAATTCCATCCCAAGGGTATTTCACAATGGTTCATCAATAGAACCTTGAACATAGGGTGAAGGTGTGCTTTCAAATAGGAGACTTGCCATATTAGACCATATCCACAATAAACAATTTTCATGCCCTTTTGGGGCTTTCACAAATCAAAAATTCCCATCCCCTTTCGAGGCTTTGACAAACATCCTCTAAACATACTACCATCAGCTATAGCATCCTTGAAAACTCATACTCCATAAACTTCCTTTCTACACCATCATTTTCCTTATCACCCCCAAAGCAATATATGAATTAATATGGCATACAATGGAGCCCATACTCCAAGGTTCTCAACTATATTTCTAGCCCAACTATTCCTTCACCCTGGGCTTCTCTTCCCTTCCCAAAGGGTGAGATAAGCCCTCACACCTATAACAAAACTCATGCATAATATCATGGAAACTCAAAAAAAATAAGAGAACAATGAAAATTCAAACTTCGTTCTCATCACAACACAACAAGATACAAGATGATACCACATATTCTTCTTACAATGGCATTCTCCCTACCTACATACTCATGAATGCAACACCAAGATTCAACTTCAAAGTGGAAAGAGTTAACTATATGGTAAGAACACCAACCTTGAATTCCTTTGCAAATGGAAATGAAAAGTTATAGAAGAGCTCCCTCCCAACTTCCAAACCTTAAGATTTTGTAAACTTAGAGAGCGTGTGAACACCCCACTAGTTTGTTCAAGTCTCCCTAAAAAGGCTTTCCCACTATCTATTTTGGCAAAAACACCAAGCCACTTCCTCTTACAAACTTGTCTCCCCCTAAGTTTGCTATATTTGACTTAGTGGAAACATGGATAAAAACTCTTGTGACAACTCCATTTTCGAATTGGTGGAAGAAGGCATTGGTAAAGGGGCCCCCTATGCTACCTAGGTATTAACATGGTCAAAATTAGGTCTCTAACATGTTATACTATCATATGGGTAGCTTATTTTCACACAAAAATCACCTTGGGACCACCTAATGACCCTTCAAAACCCTATTCAAGTCTAAATTCGAATTTCCTTTTGATAATGACCCATCCTTCCCTTTGTCAAGTGGGTTTACTTAATAAAAAAAAAGGTAATTAGTTTTAGGGTAAAATGCCACCATGACCAAAACCCTAGATGGCATGTCATTAATACACAAAATCCATAAGTGTCAAGTGACACATAAAATCACATTACACATCATCATGACATGTCCCTAATGCATCTTTGAGATTAAAAATTTCACAAACAAGCAAGCTTACATTTACAAAATAAAATACATTGCAATGAGGCTTTTGAATCTTCCAAAGATTCACTTTGGCTAAACCGTGTTCACATGAGTTTGGACCTTGTTTCCCGCAATAATTTCCATGGCTCTACTTCCTTTACACTAAACTTGAACATCAGTAGTCCAAGGAAGAGTCACATAAAATACATATCATAAATGCATACAAATTCTAATGTTATGTAATCCATATTAACATTATTCAATTAAATTTTCTTTTCTTAATTGTTTCAAATAAAACATTCAAAACATTAAAATATCAAATTCTACTTATCAACATTAATTTTTACTTACATGATAAAATTAATATTCTAGATAACTTCAAAATCTATTTTCTATCATAGTAACAAAATATTGAATCCATAATTTTTGAGTCCCTAGGCATGTGAATTAGGTCCTAGTGCATATCACAATCTATCCTTTAACTCTAATTCGCACTCAAAAATTATAACTTCATATTAAAAGCATTTCTACAATTCAATTTCTATCAAAGAAATTGCAAAAGATTAGAACATGAATGAAATCATTAAATATATCATTTAGGTCTTAATGTGCAAACATAAATGTGAATAATCAAAATGCATGTATTAAAATAACATAACCCTATCTCAAAAGTATATCAAAACATCAAATTAGAAGTATCATAATGCAAATATGTCATCTATACTATGAAAAATTGGGTGAGGCTTCACAAATTAATGGTATGTTGTTATGTTAATGAATTTCATTAGATCTTATATAGAATGGGAGTGCAAATTACATATCATTACTTCTGTTATTTTATTATAATTGTATTAGTTTGAAATCCATAAGAAGGGTGGCCTAATTGGTCTATCATAAATCCTCTAACAAGGTGAAATTATTATATCAAAGTGTTCATATCTTTTAAAAAGGTTACTCCTAATAAAGTAGTGATCCTAATATATCTATAGGGAACTCTTGTAATGAGGTACACTTAAGAATTTTTTTAAGCCTTAACTGGGAAAGCTCCTAACATTGTGTATCATAGAAGAGTACTTAATTTTGTGAGGACTATTCTCACATTTTGGTTTTCACCCTAATTAGGTTCCAATGAGATAAATCTTTGCATTGCAATTGTTGATTTTGTTTACTATTTATTTTAAGTATGTCATTTGTTTAGCCAATAATAGCACTATAGGCATAATTATTTTCTTATCGGTAAAGAAGTGAGTTAAAGAGAAACTAAAAGTTGAATTTTTTGATTACTCATTCACCCCCCTTCCCCCCTATTAGTAATCCATCTTATACATACAATAAGGGTATTAGTCATTTAGGAGCTAATAACAATAGAGAAAATGGATGTATCTCTTGATGCCTTGATAGGAAAACTCATTGCATTTGAGTTGAACAACTACGGCAACAATCAAACCCAAGATTTTAGTGTCATTCAAAGCCTTAGTTGTACTATTTACAACCCAAAAGGGAAAGGAGGAGGAAAAGACATCTAGATACAAGAGAGAACCACCAAAGAGTCTACACTGAAGAAACTGAACAAGAAGAGTTGGAGGCTCTATTCATGAAAAGAAAGGTTAGAGGGAAAGGAAAGTAGAGAGGTAACCTTCCATTTAAATATTTTAACTACAAGATTATATGAAATGATGTTTCTATATGTCCAAAACTAATCAATAAGGATATTAATAAAAGATGGAAAAACTCCAAAGTGAAGGAGAAAAAGTGATGCTACATTGTTGAGGGTGTGAGTGATGAAGATTCAACCAATGATGATGACAAGGATGATGATGAAATATCTAGTATTGTTATCGTAGAAGAAAGGGTGAAAAGATCATTGATAACCAACACTAGTATCCACAAGATCTAGATAATTAATAGTGGTTTCTCTCACCACATGTATGGTGATACGAGAAAGTTCCTTGAGGTGGAGGCGTACAATGGAGGAATGGTGAAGTTTGGAAATAAATCAACGTGCATGGTGATAGGTAAGGGTATTGTAGCCCTAAATGAATCCACTAATTATGAAGATGTATATGTAGTGGAAGGTATAAAATTTAACCTATTGAGTATAGCTTAGCTAATTGATAAAGGTTATAGGTTTAAATTTAATAAAGAGTCTTGTAGAATATTTGACGAGATAGGTAAATGTTTATCTATGAGAGAGAAAAGAAGAGGTAATCTCTTCTACCTCAATATCTCTAAGAATAAATTCTTGGTAGATAAGAATGATAAAAGTTGGTTGTGAGTTAGGAGATTGTGTTACTTTGACTTTTAAAGCATTTTTAAGGTAGGGAAGAAAAAATGTGTAATAGATTTACCTCTTATCACTAAACCTAACAATGTGATGCATAAAGACCATCGAAAATGAAAGTTGGCTAGCTCTAGTTTTTCAAGCAAGTCATTTACATCTGAACAAGTTCTAGATTTAGTTCATTTGATTGTGTGATCCCATGAGGATGAAGAGTATATCTTGTGACAAATAATTAATTTTTTTTATTGATGATTTTTTCATAATGATGTGGAATGTTTATTTGAAGGAAAAATAAAAATCTTTCCAGATGTTCAAATCCTCTAGGAAAAAGGTGGAAAGGGAGACTGATAGAGCATCAAAATTCTTGAGATCAAATTTACAAGGTTAATTCACCTCATAATAATTTGAGAGTTACTTTTAGGAGCACAAAAGTAGAAGACAAATGTCAGCTCTCATGACACCATAATAGAATGGTGTTGCTAAAAGAAGAAACAAAAGAATCATAGACTATGTTAGCACTCAAATGATTTAGAACAATGTTGCACAAGTCTGTTCGAGAGAAGTTGTAAGAAAAACTATGTATACCTTGAATAGGGTACAAGTAAATAAGGGAACTAAGAAAAATCACTATGAACTTTGGTTTGTCACTCACTTAGAGTTACATAGAAAAGCCATAGAATAGGAGAAACACCAAGAAATTATAGAGGAAACCAATGCAACAATTATAAGATATCTTCATTCAACATGCCAAGCATAAGGCCTACCTAGTTGTAGCCATATACATCCAAATTAGAATCAAAGAGATTAAGAGATTGGGATTATAGAGAAAAATATTTGTATTTTCCTTGTACTAAGCTTTGTTATACTTTTCCCAATCCTAGACTTCTACTTTTATAGCCAGCAAGACAAAAAACTATCTTGTTAGGCAATTTATTAAAAAATATAGGTCCTACCCAAAGGAGAATTTAGTAACCTTTCAAATAAGAAAATTATCTTCCATGGGGACAAGGATAGGTTCATACATGACCCAAGAAGATATTCCCAAGTATGAAGAACACCATGATGTCACATATAACCTCATTAAAGTCAAACTTGCATGTTACTCAAAATGCTAGGAGAACAACATGCCTCAAACAAAGAGAAGGATAACTCCAATAGATATTTTTATTAGATAAATTATGAGCTTCGTAAAAGGATCCATGATAGTTCCACATTAAGGAGTTGATTACACAAAAATAAATAATATAGACAACAATGACCATCCTCCAAACAACAAATAGGAAAAATAAAAAGGAAATCTTTTTGTTGATGCAAGATTACCAAAATACCCAAATGCTCTTGCATCAAACAATTGGGGTAAATAAAGAACTGATGACCACATCAAGATGAATTGATGCTCCAAGAAGTATTACACAGATCCAACTCATCTCATGTAATCCAAGAACAATCTTCAATAGGTTTAGTCTACTAATGTACCAAATATTATTTATAATCTTTTCCTTTGGTTCTTTTACTAATTTTGTTATCCAATCTATTGTCAATTCTCTTTGTCTTCTTCTTAGGATAATTTGACTTATCAACCATCTCTTCATCTAATTCATGATACTCAAAGATGTTTTAAATGTTATATATAGGCAAAATACCCATATCCTTAGACAATTCAACTTCAAAACCATTACAATTGTCATATTTCTTCAAGATTCTACAAGGTCCAAACTTCATTTTCAGCTTACTATAAATGCCTACTAGAAATATGTTCTTTTTAAAATATTTCATTACCTCATCTCTAACTTCAAGGGAAAGGAAAAGAACCAAGGCTATATCAATGAGGAGGGTGTAATTGATGAAGAGTAAACCAATGCAGATGATGAAGATGAGGATAAAATATTCTTTCGTGCTATAACAAAAGAAAGTTTAGAGAGATCCCTAATACCAAGCACTGATACCATCAAGAACTAGATAATAAATATTTATTTCTTTCACCACATTTATGGTGGTAAAATATGTTAGAAATAGGAAATACTGAGAGAGCGAGGGGCAATGAATTAATATTACACAAAGTTTTGCCCAAAACTGGATATGTTTAACTTTATAACTTGCATAAGAAAGTAAAATAACTATGTTGAACAGTAAACATAACCATGAAATAAAGTATCTCATAAAACCATTTTTTTAAAACTAGGAAAACCCTAGCCAAGGGAAAACTTTAGTGGGGATGGTACCCACAAAATGATCCCCTAATCAAAAGTATCTAGTAAAAAATATTGACCCTGTTAGGAGTCTATTACATGTGTATAGTGTCTTGATCCTTGTTAGAAGCCTCCATCCTATTGGGAGTTTTTATATACAAATAAAAAATCTATGCAAGATAAGCCCACTGTAGGAGTTGATGAAATCGAACTCTACAGTCGCCAAGATCACCTACATGAAAAATATCCTATCGAAGGGAAACCAAGAAGGAAGAGGTGGAGCTTGTAAAAACCCTAAATGGACATGAGAGAGAGAAAATAGTGCACCCTTGGTTTGATGGTTCGACAGTATGAACTATGTATTCAGTGTTTGATCCTATGTATGAGGCAATTGCAGTGGCTAGCTACCTATGCATTTCAGTGAGATGGATCATCTACCATATAGACATGCTCAGTTCATGCCTTCTTCTTCCATGGAGGTTCTTCAAATCAATAGTTTCTTTGTGATGGAAAATTTTTTAGCTTCTTCATGCTTCAGTGATGCTCTTCATGATCACTCCTTGTTCTTGTTTAAGGGAACATTCCCCTAGTTGGAGGCTTCTTCAATTCTTCACTAGGTTCTTACCTCTTTTTGGGGGAGGGTTTTTCCCACGTGGTTTTCTCTCTTTCCCCATTTTCAGAGGTTGCATCTCTTTGCATTGTACATGGGCACCTAACATGTCCTTGTTACAAGGACCCATTCTGCATTTCATCTTAGTTTTGTGAACTTAAGGCATTCCCCTAAGTTGCATATAAAGCGAGGTGTTAGAGTAAATAATTAATTATTTATTATTTATTCTATTTACTTAAACTTACTTAGGTTAATGCATTTATTTAATATTTAGTATTTAATGCATGTAGTGATGAGTTGTTGACAACATGAGAGTTTATTCCCTTCTAGCATGTTCCACCTTTTTGTGGAAGTGTGCTTGGTTATCAACCTTATCTTCTACCACCTTCCAAGCTTGTTCTACAAGCTTCCTTGAGCTCTTTATAAGTGACCTCTCTCTCATTGTAAATCAATCCATTCACATAGCAATTTCATTTTCTCAACTCCTACACCCACTTCCCAAACATCCAATGTAGAATAAAGTTCTTCAATACAAAAGATAAATGCAAAAAACTTTTGCACTACTACTAATATCTTCAATATCTACTATTGCCTTTATTGCTCTTCACAAAACATTATCATAAATAAAATTCCTCTGATCATACATTAGGATTTTCATCATATACAAATTCATTTTATCAAAAAACCATCACACTCAACTTTGCATTGGAAATCTTACCTTTATACCTTGTTATTTCACAAATATCTACTCTATTGGCCTTCATACATTTATTACACTTTCAATATACAAAATTAACTCTTGTTGAATTAGGGTTAACATCTAGGATGTTATAAAAAATTAGTTAAATAATTATTTAATTAAAAAAATCCTTAACCCAAAATTTGTATTTCCTTATCATGCTCTATTATTCTTGTACAATACTACAACTAGTAAAATCATTATAACTCTATCTATACTATCTATACAAATTTTCCTTCTTGCACACATCATCATGACATACTATATTATCTTTAGGTAAGTTTCCACATAGAAATTCTTCTTATATGAATTGTGTTGATCAAAACTCTAACTGTTCTATCAAATGAATTGCATAACACTTAGACAATTTTCTAAGTATGCATCCCAAATCTTCATCCTTATAATATGTTGGCTTTACATGACTTATATGTTTCTATAAATAACAACATCATAATGAATAACCTAGCCAAATTTCCAAATATCTCCTTCTTGGCATTGATGAAAATATATGGGAAAATTAGCTAAGTTCCAAAGCAAAACTTCAAAACTTGTGGCCTTTAAAAAATTCAAAAAATGTGGATTGTTAATACTTATACCATCTTTTCAATATAACTCCTTATTACAATAGTATTCCCCCATTGACTATAATCCTTTACTTTATTACTACTCCCCCTTTCATATATATTATACATACAATTTTCCTATACAACCCCCCTTTGACATTAATGACAAAGGTGTCAAAATCTATATACGTGTCAAAGCTATTTTACATCTATCTTCAAGCTAAAATTTAGGAAATATAATCAAAAATTTTTTCCTTTAAATTCTCAAATTCTTTTTGCCACGTATCCTTCACTACCTCTAATACACTAAGTAGGGTGCATGCTCAACAAGTTACCAATTCATCTACATTCAAATCTAAGTACACAAAATTCTCAAATGATGTCTTTGCCTTAAGACATTATTTTATCTCTTTCTGCACATTGCTAATCTTCAACATCAAATGTTCTCTTAATAAAGAGAATATCTTGATGATTATTTCCCTCTTTACCTCAAGTATAATTATGTTGTCACACATCTTTGCAATAATGGACTCTAAGTATTCAATCCTATTGTGAGGTTGTTGGAGTTCATTCACAAAGTTCTATAACTCTTTCTTCTTTTCACTCAACTCCTCATTTATATCTTTGATGAATTTGTAGGGCAAGGAACACTATTCATATAATTCATTTCCTTCTATCTCACATCTCCTTGACTCTTTAATGCATAAGTCAAGTGTTACCAAATTATTTCTAATATTTTAATACATGTTAATCTTAGATTGGTTTTGACAAGGCAGTGACAAAACACTTAATCATTCTCTAGCAGTATTATAGTGCAAGCCAAGTGATTAGAGTGAGTCGAGCACTCAGTGTGAGCCAAGTGATCAAAGCACGTTGAGCATAAGTTGCTAGACAATAAATTATGAGAAATATTTCATTTATGTGTCAAGAATTCTATACATGTCGATTGATTCAGGTGCCAAGTAAATAGTGAGTGTCAAGCCCTTTAGAAGCTAAGTTACAACATAACGAGCACAATATGTGTCCAGCATCAGAGTCTTTGGATGTTAAGTGAACACCTTTTGATATAGTTTTTTGTAATGGAAAAAACTTCTATGTAAACCATTTTTGGGCTAACATAATCATATTTTAAGATTCTAAGAGATAAATATGGAGGTATATTACGAATCCCCATGTATTACATGTAACCAATTAGAAAAATGGAAGCTTAAAGTGACAATATAGATTAACCACGACTATTGATTCTTATCTAACCCATTCCATATATGTTTATTTAAGAAGACAAACACTAAAGAGTTTATGAGTGTGAAAGGAGATAAATTTTAAGTGCATAGAGAGCATTCATGGTGGCTATGGAGGTTATGACAGTGTTTTGAATTGTTGAATTAGTTAGAGAGAATAGAGAAAAGTGGAAATGGGATAAAGGAGACATATCTAATCAGAAGGATCAAGGATTTATCATCAAAGAGAAGATCTAATATCTAGCAGTAGTGTGCTAACTAAAGAATCATGGTATTGACTCATTTTAATAGGTGATATAGAGAAAATCTCCTAACAAAGTAGTATTAATGGAATTTTGTAAATCTCTTAACTGAGTGCTTTCTTTATTGTAAGTTTAAATCCTCTAACAAGGTGAGACCTAATAGTCTTTGTAATTCTTTAACAAGGCAAACCTTTCATAGGGTAGATCATAGATTATGATCAAACTCATTGTAACCATAATTGGCTACACTTTACAACTACAATAGTGAAGATTTGTGGGTGTCATCCCCGCCCCAGTTTTACCTTCTCATTGGAGGGTTTTTCTTGAAATGGGGAATACTAGGGGGGGTGAATTAGTATTCTACAAATTTTTTTCACCAACAAAATATTATTAATTAATTTGAACCATGCATAAGGAAGTAAACAATTAATGTTAAACAATAATAATAACCATGCTTAAAGAGAACTCATAACACCATATTTTGTTAATTAGGAAAACCTTGGCCAAGGGAAAACCCTGGTGGGGATGATACCCACAAGATAATATACTAATATATATGTTCCTTGTTAGAGGATGGACCCTATTAGGAGTCAATGAGTAAATTTAGTATAGAGGGTCCCTGTTAGGAGACTTTAAATATCTATTAGGAGATTCCAACCCTATTAGGAGTTGTAGTATAGTAGATGCAAGAAGAGATCATTTCCCAAACATGCCCTTCCAATTACAAGAAGAGCTCACTGCCCAAACAAGTAATTAGAATTCAAGTGTATAGGTGTTGTATCTTATTTCTTGACTAATCTCTAACCTCAGCTCGATCTTGGATCAAAAAATAGGTTCTCAAAACTTCACATATATCACTTCACATAAAGTTCACATATCACCTTTTTCAATACAATTGCCCACGTCTTTTTGCAAGATGTCCTTCGCATAAATACCATGTCCTTTCATAAATCACTGCTAGGTCAGCTAAGACCATATTATACTTTTCCAACTTAGAGTAAACATCTAAGATGTCAGCCCTAGTTGGTCAAGTAATTATTTTGTAAACAAAATAATTCCTTTCCTTTAATTTTGCTATTTTGTTTCACTGGGTGAATTGTGAATATCTCTTTTTCATACTATTTTGTACTGATGTCTAAGGTTATACACATGATTATCAACATGTATACTATCTCCTTTTAACTTCACTAGTCATAATATGATGTTAGAAACATTTTACATATAAAACAATGTACTATTGTAAACCAATTCATACTTAGACAATTTTATGAGTACCAAAAGCTAAGTATCTTTATTTTTGAGGTTTACTACAAGTATGCACATCATGTGTTTCCATTAATGACACCAATTACATCACTACATATAGCCAATTTTCAACAATCTCCCCCTTTGGCATTGATGGCAACAAAGTAAGGAAAATTGTCAAAGTGACAAAATCTTAACAAAATCTTACAATACTTAATATCTACTACATTACATATACTTCATATTACAAATGCTCAATTTTTCAATTGCTCCCTCTTTTTATATGATTGCTACATCCATAACTTACTACACAATTTTCTTTTACAACTTCTCCCCCTTTGACATCAATGACAAAGGTCAAAAAATTCAAAAACTGTCAAAAAGTTGTTTGACTACTGTCAAAACATTGTCTTTCTGCCTTAAGCTATTAAAATCATCATGCAAACATCAAAATTTGCTTTCAAACTATCCATACCTTTCTCCCATGTATCATTTGTTTCTTTGATAGTAGTGAGCATTGCACATAAGGCTAATGATGCAATCTCAACTACATTGAGGTCAGAGTAGGTGAAGTTTGCATAAGTGTCTTTAGCTCTGACACATTCTTCCAATTGTATTTCAATTATTGATATCTTCAAAGAAATAGACTCTCTGAATTCTAATAGTATTCTCAAAATTAGGTCTTTTTCAAGTTTCAATTTCCTAATGTCTAAGTGAACATTGACAACTTGTCCTTCCAACTCATCAACTATGCAAGAGGGTTGTTGTAGCTGACTGGTTAGAGCTTCTAGCTCACTTAGCTTCCCTTGAATCTTTCCATCCACATATCTGGTCAAAATATGAGATAAAGTACATTTTATGTACAATACCTTTCCAACTTGTTGACATCTTTGGAGTTCCTTGATACAAGTATCAAGACTCAGCAAATCATTCTGAATATTATCACAAATGGTGCTAAAAAGATTAGCATCATGTGAAATTTGGGCCGTAGACTTGGCAACATTTAACAAATTTGTAAATTCATCATCAAACAATTTTACAACTACTTGTACTCTCTATTCAAAATCTACTTCAGTGTGTTTGGCTATAAGGGTGTTGTGCAATTTGTTAGTCACCTCAATTAGTGCTCTATATAAAATTTTCACCTTTTTGTTCTTCTCAAATAATTTTGTCAAGGATGAGATCAAGTTAGATTGATCATCATTATCACCTATAAGGTAAGAGATATACGAGAGGATGAGCTAGATGCTTTCACCTCATCTTCCTTTTGTTTCTCTGTAGTTGCATTATATGATCTTCTATCTTGTTCTTCCTTCTCTTCTCTTACTTTCTTTTCTCTTTCTTTCTTTTCTTCTTCCAACTTTTTCTCTTTTTCTTCTTCTCTCCTCTTTTTATCTTCTTTCTTCTTAGTTTCTTCTTCAAGCAATTTCAGCTTGGCTTCATCAATATTTTTCCTTTCTTCATCTATCTTCTCTCTTCTTCTATTACTCTCAACTAATCCTGAATATCTTCAAAATGGGGCTCAAGCTGATTGGACAAGTCTTCATCAATGTTATTAGTAACATTTGTCTTATCAATCTGCATAGTATCACCACTTACTGATACTTCTGAGGTTTTCTCTATAGTAGTAGGTTCTGTCTTTAACTCACTCATCATTTGATTGATAGCTACTGCAATTTTGCTTCTAATAACATTGTTTTCTCCTCCCATGAATAGAAATGGCATTATCTTACTTCACAAGTAAGGTGCTAGTTTCCTCATCAATTTCTTGATTTCATCTTCATCATCTATCTTACACCTAGTCCTTAGCATTGACTTCTAAAGTTCCATGTCTTCTTCATGAACTGGTGCCTTCTTAGCTACAAGTTTTTCATATACCTTTTGATTTACAAATCCATTAATACTCTCAAGTTTCAAGTTATTTAGAATCGTATATCTCACAATGGAGATATCAATCTATTCCTTCTCAATATCATTGTACAAAGCATAGAACTCATTCATCTATAAAAAGTTTTCTTCATTAACAATAGTTGTGTTAATCTTTTCTATCTTAGGTTTCTATTAGGGTTTCCTGTAGTAAATATTTGTGGGTGTCATCCCCACCCCAGTTTTACCTTCTCATTGGAGGGTTTTGTTTGAAATAGAAAATACTAAGGGGACTGGGGGGGTGGGGGTGAATCAATATTCTACAAACTTTTGTTGCCAACTAGATATTAGTAATTACTTTGAGCTATGCATAAGAAAATAAACAAGTAATGTTGAACAATAACAACAACCATGCATAAAGAGAATTTGTAACACCATATTTTGTTAACTAGGGAAACTCTAGCCAAGGGAAAATCTTAGTGGGGATGATACCCACAAGATAGTATGCTGATATATATGTTCCTTCTTAGAGGATGGACCCTGTTAGGAGTCAATGAGTAAATTTAGTATAGAGAGTCCCTATTAGGAGACATTGAATCCCTATTAGGAGATTCCAACCTTGTTAGGAGTTGTAGTACAATAGATACAAGAAGAGCTCACTGCCCAAATAAGTAATTAGACTTCAAGTATATAGGTGTTTTATCTTCTTTCTTGATTGATCTCTAATCTCAGCTCAATCTCATATCACAAAAATAGGTTCTCAAAACTTTGCATATATCACTTCACATAAAGTTTGCATATCACTTATTATAATACAATTGCCCATTTCTTTTTGCAATATGTCCTTTGCATAAATACTATGCCTTTTCACAAATTTTTGCTAGGTTAGCTAATACCATAATATACTTTTCCAAATTAAAGTAAACATCTAGGATGTTAGCCCTAATTGGTCAAGTAATTATTTTATAAACAAAATAATTCCTTTCCTTTAATTTTGATGTTTTGTTTCACTAGGTGAATTGTGAATATCTCTTTTATGTATTGTCTGTACTAATGTCTAAGGTTATACACATCATCATCAACATGTATACTATCTCCATATAACTTTTCTAGTCATAATATGATGTCGAAAACATTTTACATATAAAGCAGTGTACTATTGTAAACCAATTTCATATTAGACAATTTTCTTTATACCAAAAGCCAAGTATCTTTATTTTTTAGGTTTACTACAAGTATGTACATCATGTGTTTCCATTAATGAAAAAAATTGCATATTACATATAGCCAATTTTCAACAAGTTTTTGGATAACCAAATATATTGTGTCATGTGTTATTTGTTTCATGCTATGGATGCAAATGTGTAGTTAGTTATTTCAGTTTATATACTAAATTATGAGATTGATGTGTCGTGAATGTTTTATGGTTAAAGTTTTGAAGTGTTGATTCACACCCCCTCCCTCATAGAGTTTAGTTTCCCAATGTTATTTCCAACAAATGGTATTAGATCTTTGGAGACAATATCTTGAAGATGGAAGTCTACAAGTTGGGAAAGACTATTGAGAACCAGAAGATGAAATACAACTTGTCCTACATCAGTTGAAGGAGGCAAGAGATGAACTAAAGTGTTCATTATAGAGAAGAAAGGAACTAGCTATTTAGAAAAATGATAATAAATACCAAGAAGAAGACACTACTGGATTGTTTGACAATGGAAACTCAAGTGATTTTGATGCAACAGTTGTAGATATGATGGAAAAGAATAGTGCACTAATTGAAGAGATTAGAAGTCTTAAGATAGAATAAGAAGTCCAATCAGTATTATTATGTGAGGTAACTAAATAGAAAAAGAAATTTGAAGAAGAAAAAGTCATTATTGAAGATGACAAAAGGATACTGACTAATAGACTAGAAGAGAAGACATCAGATGTGCAAAATCTTGCTAACATCAAATTGGATACAATGAATCAATTAATGATTACAAACCATGAATTGAATGGAAAGGATATTGAGATCACAAACCTAAAGTTATAGAATGATCAATTAAGGAATGAGTTGAGAGTAGAGAAGGAATTCATTGAAAGATTCAACAACCAAGTGAAGTTATCAAACACTTTGAGAAATTGATGAATTCTCCAAGACCTAATAATGATATTGCTAGATTGGGATACTCCAATACTGAGGAAGGAGAATCATCTAAAAGTGGTGAGAAAAGGAATAACAAGGGTAAGAACTACAAACCCACTTGTCATAATTATGGAAAGCTAGGTCATACAAAAAATGTTTGCAGGAGCAAAATTGTCAATCAAAACCCTAAGAAAAAATTCAAGGGTTGCTGTCACAAGTGCAACAAGCAAGGACATCAAGCACATGAATGCAAGAAAAAGACCATGAGCACTCAAATATTTGAAGGATACTACCACAATTTTCATAAGTATGGACACAAAGCATATGAATGCAAATCCAAGACCAAGTGGACATCAAACAAGTAGACAAAGGTACAACAAAATGGAAAATCCTATGATTAGGATTACAACACAAGGTACAATTGTCACTATTGTCAAGAATATGGACATATTCTTGAGAATAGAATAAGAACACATTTAAGAGGCAAATATAATAGATATTTGAGTGAAACTACATGCTTATGTTGTCTCAAGACTAGTCATGTCAGTAGATACTATCCAACTAGGTCATGCCGAGTAGTGGAACCAAAAAAGGAAAAGAAAAGGTCAATGTTGAGAAGGTAAATGTGCAAATGAACAAGACATGGAAGAAGAAGGAAGAATGTAGTACATCAAGCTCATATGAGTTCACTTCATCCAATGGATCAAGTGATTACATCACCCCAACTAGGCAATAAAAGGTATGTGTGGGATTGATATTTGAAAAGTCATATTATATATTAGTTCCAAGAATCTAAGATTTGCAAAGATTATATATGCATGAAGTAAGATGCAATGTAATCATTAGAACCTGGAGGAAATCTATAGTTTTTTAATTTTCTATGTTATTGTCAAGCATGAAAAGTTTCATAGTTGCTATTGAGTGTAAATATTATTATAGTTATGGTTGAGCATATTGGAAATCATGTGTTAGCCAAGTCAGTTGCAAATCCTATAATAGCCAAGATTATAGTTATGTAAGCACTAAGCATTTAATGTCAAATATGAAGGTTTATTTAGTTAATTTTTGACTCATTTTCACTTACCAAAGTTTATAGAGTGCACAAAGATCATAAAGGAAAATTAATAAAGAAGATTCAAGAATTTGTGAGCTTGATTTAGTTGCTACTCATCATCAATCATTAGATTTGAAAGGTATTTAGCAATTTCTAAGTTACATTATTTCATTTGTCATAATCCCTAAGTAGTCAAATGACATCTAGCTCTTCTATAAATGTTAGGAAAGAAGAGAAGGAGGTTTTCAATGTTGAATTGATAAGTAATGATGTTAGGCAACCCTCTTTTTGAGCTATTCTTGATATGACATATAAAGGAGAGTTGTCTGGTGCATTATCTATGATACCACCAAAAGTTTTGATGATCCAAGATGTTAGATGTTGCTATATAAGAAATATTAGAGAAGTAGAGATATGGAGATAAGAGATTCCTACAACAAAGTGTGTGATAATGGAGTCTCTAGGGAAGAGTATATAATCATTGAATGAAAAGGGTTAACCCATGCCCTAGATTTTCCCCAAGTATTTAAGACCAAATGGATGAGAATTGTTCTAAGCCACATACCTGATAACTATATTTGGGTGGAAGGTGGGCCAATTAAGATCACTAATAGAATTTCAAATCAAGTATGAAGGTATCCTACCCTTGATCAACCTAAGAGTATGAGAAGTGATGCAAAGGAAACTATTGAAAAGAAGACAGGTGTAGTATGGAATAAGAGAGGGATGTCTATTGACACAATTTCAAATCCCCTAATTGCCTTTGTAGCGAGAGTGATAGCTCACAAGTTATTTCAGTTTATCCAACTGAACAATGTATCATGTATGGTTTTTGATTTGGGATTCAAGATAGTAAAGAGAAACCACTCCTATGACCTTGCCAAGTTGCAACTACAACAACTATCAAAAAATTTGGAGGCCATTAGGAAAGCTAAAAGTGCATCATGCAAAATTAGTTTTTTACTTATTTTCATATTCTTTTATGTGCAAAATACCTTCCCCACCTTTGTTCAAGTTGCTTGGAAGACCAATAGGTTAATTGCACAATAGATTTTAGAATTTATTGAGTAGCTAAGAGATAATTTTGAGTCAATGGTGACTAGTTATTTTGAGGATTTTAAGAAATCCATGAAATAGAGGTTGAGGATCCCTATATACCTAGTGGAAAAACATTATGATGATGTTTGTTTCCTAGTGGATACAAACCTTACACATGTGCACGCAACAATATCGAGATTCAGATGGCCAAAACCCTTGCCATACGAGATCAATTTAGATGAGGCCTCTACATCAATTACAACTCTACTTGTAGAAGATATTGACAAGAGTGCCACCCTATTTGGTAATTATGATGAAGCCAAATAAAGGATCATAATTGACCTAAAGATAGCTACAGCTCTTAGAAAGAAGAAAAAACTAGTGAAAATGTTGAAGGAGAGATTTGGTGAAGGAGGCAAAGAAGAAGAAGAAGAAGAAGAAGATGATGATGATGATGATGAGGAAGAACAAGGCTAGGGCCCGCTAGAATTAACTCAAGGCCTAGGTGAGGATCAAGAAGAAGAAGCAGAAGGTGTTGAGGGAGAAGAAGTTGAGGAAGCACCCAAGGATACTAAGGCCAAGAAGAGGAAAGTTAAAAAACAAACTATGGAGAAAATAGAGAAGCCTATGAAGAAACCACAATAGAAGCCAAGTATACCTATTACTAGGTCAAGAACAAGGGTAGCCATAGTTCAGGTTATAGAAGTTGAGAAACCTAATGGCAAGAGGACACTTGACACAATAGAGTTGAGTGAGCCCACTAAGAAGACATACAAAATATTAAAAAAGAAGTTAGTGCTTCAACCAAATTTAGATTAGGAGAAGATCGAATTAGATGACTTGATTCAATTCAAGGTGGTAAGCCACAATCCCTCTTCTAACATAGATAATTTGTGTGAAAATAATGTTACAAATATAGATTTATTTGGGTTCACACATGTTGATTTTGATAAGATAGGGAGTGTAGATAAGAATAAGGTTGAAGAAGCCATATATGAGATGATGGATATGTTTAAATCTACTCCACTAGATATTTTTGACTCCTTACCTAAAATTCTAAATGATCGAGTTGAGAAAAAGTGTCAATTTAGCTCAACCATTGAAAGGCAAATAAGAGAGGTTCAATTTGCCCAAGTTATGCCTACTTTGAACAAGAAGATGATGGCTAAATCCATGAACAAATAAAAGGGGAGATTTTCCCCCAAATATAGAGCTTTTAATATTTTGAGGAATAAGATAGAAGATGTGGTCACTAAAATTACATTGCTTTAGAAGGACATTTATGGTCTATCCACCAAGGCCACAAAAAATAAAGTAGATGGTGAGATAAATGAACCTAAGAAAGGTGAGAAAGAAAAGGACAAAATCATAGTCAAAAAAGCTAATATGGAAGGAAATCAGGGAACTATAGAAGAGGCCATAGCTGAAGATGAGCAATAGGATGTACAAGTACCAAGTGTTAGTCAACCACATACAAATTAGGAGAGTAAACAAGACTCAATGGTTATTATCAAGGATTTTTTTGATAATTCAACACATAACATAAATCCTTTGACTGAGGTAGATTTGAAGAAAATTCTTAAGGTTCCACCACAGTAGCACAACTATCCACAAATCCTATACTGGTGAGAGTGGATGAGATTGAGAAGGAAGAACTTGCATCTAAAGGGGAGAAACCACAAGAAACATCAAATGTGCCCCCTCAATCTAAAAAATTCAAAGAGATAGATACAAGGGATCTTTAAGGAGATAAAAGTGAAAATCTAGTATAGAAAGTTTCTACAATTGATACACCATCTGTGATGCCCATAATTATATTTTAGATGAAAGAGGTAGAGACACATAAAATAGAAACATCATTTCCCAGCCTAAATAGTTCAACTTTACGAGCATTACTAATTATTGAGAAAGATGGAATTGAAGTGAAAATAGGTTAGGAAGAAAGTCTTATACCTAACAAAAAATTACAAGGTGAAGATCAAATGGAGGATAACAACATTGAAGAGTTAGGGTTTGCTACTAAGCCAAATGAGTAGATAGAAATACAAACACTAGTCATACTACCAATATGTGCATCTCCTATTAGTAGCCAAAATCTTTGAAAGTCAAGTATACATGAAACCCCACTATAGATATCAAGGGTGAGCTCCAACACATCGCTTAGTGCTGATGCTACATCATATGGTGATGTAAGTCCTGATGAAGTTATTGAGCTACCTAAGTTTGATCTTAATACAATCATTATAGAAGAGATGAGTATATTGCAAGAAGCTCTGCAAAGAAAGAAGAGGCAAGAAATATTAAGGAGGGAATACAAGAAAAAGAAAGTGTTACATAGTATTAAAGACATATTCTATGATGCTTTTAGCCTCCTAGAGCTAAGTGAGAATAATCCTATCATACAACAGCTTGTCAGCATTGTGGAAAAGATCAAAGATGAAGACTTGGAGGCAAATATCAAATTACTTGAATGATCTGAAAGGAAGTTCCATACAAAGGTACTCAAAAAGATATGAAGTGTTATTGCACTTAGATAGGTTGACTTGGCAACAAAAATGGAGAGTGTCAAGATAGTGTTAGAGAATATCTTCTCTCTATACACAAAATTGTGCAATGTGGAAAATTTCACACAAGAGATAGATAGACCTATTGACCAACAGCAAGGAGATCTATAACACACATGTAAAAATTTAAATTCATCTCCTAGTCAAAGTAAAGTGCATTTCCATAGGCTACTATCCACTCAAGGTAGGATTTCAAGCTGCAAGCACAAGATGCTAATATTCAATCTACCTTGATCAGTATCTAATCCATGTTGACTCTACACATGGAGGTGTTGTATAAGGAACTAGCCTATGTAGAGACATTGATGAAGAAAGATTCACATCTTTCAACTCATGATGACTTAATTGACCTTGTTTCCCATCTATATATTCAATATCAATCACTAGAGGTAGCCTACAATAACTAGGATGCAACATTGAAGATAATGATGGAGTTACATAAGCCATTTTTGGATAAACATACTCTAAGTGTATAACTCAAATGTCATAAGTGTCAAAAGTTGGGGAATATAATTGAGAAAATGTTTTGTCAAGGTAGATATCTACTCAATAGGAGTATCAGAAGAAAATTAAAAAAATAGAATGAAGTATTTACTCAATGGGAGTAATGGAGAAATAAGGTGTGATAGATTAGCCATCTTTTTTGCAAAATTTTGAAGTTTTGAAATTTTGTATATGAGTGGAGTAATGTAGTATATATTGTTTGATTTATGCATAAATAAGAATGTATATACAATGAAGAAGTGTTTTTTCCACTCATGTCAAAGGGGGAGATTGTTAATCTCATATTGGTTTTTCAACTAACTATTGTAGAGATCTCAAGAAATGCATAATAACTTAATCAAAATAACAATGAACACATAACACAATGATTACCATCAGGAAACCCTTCAAGGAGAAAAATGCTACCCTCCAAAACCCACACAATGTATTCTCAAAACTGGAAGATTACAATACACTTGCAATGCAAGTTCTTACAAGAGTGCATCACCACAATTCAAATACGAACTTGGACTTAGAGAGATTTCTTCTAGCAACAATCTTGCAAACTAAACTCGATGATTCAAACACCACCTCAAGCCCTCATTTTATAGTGATTTTCCACTTGGAAACCATTTGTGGTTCTACAATACCATGGGGCAAAACCATGGGCAAAACAACCATGCCACATGTTACCCACTTGTAGTCTGTAACTCCAAGAATACCATTTTCGTCCATATTTTTGTCCTCAAGTTTAGACCCCCATAAAAGTCATACAATGAGTTTTTTACACTCTAAAAATAGCTCTTCTACATTTTTATAGAGACTAGACACAATTTTAGCAACTCATATACCTTTTTCCATATCATAAAAATGTGGAAAACTATCACAAATGAATTCTAGAATTTTCTAAAAAAATCTAGAGTTTTTTGGAAAAAGCTTGCAAGGTTGAGACATAGTTCTCAACACTCTCCCACTTTTTGAACACCTTGGAAGAGTCAGGGGATCCTTAGTGTCATGGACTTAATTGCTAGGGGCTAAGAGGCCCATAGACTTTGAACACCATCTAAACTTCTTTATGCTCATGGGCTTAGTTAATGCATCAAAAACATTCACCAAATTCTCTACCTTCTCCAACTTCACCTTGCAGTCCTTGACCATATCTCTCACAAAATGATATTATACATCAATTTTCTTGGTCCTAGTATGAAATGACAGGTTCTTCGCTATGCAAATTGCACTCTAACTATCACTATAAATTGTCACTACATGTTGTTTGAACTCTATATCTGAACATAGTCTCTTAAGCCAGATGGGTTCTTTGTAGGCATGAGTAGCTACCATATACTCTGTCTTTGTAGTGGACAAAGTGAACACAACTTGTCACATGTTCACCCAACTAGTTGCACCACTGAATAATGTAAACACCAAGATGCATTGGTGGATCTTCTTCTATCAACATTGTCAGCCCAGTCTAAATCCACATAGCCTTGAATATCTAAGGAATGCTCATATCCTATTCCATGAAAACATATAGAGTACTCTAAGGTACCTTGCAAGTATCTGAGAACTCTTTTTACTACATCTCAATGTGCTCGTCTTGGATTAGACATATAATGGGAATGTACTCCCACTACTTGGGCAATGTCTAGTCTTGTACAGACCACAGCATTCATCAAACTTCCAACAACATGCTTAGATGGTATTCAACTCATCTCTTCTATCTGAAATGGGGATGAATGACACTATGAGATAGAAAGCTTTGTTCCCATAGTAACAGGAACACTCAATGGTTTGGAATCTTGCATATTGAATCTTCTTAGAATATTACAGACATACTTACTTTGGCCTAGCCAAATCTTTCTATTTTGTCTATCTCTTATAATCTCCATTCCCAGAATGTACCTTGCTACACCAAGATCTTTCATTTCAAACTTTGTTGAGAGCTGAGATTTTAATTCAGCAATGAAACCTTTTCCTTTGCCAATAAGCAACATGTCATCAACATATAAGGTAATAACCAAGAAATAATCACCATTAGACTTGTAATATATATAGTGATCAAAATTGGATTGCACAAATCTGAAACTCAATACATATCTATCAAGCTTATAGTACCACATCCTGGGACCTTTTTTTAGACCATACAAGGATTTTTTCAATTTACAAACCAAATGACTTTTACCTTTCATCACAAAGTGCTCTAGTTGTGTCATATAAATTTCTTCCTCTAAATCTCCATGTAGGAAAGCTATCTTCACATCCATCTGCTCAACTTCTAGATCATTAGTTGTTGCAACAGAAAGTAAAAATTGAATAGTTTCCATTTTTGCTACACAAGAAAAAATTTCACCATAATCAATTCTTGCAACCTAAGACTAACCTTTTGCAACCAAACATTCTTTATAATTCTCAATGCTTCCATCGAAACCCATCTTCCTTTTGAACACCCATATACAACCAATAGGCTTTTGTCCTTCAAGTAATAGTACAAGGTCCCATGTGTCATTCCTCTTAAGAGTAGCCATCTCTTCTTCCATGGCTGTATTTTAGGACACTAAATAATTTATACCAAGAGCCTCTTCTACAAATTTTGGTTCATCAAAATTAGCATTCAAGTCAAATATACATCTCCAATCATTAGGAGAATATCCATACCTTTTTTATGCTTTTCTCTTTCTACTAAAACTTCGAACAAGATCTGGTTCAAGTTTAAGTTCAAGTTTATGATTATGTTCTCCCTCTTCTTCTGATGATTTAGAACTTGTAGAGCTCTCTTCAACAACTTGTCTTTCTAAGGACCTTAATTCAAATTTCTTAGGTGTAGCAGGAAGTTGAACCACATCTTTATTTTCTTTTATCTGTTCTAGTTGTATTGTAACTAAAGAAGATTTAGTTTCTCTGAAAATAACACTTTTGGAGTAAAATACCTTTTGTGCAACAGGATCCCAAAGCTTGTATCCTTTCACACCATAACTACATCCAATGAAGATACATTTGAAGGCTTTTTTGTCCAATTTTGTTTGATTTTCCTTTGGCATATGAGTATATGACTCCCAATGAAAAATTCTCAGATGTCTGAGTGAAGGCTTGTGGTTGGACCATGCTTCCATTGGTGTCTTATCAACAAGAATTGATGTAGGAGACATTTTTATCAAGTAGCAGGCAATGGCTATAGCTTTGACCCAGAGATTTTGTTCTAGTCCATCTCCACTTAGCATACTCTTAGGCTTCTCCATCAAGGTCCTATTCATTCTTTTGGAAACTCCATTCTGCCATGGAGAATACAAATTTTTCTTCTCTCTTTTAATACCAAAATCTTTACAAAATGTGTCAAAATTATTAGAGCAATAATCACCACTATTGTCAGTTCTCAAACACTTTATCATCTTTCCAATTTGCAACTCAACCATTGCTTTAAATTCTTTGAAATGACTAAAAACTTTAGCTTTTTTTCTAAGAAAATAAACCCATGTTCTTCTACTAAAATCATCAATGAAAGAAATATAATAAATTAATCTACCAATAGAAGGAACATCAACTAGACCAAATACATCCAAATGGATTAGATCCAAAATACATGACGACTTATGAGAACTTCAGTAAAACTAAACGTAGTTTTGTTTACCATAGATACAATGCTCACAAAAATCAAAATCAAGATTGTAGTCATTCAATCCATCAACAAGGTTTTTATTATTTTAGGTTCGTAGACCTTTCGTACCTATGTGGCCGAGTCTCTGGTACCATAACATAGTCTTCTTTGTAGGTAACTTTGATTCAATGGATAGACCACCCTTGGTTACCCATAAACTATGACCATTTTTTGAAAGAGAAACCCTCTCCTTCTCCAACATAGTAGTCCTCTTCACAATCTTATCAGAAGCACTATTGCACTCAACCGTGCATGCATCAAGTTGGTACAATGTATCCAATCTACTTCCTCTTGCTATTACCATAGCTCCTTTCACCATTTCTACACCTACTTCATAAAACTATACATGCACACTGCATCTATTAGTTTTCTAATAGTTAACAAATTCCTCACTAGTCCCAGGATATGCAAGATACCATCAAATCTTCTAATTCTTCCATCAAAAAATTTCGCATGAATACTTCCATGACCAACAATATCAAAAACCTAGTTCTCACCCAAATACACCTTACCACCATCAAACTTTTCATATTTACTAAACTAATGGGTATGTGCAAGATCATGGTCAACCAAACTATGGCCTTAAGTGGTAGAAGAAAAACCAACAAATCAAGGTTATGTCAACTTGACACATAATTTTAAAGTGTTTCTAGACTTTATATCAAAAAGTAGTGAGAAAATAATCTGTAGAAAATTGAATCTAGTTTCTAAACTACTAGGCCTTATCTAAAGAAAAAGTTATTTGATTGGTCATAAATTTGGATTTTAATGCAATACTACAACAATTTCAGGGTGAAAATAAAAAGTATGTGTATGTCTGACCACCTTAATCAAAATCAAATTATAATATTTTTAAATATAATTATAGTTATAAAAATTAAACTCATGCTTGGATGTGATGCATATTTTTGAGAATTTTTATTCCAAATAAATAATTAAATATGAATTTTATACTATACTATTTATAAAATTAAAGAACTCTTGTGTTTGACCACATTAACTAGTTCAAAAAAATTCAAAATTAATTTTTTTTCTTATACTAGTCAAAGTACTAAATGTGATGCATCTTTTGGATTTCACAAATCTTATATGATTTGAATGTTATAGCTATTTTACAATTAGTATGTCAACCAACACTTTGTAGCTAAATCCATTAGAAAATAAGTAATAATTGCTTACTTAACTCATAATTTGATAGACATTATATCGATGGAAACCTAAGAACATTCTCAAGAAACCCTTTTCATTTTATCAAATTTGGATGAACAAAGTTGTCAGCTACATCGTTGAAGTCAGAAATACCAAAAAAAACACCAAAAACACATTTTTGGGACATTTTTGGCATTGGCCATGGAGGGTTGGCATCCAAAGCAAAACTAATCCTAATTGGGTATTTGTTCCCAAATTGGGTATTCTTTCCCAAATTGGATACTCGTTCTCAAATCGAAAACCCTTTTTTATTAAAATATTTTTAAAAAACAAATCTTTTTTTTTTTTAATTTTAATTTTTTAAAATTCTTTTATAATATTATGACCCCTTTTTAGGATACTTAATATGTTTTCTAAAGGCTTTAGGTCCCTTAACCATACATATAATGGTTCCAAATGATTAAAAGGGGTCATAGCTCTGGTACCTATTAACACTCTTTAATCCATTCAATCACAATATGTGTGCTTATGGTTCCTAGGACCCCTAACCACATAAATGATGTGATCTAATGACTCAAAATGACCTTAGAATATCCTATGACCCTTTTTGACCCATTCAATGACATTAAGTGTGCTTAAGGGTCATAAGATACTCTATTACCCCTTTCGACTCATTCATATACATAACATATATTCCTAGGACCCCTAGGAATGTATTTTCTTATGTAATGAATCAAAAGGGGTCATAGGGAAATTTATAATCCCATTTGACCCCATTAAAAAACATAATGTATGTCCTTAGAGCATATGTGGTTGTACCCCTTTTGACCCATGTAAATGATTATAATATGTCCCTAGGAGTCATAGCACACCTAGAGACACGTGTTGTCATGAAACATGCAAAAATGGGTCATAAATTATGCTATGACCCAAATCGACCCATATAAATGATTATAATATATCCTTAGGGATCCTAGAACCCCTAGAGACATATGTTATAATGAAATATGTGGAAAGGAATCATAGGTTATCATGTGACCCCTTTCAACTCATATAAATGATTAGAATATATCCCTAGGGGTCCTAGGACCCCTAGAGACATATGTTGAATGAAATGTGTTGAAAGGTGTCATAGGTTATCATATGACCACTTTCAACCCATATAATCAGTTATAATATGTCCCTACAAAAACTTGGGACTCTTAAATCTATGTTGTAACGAAATGTGTTGAAAGGGTTCTTTATCCTATGACCCCTTTCAATCCATATACACAATTATAATATGTCACTAGGGGTCCTTGCACCTCTAGAGACATAGGTTACAATGAAATGTGTTAAAAGGGGTCATAGGATAACCTATGACCCCTTTCGACCCATATAAATGATTATAATATGTCCCTAGGGCTTCTAGGACCCCTAGGGACATATGTTGTCATGATATGTGTTGAAGGGGGTCATAGGTTATCCTATGACCCCTTTCAACTCATATAAAAGATTATAATATGTTCCTAGCGTCTTGGGAACCCTAGACACATATGTTATCATGAAATCTGTTGAAAGTGGTCATAGGTTATTCTATGACCCCCTTTCACCCATATAAATAATTATAATATGTCCCTAGGGGTCATGGGATGCCTAGAGACATATGTTGTAATAAAATGTGTCAAAAGGGGTCATAGGATTTCCTATGATCCATTTCAATCCAAATAAATGATTATAATATGTTCCAAGGAGTCATAGAACCCCTAGGGACATATGTTGTAATGAAACATGTCAAAGGGGTCATAAGGTTATCCTATGACTCTTTTAGACCCATATAAATGATTATAATATGTCCCTACTAGTCCTAGGACCCATAGAAACATATGTTGTAATGAAATGTGTCAAAAGGGGTCATAAGTTATCCTATGACCCCTTTTGACACATATAAATAATTATAATATGTCCCTAGGGGTCGTAGGACCCCTAGAGACACATGTTGTATTGAAATGTGTTGGAAGGGGTCATAAGACATCCTATGGCCCATTTCGACCCATATAAATGATTATAATATGTCTCTAGGGGTCCAACGACCCTTAGAGACATGTTATAATGAAATGTGTCAAAAGGCATCATAGGTTATCCTATGACCCCTTTCAACCAATATAACCGATTACAATATATCTCCAGGGGTCCAAGGACCCCTAGAGACATATATTGTAATGAAATGTGTTGAAAAGGGTCATAAATTATCCTACGACCCCTTTCGACCCATATAAACAATTCTAATATGTTTGTAGGGGTCCTGGGACCCCTAGAGACATATATTGTCATGAGATATGTCGAACATTCAACCCATATAAATGATTATAACATGTTCCTAGGGTGTTAAGAACCCTAGAAACATATGTTGTCATGAAATGTGTCGAAAGGGGTCATGGGTTATCCTATGAACCCTTTTGACCCATATAAATGATTATAATATGTCCATAGGGGTCCTGGGATCACTAGAGACATATGCTATAATGAAATGTGTCGAAAGGGGTCATAGGTTTTCCTATGACCCCTTTTAACCCATATAAATGATTATAATATGACTAGGGGTCCTGAGGCCCCTGAAAATATATTTTGTAATGAAATGTGTCAAAAGGGGTCATATGTTATCCTATGATATAATATGTTCTTAGGAGTCCTGAACCCCTAGGTACATATGTTGTCATGAAACATGTTGAAAGAGGTCGTAAGGTTATCATGACTCCTTTCGACCCACATAAACAATTATAATATGTCCCTAGGGGTCCTAAGACCCCTAAAGACATATGTTTTAATGAAATGTGTCAAAAGGGGTCATAGGTTATACTATGGCCCCTTTCAAACCATAGAAATGATTATAATATGTCCCTAGGGGTCCTATGGACCTTAGAGACATGTTATAATATAAAATATGTCTAAAGGAGTCATAGATTATCCTATGACCCATCCAACTCATATAAAAAATTCTAATATGTCCCAAGGGGTCCTAGGACCCCTAGAGATATATGTTGTCATGAAATATGTTGAAAGGGGTCTTAGATTATCCTATGACCCCTTTTGACCCATATAAATGATCATAATATGTCTTTATGGGTCATAGGACCTCTAGAGACATGTTGTAATGAAATTTATTGAAAGGAGTCATAAGTTATCCTATGACCCCTTTTGACCCATATAAACAATTATAATATGTCCCTAGGGGTCCTAGGATCCTTAGAGACATATGTTGTAATAAAATGTGTCAAAATGGGTCATAGGACATCCTATGGCCCATTTCAACTCATATAAATTATTATAATATTTCCCTAGGGGTCTTAGGATCCTTAGAGACATATGTTGTAATGAAATGTGTCAAAAGGGTTCATAGGCTATCCTATGACCCCTTTCAATCCATATAAACTATTATAATATGTCCCTTGGGGTCCTTGGACCCCTAGGGACAAATGTTATAATTAATTGTGTTGAAAGGGGTGATAGGTTATCTTATGACCCCTTTCGACCCATATTAATGATTATAATATGCCCCTAAAGGTCCTAAGACCCCTAGAGACATATGTTGTCATGAGATGTGTCGAAGGGGGTCATAGGTTATCCTATGACACCTTTTGACCAATATAAAGAATTATAATATGTTCCTAGGGTCCTAGGACACCTAGAAACATATGTTGTCATTAAATGTGTCGAACCGGGACATAGGTTATTCTATGACCCCTTTTGACCCATATAAATGATTGTAATATGTCCCTAGGGGTCTTAGAACCCCTAGAGACATGTGTTGTATTAAAATGTGTCAAAAGGGGTCATAGGTTATCCTATGACACCTTTTGACCCATATATATAATATGTTTCTAGGAGTCCTAAGACCCCTAGGGATAGATGTTGTAATGAAAAATGTCGAAAGGGATCATAAGGTTATCCTATGACTCCTTTCGACCCATATAAACGATTATAATATGTCCTTAGGTGTCCTAGGACCACTAGAGACATATGTTGTAATGAAATGTGTTGAAAAGGGTCATAAATTATCCTATGACCCATTTCGACCCATATAAATAATTAGATTATGTCCTTAGGGGTCCTTGGACCTCTAGAGACATACATTGTAATGAAATGTGTTGAAAGGGGTCATAGGACATACTATGACCTATTTTAACCCATATAGGGTATGTGCAAGATCTTGTCCTTCAAATATGATATTGAATCTATAAATATTTTAGCTAATAGTATCCCTTTACCACCTTTAGTTGTCAAGTACAAATTATTGTTTTCATTGGTCCTTGCAAAACCAATCTTTACCAAATAGTTGTGTAGCTTTTCATACCATGATCTGGGGAATTTTTTCAATCCATATACTGATTTTTGTAGGTTATGTACCATGTTATTCTTTTTAGATTCAACAAATCCTTCAAGTTATTTAATATAAACCTCTTCTTCCAATATACCATTCAGAAATGTAGATTTGACATCCATTTGATATACTCTAAATCCTTTATAAGAAAAATATGCAAGTAGAGGTCTAACTCCTTCCAATCTTGCAAATAGGGAATATTTATCTCCATAGTCAATAGTTTCTTCTTGTGCATATCATTTTCATACCAATCTATCTTTATTCTTTGTGATTT
Organism: Cupressus sempervirens; assembly: GCA_028749045.1. Classification (NCBI taxonomy): domain Eukaryota; kingdom Viridiplantae; phylum Streptophyta; class Pinopsida; order Cupressales; family Cupressaceae; genus Cupressus; species Cupressus sempervirens. Next base: position 763,954,010 of record CM053783.1, on the reverse strand, counting down.
ATGCTTTCCCATTCAACTTTTTCCTAAATACCCACTTAGTTCTAATAACATTCTTGTGCTTTGCTCTAGATACCAGTGACCATGTTTTGTTCTTTTTTTTTTGTTCAATTTCTTCATTCATTTCTTGAATCCAATCTTCATTGTCCAAATCATATTTCACTGATTTAGGCTTGAACTCACAAAGTAAACATGTATCACTTTTTATTCTTTTCCTTTTCATAACTCTAGAGTCTTTATTTTTGATGACCTATTTAATTGCATGATGTCTTCTCACATATTTTTCTAGTATAGGATCTTTTCTTTCTTCTTCTTTAGGTTCATCTTGAAAGTTTATTTCAAGTTCATTTTGTATTGAGCTATTTCTACTTCTAGTTTTCTAGTATTGGCTTCCTTGCACTTGAGAGCCTCTTCTTGTAGCTCAACATCATTTTGTTGATGGTTCACACCTATAGTTTATTTCTTGGTAGCCTGCTACTGCAACTTGACATTGACAATTTGTTATTACTTGGTAGATTTCTTCTCTAGCTTAGGTAAGGTGTAGGGAACACCTTCATTGAAATATATGAATGTGCTATAATATTTAGGTTCCTTTTTACATTCTACTTCATTCTTTTCTGCATATTCATTAACTTCATTTGCACTTTCCACAACTTTTTTAGTGTTAGAATTCAAACACTTATAAGATTTTATTTTAGTGGAATATCCTTAGAATATGCCCTTCAACACATTTAATATCAAGTTTTCCATTTCTATTGTCCTTTAGTATATAACATTTTCTTCTAAAAAATTTAAAACATTTCACATTAGGTGCATACCCATACTATAACTCAAAAGGATGTAATTTTTGTACCTTTCTTGACTTGTACTCAATTCAAAGTATAGACTATTGTACTTATAGATTCTTGCCAATATTTTTGTGACAAATTCTTCTCCATTATCAGTGTTTTAGCACAATTCATGATTGAGCTATTCCTTCTTTCAACTATTCAATTCTATGGAGGGGTTCTAGGTGCTGACATCTATCTCTTGATTCCTCTATCATTGCATAATATGTTGAATTAATTAGAGATAAACACTCCTCTATTAGATATCAAGAACTTAATAATTTTACCTATTTCCTTTTCAACTATTTCCATATACCACTTAAGCAATTGAAAAGCATCAAATTTATCTTTTAGAAGCATAATAGTCATCATTCTAGAAGAGTCATCAACAAATAGAATGAAATATTTGTCACCATAGTAGCTTTGCACTCCAATAGGTTCACAAAGGTTAGTATATACCAATTCCAAAATATCATTAGATGAGTATGTCCTTTTCTTGAAACCAAACTTTTTCAATTTTCCCAATTGACATTGTTTACACATAGAATTATTAGGTTTCTCCAATCTTGGTAACCTCTTACTCCTTTCATAATACTAATTCTTACCAAATTATCAAAGTTCAAATGACACAACCTCTTATTAAATAACCATATATCATCATATTTTGCAAACAAGCGTGTCTCATCAGATATATCTAGATAGAACAAGTTACCTCTTTTGTATTCTCCACTTCCAATTAGTTCACTAGTGTAATAACCAAAAATTAGCACATTGCCATGTTAACCAATTTTGCTCTATTCAATCATTTCTATGTCCTATTTTACTAGGCAATTCTAATTCTGATAATTAGTACTTGACCAAAGTGTCAAATGCAAAAAATCCTAATCTCAATTAATCACACTCTTTATTTAATTTTTAAGTATTGACTCAAATTAGCTACATTAAACCTATTGATCAAATTTAATTTAACTATAAGTGTTCATATTTTAATTAAATTAAAACACTTCTTTAGCTAATGTACAAAGGAATTAAATGTATTTAACTTAATAATGTCCTCATTTAATTATTGAATTTAATTATTCAATTAATTAAAGTTTATGCATTTATGAGGTCATATCCTATTTTATTAAATCAAATAATCTCTCCAAATCTTCTCTTCAGTTTAGAAATGGAAATGTTGAGTGAACTATCCCTCAAAATGGAATTAATTTAGTTAACCTATTCTAACACTCAGGTGAAACTTAGTTAAGTCTCTCTCACACTCAAAATAGAATCAGTTAACTCTCCATCACACTCAGATTTGAAATAGTTAACTTCATCTCCACAAGGAATTTTCCATTTTGATTGAGTCTCATCTTCAATCTTGACCATTCATTCAAATTGATCTTGATCATTGATCAATCATGGGATTCTATTTAAGGAGACTTCAATTCCTCATTACAAAAGGTTGAATTGAATTTGCATTGAATTAATGCTGGAATAGTTACTCATTTTCATACATCCATACCTTAATTTCTTGCATTTTAATTACATTTCTTAGCTCAATATGCATACATATAGAATAATATGATTTTTTAATTTCTTAGCTTAACAATGCATTTCATTTAGGTTTAAATATTGCATTCTCATATAGCTTACAAAATCCTTCATACTAGAGGTCTAGTTGCCAGCTTCTCATTTTGAAAGCAAGGGAAAAATACTTCTAATTAGGAGGCAAGAGGTCAAACTGTTGGATTACTTAGATGAATAATCTCATATTTCTTCTAGGATGATAGCTTAGGTAATAACTATGTTGAAGTTTGTATGAGGATCAGAGGCCCAAATTTCATGCATACATTTCTGGTGCCCACCATGGGGCCAAAAAATCAAGTTTTTTAGCCTCATTTATTCTATTTTCTACATTTTTAATTACTCTATCGCTATTGTCTATATAATTTTCCATATTTTTGCATGTGAAATCTAATTTTTGCATAAAGAACTAAAGATTTTTCCCCTTTCATTGTAGTTCCTTGTGCAAAAAAGTGTATAAATGCACAGTTTCTTGCATAGGACACATCATTTTCTCATGTGGGTCTGTGTAGGATTTCACACAAAATTTTGCATCAGCACATGCAAATGCAATTTTCAGAATTTAGTTTTATCATTATGTTTTGATTAATAGTGTTCTTTGAAGCATTTTTATTTTTAATTCCTATTTTTCAAATAGCTTGATAGTGGTTTGCAAGATTCTTGTCGAAGACACCTTATCAAAATACTTGAAATATGTATTGATTATGTGATTGCAGGATGCTTGTCAAAGATATGAATGTCAAAGACTCATTTCAAACCCAATTAAATGTCATGTCTTCTTTTATTACTTTTCACACATAGTATAAATAGGGCATGTGAACTTCGTAGGGTACAAGACAAGGGAATATGGGAGTATGCTCTTTGCTACTTGGAAGTGATGCCCAAGAGTAAATTAGAAACTTAGAAGCCTTTGAAAGATGGTACCTGATGGAGGCAAACAAGTTAGTGTTTCTCCTATATGAGTCTTTTCTATAAAGGGATGATGATTTCCTTTTAGGAAGTAAAAATCTTGAGAAAGGATAAGTTGGGATCAATTAAGCTAACTCGGTTATTAATATGTCTTGCATGTTTGGGCAAGGTGATGAGTTAGAGGACTATGCTCTTCTCCTTTGAGGGAAAATAGAAACTTGGACCCTTAGATCTGAACCACTAGTCTAAGTCAACCCTTAGAGGGCTTGTTGGAGTGATCCAACCTCCGAGAATGACCCAAGTGAGCACACTCCTTTTGCCAAAGATTCCACCTCACTATAATAAAGAAGCTTTATAGAGTGAAAGACACCAAAGCCATATTAATTTTCTCTTCTTTATTCTGATATCACATATCAAGAAGAGGCTCTATAAACTACACTAATTGATGTTAACTCTAGTCTTGCTAGTCAAGTGTGTGCACTTATAGATGTTGGTATGGGCTGCTGGTCTCAACTTCACTTGTGAAGCCACCGAGGGTTAATATGAATGGAAGCCAAGTAAAAACCTCTTAGTTAGTTGCTACCCAATTCACCTCCAAAAGGGGGCATAATATTTGTGCAAGGAGGGGGAAGAATCTCTCTTGTAAATACTCACCATAGGCATCTACTTGGGCATTGAAAGGTGGTATACATGCTTGACCCCTACCATAGGGGTGTTCATTCAACATATATGTTATTGAGCCCTTAAAATACACCAAAAATATGGGTGCTCTCTAGTGGGGTGACATGGCTCTGTGAGGTGAACACATGTACATAAGTTGTGAGAAAAAGGTTTTGCCTTCCCTACCATTTTTGGTTTTAGGGATAGAGTGTATCATTTTTTAGTTTTAAACTTGTCCAAATCTATCAAACAAACTAAAGGCCAAGACTCCCCCATCCCTTTGAGTTGCTTTGTCCTCGGTTGGATTGTTTACGACTACTACTTACTTCCCATGCTTATTTGAAAACTACAATGCTCTCCAAAACTTGAAAATTGCCTTGCTATCTATCTAAAATATATAAACAACAATCTATCTAGAACTATCTAAAACTTTCAAAATCTCTTCAAATCTAGTCAAAACTATCAATCTGTCTAGATTCTCATGCCCAATTTTGCAAAATTTTGCACAATAAAATACCTTATAAGCACTTCCATGTGTGGCTCTCTCAAATTCCTTGCATGGCCCTCTGCTAATCTCTATACAAGATTTTGCAAAACTACATTTTTATTCCCAAATCTTGTCTCTTTGTTAATCTTGCACATGCTTACATGGCTCTATAAAGTCCTCGTGCAAGAAGACTATCCAAAATTTGTTGTTTTGAATCTTTGCCTAGTTCGTTGTGCTTCTTTACATGGTTCCCTAGGAATCTTTGTGTAGAATATTTTCCTCCAAAATTGTCAAATTGTCTGTCAGAGCTATCTTCACTCTAAGTCTACTCTGTATCTGCAACATTATACCAATTCTCTATCTACAAATAGTATCATAACAATGACTTCTTGTTTAGCTAACAACTTGTGATCTATACGCAAACTAGTCTCATCACTTATCTATCTTATTCTTATCCTTTTGTGTTTGTCATACTTTCTGTCATGATAGTCATAATTTTTGGCTATTCTAGCCATTACTTAGATGAAGCGTACCTAAGTATACAACACTCTTTTCTTGCTTTTTTTTTGAGAATATGTTCTAGTGTGGTCTTTGTCTAGGCTTTTTCATTTTATCCTTGTCTATGACTATGGTAACAAGAAGTGAAAATAAGTTTTATCCCCTTAGACTTAGATAAGGTAGAGCTAGGGGTCATAATCATGGTAGAGGTTGCTTCTCAATTTGTACATGGTCTATCTCTAGTTCATCTAGTGAGGAATCTTTATGATCTCCTTCACCTGTCAGAATACCTCATGTTTAGAGAATGTTTTCTATAAACTTACAACAAACTAGGAACCCCTTGTATCAAAAGGATCCTAAAACTAACAAAGGTCATACATCTCCAAACAACAGAACTAAATTTTTATAGAGGGGACCTTTCCAACCAAGATACATTGAAATTGATCACATTCTTGAAATGGCTAATTGAGGACCAGAACCTGGGGAACATAGTAGAGACCAAGATCAACATAGGAATGAAAGACATAAGGAACCTTTTACTAATGAGAATGAGGAAGAAGTAGAATTACTTCTTGAACATGTCAAAAAATGTTGTAAGGATAAAAACTTCCAAAAATTCATGGAAATCTTGCTTAATGAAGAGAAAGAGAAATACTTTCTCAAACTTGCTCAAGAGGGAGCCAAACTACCTCATCACTTTAATGTTGAAAATATCATTACACCTAAAGAGGAAACTAAAACATCTAAGTTGCAAAAACAACTAAAGATCATGCAAGAATAGTTAGCCCAAATGATGCATGATAAGGAAAAACCTACAAAACATACACTCTAGATGATCTTTGTCCATTTTCTTTTGACAAGAGTATAGACATGCCTCCTTTTCTAAGAGGGGTTAAGTTACCTAAGTACAATAAATACTTTGGAACTTTCAATCTCCAAGATCATGTGTACGAATTTGAGGCCTTTTCTATGAAATTTATGCATGATTAGACCTATCTAATGTGTCTATTCCCATGAAGTCTAGGTGGTTAGACTATGGAGTGGTTTTCATGCTTGCCCACTGGTATCAAAAAGTTTAATGAGATTTCCAATCTATTTGTCCAACAATACTCCCACAACATACACCACTCGGTTAACATTCAAGACTTGTGTAACCTTAAACAAAAAATTGGGGAACGTTTCCTCACATTCCTTCAGAGCTGGAGAGAACTTTACACCAAATACTCACAAAAGATTCCCAAAATGGAAAAACTTCCTAACTTTGGGTATAGAGTTCAACTTGAACATCCATGCACCTTTGAAGACATGGTCATACAAGCTATCCAAATAGAGGAATTCATGGTCAAAAAGGGTTAACTAACCCTTCAAAAGGACACTAAACAAGGATCCTCCTCTAATAAGGAAAAATTCAAGTATGTAAACAAAAACTAAGAGGTTGTACATGATAGATTTGTTGACAATATTACTCCTAAACCTACTAAGGTAGCCTTCAATCTTACAAACAATCTCAAAGCATCAAAGAATGTTGAGAAACCTCCTTTTGACAATAAGACATTTGGAAACAAATTGAAGAACTCATCTTGGGTCACATGCCCAAAAATATAATATATGCCTCTTGGTGAACCTTTGGATGTGGTCTACAAGACCTTGCTACAAAACAAGCTCATTTTTCCATTGAATAACTCTCATCCTTATGATCCACAACCACGACCACCATGGTGGAATGAAACCACAATTTGTAAATATCACCAGAACAAAGGTCACAAAACCAACAATTGCATCAACTTGTGTCACAAAGTCCAAGACCTAATCACTCCAACATTTGTTTGATGTGTGGCCTAACTTATCATAGTGATTGCAAGTAGGTCTTTGATTCCTTTGAGCAACTTGTTCGGAGGATTCCCCTTCTTCTTTGTATCCAATTCCTACTTTACCCTTTTGTCTATAGAGATTATGCTCATTTAGTTGATTTAATTGATTCATTTTTGCTTGGTATTTCATTATTCTTTCATTGATTTACTTTTCAATATTTAGGTCATTTTTCAATCTTTCACTAATTTTCTTTTCAGATCTTAGCTCATTTCTTATTCTTTTATTGATTTTTCTTTCCAAATTTAGATCATTTCGTAATCTTTCATTGATCTATCTTTGGCTCATGATTTCCTCATTTTCATTAGAAATTTGATCCATAAGATCTCGATGCTAAAGGGATTGGTTCTGGATTTCATTGTTTCTTCCATCCATTTCTTCTTTCATCTTGTTCCTTTGTTCCAAGATTTCACATAGCCTTATTGACTGAATTTCTTGTTCTCTTTTGAGCTTTCTTACTTCTTGTAGGGAACCATTCTTCTCTAAGAGTTCTTTGATTGCATCATTTTCTTTATTTGAATTGCTTGAAGGGAAAAAGTCTTCAAATATTTCTTCAATGTAAAGATGGTCATTCATTTGATTTGCAAGTTTCTTTCTTCTTTGTAGGGATTGGGAAAGTTTTTCCTTAGCCTTTTTGAGTTGTGCAATGGCCATTTCTAGATCCAACTTTTCATTTTCAATATCCTTATCAAGTTTGAATATCTCCATATCCTTGATCTTTTCTCAAGCTGTTAAACTTTCTCTTAAGAACCACCAAGCTCTAATACCAATTGTTGGAAATATTCAAGACTATGCTAGGTTATTGAGAGGGGAGGGGTGAGTCAGTAACCTCTAAAACTTTATCAATTTAACACTTTATAGAAATATTCCAATTATCATTTTATTGATCTAATTTCATGCATGAGAAACTAAAAACATAAAACATTCATAACACTTGAACATAATAATTTGGTGACTCAGAAACCTTCCAAATAGAAAATAAAACTGGGGTGGGGATGATACCCATAAAACTTCAATACTGTAGGATAAATTTGGCATGTTAAGGCTTATATTAATCACTTTTGACGATCTACCCTCTTAGAAGCAATTAGGACTACTAGGTCCACCTTGTTAAAGGATTTACAAACACACAATAAAGTATGCACTTAGTAAAGAGATTTTGAGAAAGACTATTAAGTCTACCTTGTTAAAGGATTTAGATTGATTCACCTATTAGAATGAAAAAGTAGATCTTTGACTTACAACTAAATTTTCAATAGAGATTCCTTGAAGTACTGATCACCTTTTGTGATGGATATGTCTCTGCTACTTCTTTTCTGATATGGGCTTCAATATATGCTTTATCTACTGCTTGATCACATTTGCATTCTTACACACATTGGATATGATAAATGCATTACATATATACCAATCCAATTTACATAATAAAAAAGTTGGCCATTATACAAGTTAACACTAATATTACAAAGTCAACCCATATGAAGACACTCGGGCTCTAAAGATTGACTTGGTGAAGTTCTAATACTCAGTGCCCATTCTCATTACTCAGCATCATCATGCACTCAGTAGAAATAGAAGCTTGGTCCATACTAATCACCTCAAAGTATTCTTGAACTTGGTCTGTACTAGTGACTCAGTAGATACTATGTAACTTGTCATAAATTGAATCACTCGATAAATGCTAAATTCACATATGGCTCGGTTAACACTAGCTTCACATCACATGAACTAATAGCTTGGTAGAAACTGCAAAGCTCGGTAATCACTGAAGTGCTCGGGATGAACTGCTAGACTTCACACTACCTGATTCTGCTCTATTTGAACTGTTGCACTTCACACTAACTAAATTCCCTTGGTAACCATTGGAATGCTTGGTGGCCACTAAATTACATGGAAAACACTGTAGATTGTTCAATGAGCTTGATAACCATACAAAATCTAAATAAGTGTGTATCACTAATAACAAACTTGATTGATATGTCAACATTTATTTGGTCCTTTTATGATAAAGGATTGATATATGCTTATTTTGTGTGATATGGGCTAGTTAAATAATAATAATATGATGTCTTTTATATGCATTGCTCCAATGATTAAAGCATGTTTGCAATTTTTCAAAAATACTTGGCACATGGACATCATTAATCTTGAAGAAATGGGAACTAATGAAGATGGGTTTATTTTCTTATTGCACATAAATATGGAGAATGCAATTTTTAGGGTTATGATTTAATAATAATTATACATTATATTATATTTATATTTAACTATTTTTATTTTAAGTATGAAATCTAATTTTATAATACTCAGTAAGAAATGAACTTATATTACATATTAAAGATTGGATATAATAATAATATAAATTAAATTAGGGGAAGGGTCTTTTTTGAAGATTTTTTTTGTCTTATTTGTATGTGGCTTAGGTGTTTGTGACTATTATTTTAGCTTCTATATAGTTATAAAAAACATAACAAGATTAATTGTACAAAAGATAAACAATTATCTTTTGAGTGAAGGCATCCAACACATAATCTTTATTGTTTGGCTTTGAATGTCATAGAATCTACATAGATGATTCACTATGCATGAATGCCCTAATAATCATATTCTTTTTGTACCAATATAGTTGCACAACTAGATTACTTATTATTTCTCTCCAACATTATTTTCTAATCGATACATCAATTGCAAAAAAATTTAAAATAATTTATTTCTTAATTAACTTTTCACATAAATCTATTCTCAATCTAAAATACAATTACTAGTTTTATCCTCATCCTCGATTTCTCTCATTTCCTAGAGGCACATTAATTTTTTTAGTTTCATCTAATAAAATTCAATTATGAACATATAGAAAACTCAATCTTCCCTCCTATTACAATAGAGCTCAAATATGTCTAATTGTTTCTTCTATAGTTAACAAATCTTATAGGTTCGTCATTCCAAAAAAAAACAAATAAATGAATAAATTTAAGAAATTATTACAAATTTGACATTGGTTAATTACTTTATAGATTGTTAATTTATATGATCCAAAAATATTTCAGTGGTTATATACAATCTAAATGTGAAAAAATGGTGAAAAAGAGTCAATATGACCATCAAATTTCATGCCTGTTGATTCCAACTCTCAAAAAGAAAACCGTTAAGAAAACATTAAATAAGAAGGAATGTGATGGACGGCTGATCCAAACCATAGATTTAATAGCTTAGTTATATATACAACTGATGACTTTTTTCACAGGCTATTAAAAGGCAAACTACGCTAAAATTGTTTAACAACCTGACTTCGATGCATTTATGAGTGTTGCTTGAAGCAAGTAGACAAGGATTGAATGATCTCTTTCTTATATGTTAATCTCCTTAGTTCCAACATATGAAAAGTTCTTGATTAAATCTCTCAGGGAGGAGGAAGCCATGTTAATGAAACTTTATCATTTCTGAAGTTGGTAAGGATTATTTGAGATGATTGCGATGATAACAATGATAGAGTTTTGAGATGCGGCGACATCGGAGATTCATAATAAGTAATAATTCTATCTGTAAAGATTATAATCGGAGTTTAGGTATGTTTTATTTTACTAGGGCGGACAGGGATATTGCAATGATCCTGGCTTTTGAGATCCAAATTGTGTTGACAGTTTGGTATGCTGCACCATCGTTGATTTGGGATATTGCTGCTCTGAAGAAACATACGAACTTCTCAAAATAAATTAATCTATGATGCTTTGGACATATGAAAAGATAAGACAATTGCTGTTGTTTACTTATGTTACAGAAGAGGGATATTCAAAACTATTATGTTTTATTGTGTAGTATTGGTTTCATAAATTAATAATATATAACAGCCAATGATTGCATGTAGTATACTATTTTCTGAGAGTAGATAAACATAGATTATTATGTTTTATTATGTTGGTTGCTTAATTAGATGTAGTGTATTATTATTTTTAAATACGAACATAAATTAGTAGGGGAAGGTTATGTCATTTTTTAAATGGGTAATAGGCTGAAGCCACAATTAATTGTTAATATTTGTTATGATTAATTATTACTTGTTAAGTTTCAATAGATTTGAACCCAAGACCTTCTACACAAGAGACTCACAATTTGCTATTTTTTTGGGCTTGTCTTGGAGATTATTATGTCTTATTGTGTAGTGTATGCCACTTTGTTGTGTGCAGTATATTATTTTTTAAGGATGAGAATAGATAATTTACAAAAATGATTATGTTTTATTGTGTAGTATCTAGTTTCCTTAAATTGACAGTACATAGCCTAGGAGATTATTATGTCTTATTGCCTATTATATGGTTCTCTTAAATAATTGTATATAACATGGGGGTGGTCACTTTATTGTATGTAGTATATTATTTTATTAGGATGAGAATATATAATGTAGAAAAATGATTATGTTTTATTTTTCAGTATCTAGTTTCTTTAAATTGACTATACATAATCTAGGATATTTTATTATGTCTTATTTTGTAGTGTACAGTTCTCTTAAATGATTATATATGACACACAGATGGTCACTTTATTGCATGTAGTATATTATTTTCTTAGGATGAAAATATATAATTTAGAAAAATGATTATGTTTTATTGTGTAGTATCCAATTTCTTTAAATTCATTGTACATAACATATAGATATTCACTGAACTATATGTAGCATACTACTTTCATAGAATTAGAATTAAAAAAAGGGAGATGATTTGTTTTGTTCTATACTATCTCATTATTTTAAATTATTTTTTTAGACTGAGAATAGATAAAAGGGAAACAATTATATTTTATTGTGTAGTAACACATTTTCTTAACTAGATTATATATTATAGGGAGATAGAAACTTTAGTGTGTATACTAAATTCCATTTTATAATGAGAATAGATAAAAAGGAGATGATTCTATTTTATTGTGTAGTGTTTGGTTTTCTTCAATTAATTTTATATAACAAGGAGATTGTTAGTTATATGATTTTTAAGAATCAGATTAGATAAAAGAGAGATGATTATTTTTTCTTGTGCAATATATTATTTTCATAAATTGATTATACATAACAAAGACATATTGTCAATTTATCGCATATATTATATTACTATTCATAGAATATATAAAAAAGGAGATTATTATGTTTTATAATGTAGAACATTATTTTTCTTAAATTGAATGTATACAAAATGAGTAAATTGTCACTTTATTGTATGTAGTATATTATTGTCTTCAAATGAGAAAGATAAAAGAGATGAGATAATTATGTTGGAGTATCCTATTTTCTTAGATTGATTATGTATAATAGGGAGATAGTCACTTTATTGCATGTACTATATTAATTTTATCGAATGAGCATAGATGAAAAATAGATGATTATCTTTTACTATGGAAAAAGTTATTTGCTTTGAATATTTAAATATATAAAAGGGACATGTTTATCTTTTATTTTTAGTATCTTATATTCTTATAGTCACTATAGATTATAAGTGTGTGGTTGTTATCCATAGCTATGCTAATAAAACTAATGACACCTTTTTCTAAGTAGATGAAGAGGTATAGATTCTTGTAAAATAAAAGAAGTGACAAAAAATATGAATTGAAAAATTAACTAGTAATGAGTAAATTATGTGTTTCTCTTAAAGTAATATGATCTTGAACATAATTAATTTATATGGTTATCTACATGTAATATTTGGCACATTATCCTCACTTAGTATTTAATAATATATATGTATTAATGATTTAAGTAACAATTTATTATGAGTTAGCCACCTTCTATGATGCTTGATCTAGTGTAGTAATCACTTACTCTCAACTTGAAAACTTTGAAGTTATAGGGGTGGCAATATGATTTAGTGTTCCTTTTCATTAACTAAGCACACAACAAGGGAGATGTTTAAAAAAAAAAGATTATTCATTTTAAATTTCTCCCAAGATTTTAAAACTAAAGTGGCATTATAAAAATAAAAATAAAAAACAAAGACAACTATTGAAAAGGCGAGCTGAAAATGTCTACGAGAATTTCAAGCAAGGGGAATACTTAGTTCTAGGTATGGAAAACTATTTTTGTATTTGGTTATTATATAGCATGTAAAACATTTTAGATACCCAAAATTAAAATATTTACCATTCTCTTGTAACATTTTACAAATAGACAGAATGTTTATTTTTTATAATATTTTGGATGCATCTTTGCATATACATATGATGAGGATGAGGATGAAATATTTGAATATATTCATTTAAAATCTAAAGATTAAAACCATATTTCAATATAGATTACAAAAAATGTGTATCTTAATATCACACTTTTATATAGTACACCCATTTACATTTATAAATGTTCTAATCTTTTAAATTGAATTTTCCAAGTAATATTATTTTAGGGGAGAGTTTCAAAGAAGATGATATTATTGAGTATTTATTACTCTATATAGAAGAGATGAAGTCAACAAAATAATAAAGAATTCATTAAATTTTATGCCTAATATGTTTACCGATATAATGGTAAGCTATTATGTTGATTTATTTGAAATTGAATATATATATATATATATATATATATATATATATATAGATATGTATGTATGTATGTATGTATGTATGCATGCATACACACACACACACATATATATACACACACACACACACATATATATATATACATATATACATATATATGTACATATATACATACATATATACATATATACATACATATAAATATATATTGATACATATTTACATATATATACATACATAGATACACACACACACACACACACACACACACACACACACACACACACACACACACACACACACACACACACACACATACATACATACATACAGTTTTAAATAAATCTTAGGATCAAACTAGCTCAAAGTTTCTCTCTCTATTTGTAACATTTAATTTCAAAATAAGTTGTTTGTGAATTTATATCATATCGAGAATCTTGAAACAAAATTAAAAAAGGTTCACCTTTTCCAATTTTATTTCAAGATTCTCAATTTGACATAAATTCACTAGTGACTTCTTTAAATAGTTTATCTTTTGTAACCTTTTCAGCACAAATTTCTTTCTTTCTTCAACCAAATCTACAAGACATCAATTGGCATCTCTAATGAATGTGCTCTCATCTTCTTCAAAAAATTCAAGCTTAGAAAATATCATGAACACTCTTCACATGCCAAGATCTTCATTTTCTCTAATACCAATTGTAGAATCTAAAATTGTGCAGAAGTAAAATAAAAGAGAAAAAAATAGAACACTTAGCACATAAACACACTATTTTTATTGATCTTCCATTCAGATATATTACATATTGCATCATATCATAAGAATTAAATTATGCAATCTTTTATAGATGTTGTGACCTCTTATCATAACATCCTTTTCTATTTTTAATTTTGTGTGCATAATCTTCAAACAAATATTTTTTAATCAGTTTGAGAAGTCCTATAACAAAAGAGTTTTGCAACTAATTTATCAAGATTGTAGAATTTGTTTGACATTATTTTTGGAAGAGGCTAAATTTTTTGAGGAAGAATAAAGATGCAACTGTAGCTATTAGAGAGTTTTTTTGATGATATTGTGAGAAGAAATGAAGTTTTATAAGAGAGGTTGAAAATATTAAAACAAGCAAAGATTGAGATTAATAATAAATATGCATATTTGTGTTAGAAATGCTTTAGAATAACCGGGAGGGGGTGTGAATCAGTTATTCAAGGTCCAAATGTCCAATTCAAAAATTTCATCAAGTAAAGTGTACCCATCTAACTATTTATTCATTCAAGCTTTAACTTTCCTATTCAACAAGTTACTGTAAATCAATATGCAAACATAACACATAAAAAGATCAACACATAACACAATGATTTATGTGGAAACCCAATTTGGGAAAAACCACCAGTAACATGCTACTCAATTCTCACTCTTCTGAAGTGATGCCCTATGAAAGGCCTGCCCTATTAAAGGCTACAAAACACTATTAAATGTGACCTGGTTAAAGGATTTAACCACCCTGTTAGAAGTGGGCCTGGTTAGAGGACTTTAGAACATACACTTGGAATGCCACCCTATTAAAGGATTTACAAATGGCTACTATGCCAACCTAAGTCCATAGGATTTTTACCCTAACTGATACAATTGCTAGAGAGTAACAATAAGGGGTTTTGACCTAATTACAGCATACAACTTAACTTGTAGATTTCATATCACTTCTTTAGCTCATAACATTGCCTAGCTTTTAGTCTTTGCAATTCTAACAACTTGCCCTCCCTTCAAGCTTTTCCTACTTGAGTCTCCATGCTCAATGTACCAGTGCAATCCTCTCTTTCTGATAACTAATTGAAGCAGAGTCTTGGTGCTCTGTTCTTCCTTCTCCTAGATGCCTTCTCCTTGACACCTTTCAACCTCTTTGCAATTTGGCACTCCAACAGCTCTTGGTTCTTGGTCTGTGACTCCTTAAATAGAAGTCTAGAATTTATTTTCTTGCTTGATTCTTTGCTCCTTTAATTTCTATTCGAATGGGTTAGATAGGATTCATTGAATCTAAGCCACATTTTGTTCCTTCTAGAAACATCATGAAGAATCCTCTTGAATTCACTCAAAAATAGCTTACATAGAATTATGTACCACCAGCTCATTATCCTTATCCTCCAACTGGTTCACAATATTCAAGGTAACAACTATGTTGACTTAGATCTGGTGAATCTTTGACTTTTCAAATAATGTAGTAGCTTGGCACTATTGAAATTCTGGTGCTCGACACATGTTGTGTTACTCAGCACTAGCTATGTTTTACTGATGCTTGACACCTACTATGAATTCACTTGGCATCCACTAAGATTTTTTTGATGCTTGGTTCCTTCTATATTGCTCAGCACCTGAAGTTTACTCAACACACACTAGATTTTGCATTTGCTCAGCTTAAACTAGCTTTCTCAACACTTACTAATGAACTTAGTTTAAGCTTTGTAGTCAACCTTGTTCCAACTTATACTTCCAGTGTTTCTAAGTGTGGCCAACCTTTGTATCTTCAAGTATGCTATTAATACATCATTTAACCATTGTCTTAGCTGATCCTTGCACTTCATTACAAAACCATAACTCAACCTTTCCCTTAGGTTCTCTTGTTACATCTTGTTGATTAAATCCTCTTCATCCATCAATTAAGTGATAGTACTTGGATCTTATAAGCAATTTTCATTCCTACAAGTAGCAGGTTTGACATCAATGATAAAATATTGATTGAAAATATTCTTTATTAACAATCTCCCTCCTTCAATCAATCTTCTTCTTACAATAATCTTTTTCAATTAGATTTCCAACAATTTGGAGGATAAAATGAAGAAATTAGAGGAGAATTTTTTTTTGAAAGAAGAGAATGAAATTTTAAGAGAACTTACACATAAAAGAAATATAAATATAAATTTTAAAATACATAACCGATCTACTACAATAGATTTGGGAAAACCATAATTTTTATTGATTTGTTTTCTCGCTTTAACATTTATCAATTCTTCTTCTAAATTATTCATTTTTTTTTCTTTTACTTCATTTAGTTGAGTTTCTAAGTCAAATTTCAAATTACACTTCTCCAATTTGGTCAATCTATTATTCAAAATATATTGTTTACAAATTAGACTTTCATTCTTCTTCTTAATATTATTTCCTATCTTCCATTGAAAAACATAAAAAATCTTACACAAAATCAGTTACCTAAAACTACAACTTCAATATTTCCTTTGAATTCATGAGAAACTTCTTTAAATAATCTATCTGCTCTTGTAATTTTTTCAGCACAAATTTGTTTCTTTCTTCAACGAAATCTACAAGACATCTATTCAAATCTTTGATGAATGTGCCCTCATCTTCTTCGAAAGATTATATACTAGAAAATATCATGAACACTCTTTGCACCACAAGATCCTCATCTGCTATAATACCAATTATAGAATCTAAAAACATGTAGCAAAAAAATAAAAGAGAAAAAAATAGAGTAAAATAGAACACTGTAAAATTTAACACATAATTTTTTCTTTTTTATTGATCTTTAATTCTAATCTATTACATATTGTGGGTTATCATAAGGTTTACATTATGTAGAATTTTATAGACATTACAACCTCTGATCATAACATTCTTTTCTATTTTTATATTCCATGCAAAATCTTCAAATCAATATTATTTTTAAAACATCTATTGTTATCATCATAACATTTGCCATAAATAAAAGAGACACAAAATATAATAAAATAGAGCATTTCAAGATTCAACACATAATAATAATATTTTTTATTGATCTTACATGCTGATCTATTACATATTCCAAGCTATCATAAGCATTACATTATGTAGTATTTTATAGAGGTTGCAGCCTCTTATCATAACATTCTTTTATATATTTTTTATTCCATGCATAATTTTCAAACAAGTATTATTTTTAAAACATCCATTGTTATCATCATAAAAATTTCCATCTTTACAATAAAAAGTCTTCTTCACTTCATTTTTATCTAGCCAAATAGGAGAACCTTCATCTATATCATTCATATTCAATCTGAATGGATCACTTGTACCACATAAATCATCACAAGCTCATGGCTTTGACTTCATGATCTTATTTTATTTTTCCAAAATATGCTTGAGAATCCTACAATGAAATATTTTTGTAAATAATTTGTCAAGGTTAGACAAGATTGCATAATTTTTTTGAGATTATTTCTTGAAATATCGTGACAAATTTGAGTACTAACAAAAATGCAATTGTAGTTGTTAGAGTTGTGGTTATCATAGTCATAATATTAAAGAAGACTTTGGAAGACACATAAAGTTTTAACAGTCTAATTTTTTGGCAAGGTAAGTCAAATCATTTTGTTTCAATGGAAAAAGTCAGAAAAAGAGTATAGAAGGAAAAGAAGAATTTAGAAGAAGAATTAAAAAATAATTAGTAAACATTATTTCCCTTTAAAAGATAAAGGGAAATAGTGTTTACTAAAGATTAACAAAGTAGTACTATAGGTCTAAAATATCTTGGTTAGGATATTATCAAAAAAATTGTTGGAAAATGAAGGGCAGGATAAAGTCAAAGGAGATTGCTACAAAAAGAAGTCAATACTATATCTATAGAGAAGTTTAACGTCAAAAATGATTGTGGGTTTTCCTAAATTTAAGAAGTTGGAGTTATTTAACCCAATGAAAGGAGTATAGGTTGATATATTATATGGTTGTTTCCAAAGTTAGTGATTGCATTTGTGAATTTTTTTATCAGGGAATGAAATCTAGTGACAAGTGTTGAATTTAAGCTTTTGAATTATTTTTCAATTTGAGAAATCCTCTAATGAAAGAGTTTTGCAAACAATTCTAGTAAATATTGGATAAGATTACATAATTTGTTTGAGATTATTTTTGAAAGAGACTAAAAAATTTGAGAAAGAATAAAGATGCAATTACAACTACTAGAGTTTTGGCTATTATAGTGAGAATATTAAATAAGACTTTGGAAGGTACATGAAGTTTCAAGACAATGTAGTACAAGGTAGGAAAATACTCAAAGGAGATGTCCTAGTCCCTAGTAACTAACCACAAAATGGAATATAGATTTAATAACATAGACATTTACATACAAACAGTGCCAATTATCATATGAATAGAATTACAATCACTGACTCTTATGAAATCATATTAGTATAAATAAATAAACATCTTTGGAGAGGTTTGGAGAATATCAAATTATTAGCAATCTATCAATAATACAATGATAAAGAGACATGATTAATTAATCAAAAAAATATGAGGGGGCTTGACCATTTTAGAGAGGATGTCTACTCATTGAGATACCTCCACACTGGTATAAGTAGAGGGTCTATGATTAAGGGAATGGGTTGTTTGTCTAATTGCCAAAATTTGTAAGATTTGCATCCAACATCCTTGGTTCTAAGGACTTCTAGGTTACATCCAAATACATCAACACTTTTAGTAACACTTATGCAAGACCTAGAAAGATATAACTACTAGCTAGCCCAAATCCACAGTCTGGTAGAGAACACCAAGAAGAACCTAAACTTTTGCTTGCAAGCCAGCAAGAAACCTTCTTATTTCCCAAGCCCACACCTAGCTATTAGCTCTACTAAAATTTTCTCTTCTCAACTATTTCATCTTCTCAATGTTACATGATTATGATTTAAGACTCCACAAGACCCTCTACTTATACCTAAATAAGCCATAGGTCGACCTCATTATTGATCTCTAAGACTATGTTACCTATTAGTGTCTAACACTTAGTCATTTGTAAGGAAGTGTTGGAAGGTCATCACTACAATTGAGACATCTAGAGAAGGCCAAGCTACAAAGGACTTTTCTATATTTATCACAAGTTGAAAAATTCAAAGGTTCTTGAATAACCCAGTAGAGATCAAGTCAACATACAAGTCATGTAACATAGAAGTAACATAGAAGAGACCAAGCATTTGGGAAGTCAGTTAATGATCAGTGAGTTAGTATATGCTAAGAAATTATGATGCAGGGGCATTCGAGGGTTAAGGTTGTTGACTCAGATGTGGGTTTTAGTCAAGATTTACTTCCAAGGGTCATAACTTTTAGCTCGATAAGTGGCCATTTTGACATTTTTTCGGGATCTTGAAAACTCATCTTGACCTTTGAAATTGGCTTTTAGTATTTTTTCCAATTTTTTTAGAATTTTTTTTTTTGTAATAAATCCGAAATAGTAGCTTTGATTTTGTTGATTAGTTGGCAATTTGTCTTGCCTTAGTTGGGGGCTTTTCTTGGGAAAAATTAGGATTCATAGGATAAGTTTTTAAAATTACCAAAAATGGAAATTTCCATTTTTCCTAAAAATTTGCCAAATATGGTAATTTTTGAAATTGTAATAAGTAGATGTTTTTTTCATTGTAGAGGTAGAGTAGAGTTGAAGAATTTTTTTTAATGAAGAGCTTGGTTATTCTAAAACACTTGTCTTGTGTCAAATTCAGATTTATTATTTAATGATATTGGGGTTACATCATTTCGTATCAAAGTAGTAAGATGGCTGGGAGAGGAAGAGGAATAGGAAAAGGAGGTGTCACGCTAATGCAAAGATTGGTACTAGATATGCAAAGGGAGATTGACCAACTCAATGAGAGGCTAGATAATCAAGAAATACAAAGAGGAAATGGTACAGATGAAGAGGGAGAAAATGAAGACAAGAGACTAGGAGAACTAAGCTACAAAGATAGGGTTCTTAGGGCTTTAAAAGGAAGGAGTGAAGCAATAAAAATTGATGTTTCAGACTATGCAAGTAGTCTTAAGCCAGAAGAACTAATAGACTGGTTGAATGAGATGGAATTTTTTTTTGAATGGAAGCCCATGACAAAAGAAAAGAAGATGAAGTTTGCATGCACAAAGCTAAAAGGACATGCAATGATATGGTGGTGTAGTGCCTACCCTAGTTGCATTTCGCTAAGATTGATTTTCATATTTTTCCTTGTGAGTCCTAGTGTATTTTTTATTAATTAGGTCTAATTAAAAGATTTAATTAATGACTTAATTAAATGGAAAATTAATATGATATTTTATTATTTAATTTTATTGGGAAATTAATTAAATAAAAGAATTAAATTTGGAGATGAAAATTATAAGTTCAAAGTTGGAATGCAATAATAATTATTTAACTTAATAATAATATGTTTAGTGTCCATTTTTTAATAAATGTTAAATAATATTATTATTTAAGTTAATGAATATTTTATTAAATTGAGTTTCCAAAAATAAATTGGGAAAATGAATAAATTTATTAAAAATGTCATGATAAGTGCATAAGTGCATAAGATTTAAAAATTAATAAATTTTTTTAAAAAAGGGTCAAGTAAATATTAAATAAAGTAATGTGAACTATTATTCACCTAGGAGTATGCGTACCCCTTTTATGCACAAGTTGTCTATGACATGAGAGTTAGTGCACTGATTAAGCACATGGTGTCTACAACCTCGTTATTCTTTTTTCGTTGCCTAGAAGGTGGGATAAGGCTTGCGCTGAGTTGTCAATGCTTATCTCTTAGTTCTTTCTAGACACATTCTAGATGCATCTTAGAGGCCTTTATATAGAGGCTCTCCTAGTGTATACGGACATCCTCATATGCTTCTACAAGCACTCCTAGTAGCTGGGGGTTGGTTTGATTCTTGGAGGAGCTGTGAATATTAGAGGAAGAAGAAAAGACTTGGTTTGCAAGGATGGCATATTATGTTGCTTTAGGAAGGGATCTATGGAGGGTAGATCTAGAATATCTCAATGATCAAGGGATACACTCAGTCAATGCACAAGCCCATTCATGGGATTGATTCTAGATTTCTCTTGAAGTCCACTCGATGAATAATACACATGTACACCTTCATGAGGAAATGAGTCAAAGTTTTTTGTAGACCTTGTCAAATGGGTGATAATTCTTTGCTAGCAACTGCGGGTCAAATTACATTTGGAGGATTGGCTAGTGTAATAACCAAGCATGGGTATGCTTTTCTCCACCTCCATCTCATGTTATTTTGCAATGTCTGATGTGTGTCTCTGATACAATGCTCATTATTTTATACTTAGTATCACTATCACTGTAAGTTCACAATACCGATTGGCATTTTTTTGTCTACGATTTATAATGCCTGAGAAAGCATCCATTTCATACCTTATGTTTCCATCGAATTGTGGTAGATGCTCTGATTTGGAGTCAAAAATAGTCCGTCTAGTTTCTTTATTAAGGTCAAACAATGGAGAGTGTGAGAAAGTAATCATACCATTGGATTCAGTGAACTTCGAAATAGAAAAAAAAAAATGTATTACAAGAATCCACAATTTACTTTTTTTGGTATAGACAAAATGTGTTGTTCAGATAATGCTTTTGATGATGTGGGATCTCCCTTTGTATAATAACGCATTGATCCTTGTTTGTCCTCTACTGATTTTATTATCCCTTTGATGCCTATCATCTTGGTGGATTCGTTCACTATTGATATCTTGGCGTATTTTATCTAAATCCTTTTCTTTTCTTTCGACATATAGTACTGGTTGAAAATGAATTTAACTCTCCTTCTTATTAAATGCTACAACTCCTGGGTCTATCCTCTACTTCAAACCATATTAGATCATGTCCTCTTTCTTGCATTAACAGGTCTTCCACCGTGGTAGAGCCAAAATCTTGTCCATGACCTTATTACTCTTTCCCTTGTCTTTTGTGTGCTATGCTTTACTCCTGCTTTACTCCTTCAGTTGATGAAGTTTAATTGGGATTTGAAAACACATACTTTATTTTTTGTTGGCTACTCATCTGAATGGGTAATAATAAGAATATTTAGTTAGCTTTCAATTCAATTGGACTATGGTCATTGTTTTCTTTGATATGCCAAAAATGATGACTCGAAACCCAATTTTTCCATCATCGTGTCACTGGGTTTTTCCTACACACACTGGGTTAGTCATAGTCGACTTGAGTTAGTTGAAGATCCATAATCTATTTCGTACACATTTTTCAATGATCCATGATAAGCTTGGTTTTATTGGTGTCTAATCTAATGCCAAATCTTAGTCTTATAACTTCCACAATAGGATTGTTTGTAGATTTAATGCTACCTCCTATGCACAATCAGCTCATAGAATGGCGGTCTGGGCATATGAATTTGCATTAAGAATTGAGAAAGAAGCATGTAAATGTGTAACTGAAACAAATTCAGTACACCAAATATTTTTGATTTAGCTGGAGGTAATTCCAGTGTGGGAAATCTTATTCTATATATTACCTACAATTCGCTACCAACTGAGAAATAGTGTTACTAGTCCACAACAATATGTCACAAGCAAAATCCTTTCTCTCGTATGACACACCTCTAAATTGATCTTACGTTGACAACTATATAATAAGCCAGTGATATTAAACATAAGGAAAATTTTAATACTGTTAAAGCTTAAGTATTAATAAATATTATAGTGTGGTCAAAGAGGAAGAATTAAAGGATATTTTCAGCTAACAAATGGTTGATAAGAAAATTATGCAAAACGTACTGAACTGGTAAAGGTCTAACAATGATAGTGGCTTCATTGGTTGTCAAAAGTTTCTCTACTTCTTTTGAAGATCCTCTCTATCAAATTTTAACATCGAACACTGATCTAGTATCGTTCCATCAAATTTACTCTAGACAAGCTTGGTCTCAGATTATATTTGTAGATTGATACATTCAGCTTGGGTTCAATTTTCAGAATAATTCTTGATGTTACAGGTGACATATCTGAAATGTAGTCAACAATGATTACTTGTCAACTTATCTTGTAAAGAAATTATTTCACATGCTATAGTCAACCTTTATTCTTTTGGCTATAAGAATCTTAACATTAGATCTTTAAGAGTTGTTTGAGTTGATGCTTAGATTATTCGAGTGGGTGCTTATAGGTTACTTTAGGATATGGCAGCTAGCGATTGCCTCCAAGTTATGTAACATATAATATCTTGATTGGAGGCACTTGTGAGGAGGCTACAAGAGGCAAAGAAGCTCAAGAAGTGGCTAGAATAGTATATTGGGAAATGCTTGGGTTCTGCTTAACAAGGTTAATATTAATTTTTCTACAATTGCTATATAAAAAGAGTGCATGTCAATGATTCTTAGATTAGATTCTTGGGACAGAAGAGAGAGAAAGTAGATTGCCAAACCCATAACAATAGACATTCAGCTAAAATCCTAGGAAAATAAAATAAAATAAAAGGGTGAGTTGAAGTGAGTGAAACATGCATAAAGAACTTTAAAATGCCCTTTATGGTAAAGTTATAAATATTACTAAAGTCTTAATAATAGTTTTTAATTATTGTTAGATAAATTTATATTTATTAATATTAATATATGTTGAATATTATTTGTTATTTAATATATATTAATGTTATTATATTAACAATGCTAAAGGAAAATGAAGTATTAATTTGAGGAGAGATATTAATGTAGTTTTGGTATTTAGAGTTTACTAATTAACTTAATTAAAATTAAGGTTAATTATTAGAGTATGTTATAAATTGAAGATTTTAAATTATTCAACTATTGTTATCGATAATACTAGATTCATTAGAATTGCAAATTTAATTATTGGGAATCAACCAATAATTTAATTTAATGGGGATCAAATTAAATTTAACGGAAATGAACTCATTTTATAGTGAAGTCATGGAGTCTTTCGTTAGTATTATTTTGAAATATTTACCGATTGCTTGTTGAGGAGTGGTAGATATTGTGAATTGTCATTTAATGTCTTTCAGTTGCTCGTATAGAACTATTGTAGATAGTGTGGATTATCTTATGATACTTTCTAGTTGTTTATTTACGACTAAGTGATTTACATGATTCTTGATTTATGGTTCATAAGCGTACACCAGAGGTGTTTGAGACATCTTTTATACTGTTTATGTGGTTGCATGTCATGATATGTCTCGTGATTCAAATTGAAAATAATATTTATGAGGTTTACCTTGTTGAGCATTTATGTGTACTTTGTTGGAAGTACCAGCTTATATTTAGGTTACCTATTAAGAAACCGAGTTTGATTATTGTGAATGTTGTGGTATGGGACACAACTGTGTCTTATGAGGTTTTCTAGGTACATGTCTTTGGGAGTGGCTTGCAGTAGGGGTCCGGGGCCCAAAGTGGTCAGTACCAGGGTAACCTATTGCAAGTTATGTAATAAGTGATAATCTAGTAATTAATAATTTTGGGGAAGCACACTAAAAAGATAAGTTAGGGATATTTAACCTACCCATAGCTTGAGTGCTTGTATAGACTAAGGATGGGAATGGGATGATTGCCTCATCTTCATGAGAGGGCTTTCTGGTTTCACATGTGCCACGTTGAGGGTCCGGGGTTCAGAGCAACCAGTCCAGGGTAACTCAATGCTTGAGGTTCTGAGGTCTATTGAGAGACCAGTCCAGGGTAACTCAAGTAGCCATGTGATGACACTCCTTAGAATGTAGCCTAAGTCTCCTCTATAGAGTTTGTGTGTACCTCTAATGGTGTACTTATTGTTGAATGTGCTTATTGTGATTATTGATTTTCATTGATGATGATTGGAGATTTTTGGATGATGTACTCTTGACATTTGGATTTCAACTTGAGTTTATCTCCTTTAGCACATTCTTTGTTGGCATTTACCTTCCTTCTATTCTTGGATCATTATGATGGATGTTATATCTTATGTTAGATGTTATTTGCTAACATGATTCTTTATATTGATGATTAGCAAGTGATAGACAATGCTATTTACATATAAAATCATCTTGTGCTTTATTTTTTATGATTAGATTTCTCATGCATATGTTGTAGCTTGTTAGATTTCTTTCTACGTATGATGTAGTATGTTTTAGGAGTGACATTCCTACTATGATAATGCTGATGATTTCTTCAGTGACTTGGGATGTTACGCACGGAGGGATCGCTAGGGCCCACGATGGTCTAATGATGCTATTGACGGTTGGGAGGAACCACACACTTAGATTAATTATGTTTTATGATGGATGGTTATCTTTTACGATGATTGTTATGTCCTTAGTGACGAATGGATGTATCATGTATGTTATTAGTTTCATTTACTTGAATTTACTTGTATCATGGAATTAATAAGGTTGATGAATCATTAGCTTTGCATTTTTATATCCTTTTTGAGCCATTCATACCATGTGACATGTACAATAGATGATTGAGC
Source organism: Cupressus sempervirens (assembly GCA_028749045.1). Lineage (NCBI taxonomy): Eukaryota > Viridiplantae > Streptophyta > Pinopsida > Cupressales > Cupressaceae > Cupressus > Cupressus sempervirens. Next base: position 763,928,475 of record CM053783.1, on the reverse strand, counting down.
ATTCTGAATTGATTTGCCAAAATGCATTTAGAACAAATGAATTTCATCAACTTTAGACTTTCTATAATTTGTATGGATGTGGTGGTAGTTAGACTTAGTTTCAATTTAATTTAAGTGTGGCTCAACATCCAGGGATCCTTAAAGAATGTAATCTATTATGTATCCTTCAGATGATTGCATGTCATTTCTTCTGCTACTATGTGTTTGAGGTGTATGGTGTTATCATTCATGTTTCAAAAATAAAATTTGTTTGGCAAACTTAGTAGAAAATTAGGTTAATTCTTTTGGGTCCCTTGGTGGGGCGTTATAGGTGGGATCACCTCCAAAAGGAACAAGTTAGAAATGGAAAGCAGAAGATTAAGACATGGATCAAGATGGAGAAAAAGTTGAGAGAAAAATTCTACCCATGGATTATTCACAAACCCTCATTTGTAGATTCTAGAATTTGAAGCAAAACTTGTCTTCAATGCAAGACTACACAAATGAGTTCTACAAGCTATCCATGCGCATATAACATCAAGAAAATAATGAGTAGATGGCTACTAGATATGTTAATGGCTTGAAATTCTCTATTCAAGATGAATAGAGCATGCATCATGTTAACAGTATGGATGAAGCTTACCAACTAGCTCTAAAAGATGAAGAAAAGCAAAATAAGAAATATAACTAGAGGAATAGAGGTGGTCTAAGGGGCAAATCAACTCCATTTTGGGGAGGTTTTAATAGTGGTCGAGGAGAGATTTTTCAAGGATTTGAAAGAAGTATAGATACTAGGCAAGATCCTCTTAATCAAGAAAGTGGGAGGGGGTTTCAGTGAGGTCGAGGCTACGGAAGTGGAAGAGGCTAGGAAAACCAGAGAAGGCCTTTCACTTGTTTTAGGTGTAGTGAAGAAGGCCACAGGGCTTTTGAGTGTTCCAATTTCAACATGCAAGATAGAAATCAAGGAGGACCATCTAGAGTGAACCTAGCCTAGGCTGGCAATGAGTCTGAACAAGAAGTACCTCCATATATGGGAGAAAGCCTCATGATGAGAAGGAAAATGATTATTCCAACCAAGGAGGATGTGGAGGAGAAAGGAATAGATGATTCATGGCTCAGGACCAACATATTTCAGAGAAGGTGTACCTCAAGGAGAAAGGTATGTCAGATAATTGTTGATGGAGGTAGTTGTGAGAATATGGTTTCTAAAGAAATGGTAGATAAACTAAATCTCCAGTGTAAAAAGCACCTTAGTCCTTATCAGATTGCATGGTTTAAAAAGGGAAGTGAAGTCATAGTAGATAAGAGATGCTTTGTTAAATTCTCCATAGGAAAGGTCTACAAGGATGAGCTATGGTGTGATGTGACTCCGATGGATGCATGCCATGTCCTCTTGGGTCATCCTTGGTAGTATGACTGAAAGGTTGTTCATAATGGGGAAAAGAATACTTACACCTTCTGGAAGGATGGATCTAAGGTAGTCTTATTACCTCTAAAAGGTGATGGAAAAATTGAAAGTATGCTATCTAAAAAGGAACTTGTCAAGGAGATGAAAGTGATAGGGTGTTTTTATGCATTGGTAGTACAAAAGGAGAAAGAAGAAGACTTGACTATACCACTAGAAGTAGCTGCAGTATTGGAAGAATATTTAGATGTCATTCCAAAGGAGCTATTTGATGGACTTCCCCCAAAATGAGATATTTAACATCATATTGATCTTATTCTAGGAGCAAGTCTTCCCAGAATGAGTCCAACACAACATGCAGAACTGGACAAACAAGTGATTGAGCTCATAGAAAAGGGGTTAGTACAAGAAAGCATGAGCCCCTATGTTGTCCCAACTTTATTAAATTCAAAGAAACATGGAACATAGAGGATGTGCACAGATAGTTGAGCCATCAATAGGATAACCATTAGGTATCATTTTCCTATCCCACATTTGGATGACATGCTAGATATTCTTGCTGGAGTGAAGTATTTCTCTAAGATTGATCTACAAAGTGGGTACCATCAAATCTGCATCAGAGAGGGGGATGAGTGGAAGACAACTTTCAAAACTAGGGATGGTTTGTATGAATGGAAGGTTATGCCTTTTGGTTTATCCAATGCACCTAGTACTTTTATGAGTCTCATGAACATTGTGTTGTGTCCCTACATTGTTAAGTTTTTAGTAGTTTATTTTGATGATATATTGATTTTTAGTAAGGGAAGAGAAGAACATATACAACATTTGAGGATAATATTTGAGGTATTGAGGAGAGAAAAGCTCTATGCTAATTTAAAGAAGTCTAGGTTCATGCAAGAAAGCTTGGTTTTTATAGGATTTGTCATTTCTGCAAATGGTGTCAAGATGGATCTAGAGAAAGTTCGAGCCATTCTTGAATGGCCTAGTCCACATAGTATCACTGAGGTGAGAAGTTTCCATGGCTTGACTACTTTCTATAGAAAGTTCATTTAGAATTTCAGCAGCATTGTAGCACCTGTGACAGATTGCACTAAGGGTCGAGAGTTCTCATGGGCCAAAGAGGCTGAAGAGAGTTTCCAATACCTAAAGAAGAAGGTCACTGAAGCTTCAGTACTAGCACTACTAGATTTTGACAAAGTGTTTGAAGTGGATTGTGATGCCTCACATGTGGGCATTGGTGCTATACTTATCCAAGAAGGTAAACCCATTGCCTTTTTTAGTGAAAAATTGAATGATGTGTGGAAGAAATATTCTACATATGATATAGAATTCTATGCAATTGTGCAAGCTTTGAGGCACTAGAAGCATTATCTCATTCCAAAAGAATTTGTGTTGTTTACAGACCATATTGCTTTGAAAGATTTGAACACACAGAAGAAATTGAACACTAGACATGCAAAGTGGGTCTCTTTACTACAAGGGTATACCTTTGTTCTAAAGCATAAAGCAGGGAAACAGAATCAAGTTGTAGATGCCTTAAGTAGGTGAGTTGTTCTTCTAAATATCATGGAAATAGAGGTGGTTGGCTTTGATGCAATCAAAGACTTGTATGAATCCAATAGTGACTTTTGGGAAGTTGTTAATCAGTTGAAGAATCCAGTACCTGAACATGCAGATACTATTCAAGGTGATTATCTACTACAAGATGGTTACTTATTCAAGGGAAAGAAACTATGTGTTCTTGTAGGCTCAATGCATGAAAATATTATTCAAGAATTTCATAGTAGTGGTATGGCTGGACATGTCAGGAAGGATAAAACAATAGCTTTGGTGGAAGATAAGTACTATTGGCCAAAAATGAAGTGAGATATCACCAGGTTTGTGGAAAGGTGTCGAGTTTGTCAAGTAGCCAAAGGGTACTCATAGAACATTGGATTATACATGCCATTACTAGTACCAGTTAGACTGTGGACAAATTTTAGCATGGATTTTGTATCGGGATTGCCACATGCACAGTGAGCTAATGACTCTATTTTTGTAGTTGTGGAGAGATTCTCAAAAATAGTTCATTTCATTGCTTGTAAGAAAACTAGTGATGCTACTAGGGTGGTTGAGTTATTCTTTTTTGAGATAGTTAGATTGCATGGTGTTCCTAAAACAATCACCTCTGACTGAGATACCAAGTTCTTGAGTCATTTTTGGCAAACGTTATGGAAGAAAATTGGAACAAAATTACTATTCAGTAGTGCTTACCATCCACAAATAGATGGACAAATAGAGGTTGTTAATCATAGTTTGGGTAATTTGTTGTGATGTATTGTTGGAGATAAACCCAAAAAATGGGATTTGGCATTGCCTCAAGTAGAATTTTCTTATAATAGCTCAATGAATAGGTCCACTAGTAAGTGACCATTTCAAGTTGTTTATGGACATAACCCTTAGGGTGTTCTTGATTTGGTACTGCTTCCTTTAGGTGACAGAGTTAGTGATGATGGAGAATACTTTGTAGAGAAGCTCCACCAGTTGCAAGAAAATGTAAGACAAAAGTTGCAGGACAGCAATGAGTGGCACAAAGCTTCTACAGATGCTACTTGAAGGTATCAAGTTTTTAATGTAGAGGATCTACTGATGGTTTACCTCAAAAAGGAGAGGTTTCCTGCTAGGACTTATCATAAATTAAAATATAAGAAAATTGGTCCCTACAAGATTTTGAAGAAGATTAATGATAATGTATATGAGGTAGAGCTCCCAAGTGGTCTTGATATATCTCATGTGTTTAATATTTTTGATTTGTATACTTTCCATTGTGATGATACCTCTGTCAAAAAGAGGACGAGGTAGACTAGACACACACCATACCCATCTAAAAGAGAGAAAAGGTTGCATAGATTCTAGACAAGAAGACTATTTAGACTCATCAAGGTGACTACAACAAATATCTTGTATAGTGGGAAGGGTTGGCACCGACAAATAGCACTTAGATTACGGAATGGGAGTTACAAAAGCTGGATGAGCCTAAAAGGAAGTAGTTTGAGGACCGAAACTCGTAGGAGCTTCATTCTTTTCAAGCAAGGGAGAATGATGTAGGGGCATCCCAGGGTCAAGGCTATTGACTCAGATGTGGGTTTTCGTCAAGATTTACTTTTGGGGATCATAACTTTTGACTTGGATGTGGGTTTTGGCTGAAATTTTATAGGTAGTTGCAGTAGATAGAGCTATTTGGATTGATAATCAAGCTCTGCTCGATAGGTGGCCATTTTGACATTTTTTTGGGATCATGAAAACTCATCTTGACCTCCAAAATATACTTTTAGTGTTTTTTCCAATTTTTTTAGAATTTTATTTTTCAAATAAATTTGAAATTGTATCTTTGATTTCGTTGATTAGTTGGCAATTCATCTTGTCTTAGTTGGGGGCTTTTCTTGGGAAAAATCAGGATTCATAAGATAAGTTTTAAAAATTACCAAAAATGGAAATTTTTGTTTTTCCCAAAAATCTGCCAAATATGGTAATTTTCAAAATTGTAATAAGTAGATGTTTTTTTCATTGTAGAGGCAAAGTAGAGTTGGATAATTTTTTTTAATGAAGAGCTTGGTTATTCTGAAACACTTGTCTTGTGTCAAATTCAGATTTACTGTTTAATGATATTGGGGTTACATCAAATTAGAAGCCAAGTGACAACATGAACGTTAGTTATGATCAACCATCAAAACATTCAAGTGTTGAGTAAACCATTTTTGACATATAAGGTTGTAATTGCACAAACACTTATCTAAATCATTTTAGCTAACTTCTACAAGACATTTAAATATTATAGAGATAATTAAGGAGGCAATTATAGATTTTTTAAGATGACATTAACCCATAGAAAAATAGATTAGCTAGTTAGAAAATTAGAAGTAAAAATGACAAAAGGATAGATTATGGATCATTGATCCTAATCTAGAACATTCTATGATTATCTACTTAAGAAGGGTTCATACCCTAAATCATTATGAGAGAGTGGAAGAGAAGTGAAGTAGTGAGCAAGATAAGTATAGAGTGAAGGAAGGTTAAGTCTAAAAGGAGATTAGATAGATCAATTAGTGCAATGAAGGATAGAAAAAAAATATTAGATAAGGAGATCAAATTGAGATTTTGAAGAGAAAAATGAATGATTAGGTATCGAATTAGTTCTAATAGCTTAAGTCAGGGAAAATCTCTTAACATGGTGTTTCTAACATACCTTATCTTAATCTCCTAATAGAGTCCTTACTTTATTGTAAGTGGAAAATCCTTTAACAAGATAAGACCTAATATTATTAAATTCTCTTAGCAAGATAGATCCCTTAGAGAGTAGATTATCTGATATGTTCAAATTGTAGCCCTAATCGATAGACTTTTCAATTGCAGTAGTAAAGATTTGTGGGTTTCATCCCTACCCAAGTTTTACCTTCAACTTGAAGTGATTTTGGGTTACCAAAATTATTGTGTTGTGTGTTGATATTTTACATGGATGTTATTCTTAAATAGATTTCATTTTAACATTATATTTTTATGATTATATGTTATGCGATTTGAAATATAAGATGGATTAGGTGGAAATATAGTAAATTTTTAATTAGAGAAAAGTTTTATAGATCTTTATTCACCCCCCCACTCTCAATATCTTTTTTCTCAATAAGATTTCCAACAATTGGTATCAGAGTACAATTCTGTTGAATGAATCATAATAGCTTGACAACACAAGATATTGAAATAGATGAATAAAAAATGGGAAAAATCATTGAGTATCATACGATTGAAATCTAGAACATATTTCAACAACTTGAAGGAGAAAAAGACGAGTTAATGAAATCCTTAAAGAAAAGGAAATATTTGGCCATTTAGTAGAATGAAAAGCTCTACAAGGAAGTTAATACACAAGGATTTCTTAACAGTGGGAATATTGATGATAGTGATGTAGCAATAATAGATCTATTGGAGAAGAACAACATCCTGAACAAAGAAGTCAAAGAACTCAAGAGAGAACAAGAAATACATTCAATAAGACAATGTGAAGTGATTGAAAAAAAAAAAAAAAAGTTGAAGAAGACAAAAGACAAATTGCTACCATACTTGAAGAAAGAGCATTTGATGTACAAAATCTTACAAATAATTAGTTGGACATGATGATCTAGGTGTTAATTATAAATCAAGAATTGAACAAAAAGGACATAGAGATCACAAATTTGAGATTACAAAGTGACCAATTAAGGACTGAGTTGAGATCTAAGAAATAAATACTAGGAAGAATGAACAAACCAAGTAAAGCTATAAAATAATTTGAATAACTGATGAGATCACCAAGGTCATCCAATGATACTTCTTGTCTAGAACATGTCAAGCACTCTTCATCTACTAAGGAAGAAGAATCATCAAAGAGTGGTGATAAATAAAATACCAAATCCAAAGACAAACTTGCTTGTCATCAATGTGGTAAACTTGGACATACTGCTAACATAAGAAGAAGAAGAAGAAAAATGGTATAGAAAACCCTAAACCTAAGTTTAAACTAGCAATCATTTTAATTACAAGAAACAAGGACACCAAGCACATGAATATAAGACAAATAAAAGTAATGAACCTATTGTATCTAGATTTGGAGGATAGTGTTATACTAGTCAAAAATATGGACATAGAGATCATGAATGTAGATCCAAGGAAAAATATAAGTGAACATATGAAAAGAAAACACATGCACCTAATCAAGGTACCTCTTACAATTGGGATTACTACACATGGTATAATTATCATTATTGTGTTGAGTATTGTGACATTCCAAAGAATTGCATTGAGACACATTTTAGAGGTAACTATAAGAAATAGTTGAATGGAAACCTAGTTTATTTTAGCTGTCTTAAGGTTGGACATATTTTTAAGAACTATAGTACCCAAGTGTCAATACCAAATAGTTAAAATAATAAAGGAAAAGGTAAAGTTAATATGAAAAAAACATGGAAAGAGGTAGTAGAAGCTAGAAGAAATGAAGAAAGTAAAGATGAGATCAAAAAATCCAATGGATCAGGTGATCACACCACATCTAACAAAATAAAGAAAGCATGTAATCGATTGTATACTTAAATGATATATCATACATTAGTTCCCAAAATGTAAAGAGATTAAAAGTCCATATTAGTATGAGTCAAGATGCATTAGGAAAAATATAAGAGAAGTATTAAATAATGGAGTATCTTTTACTATCAAGTGCCTAGCATTAGTGATACAGTCTATATTGACTAAGCATTATAATATAAATCGAGAGCTTACATTGACCATGTTGATGTATTGGTCGATCAAATTGGTATTGATTGACCAAGGTGATAGTGATCAAGTATTTGAATGAAAAAAGGTGTGAAAGGCCAAGATAGTTGTTGTGAACCTACCTAAGTACAAACACATTTATTGTAGACCTAATTGAACAGATTGAAGGTATATATATCAAATTTTGGTATTCATTTTCATTTACCAAGCAATTTTTAGAGCTCAAGTGATTCAAATGTGATTTCAACAATATAGAAAGCAAATCACAAGGTGCCATTGGAAAATTGAAGGATCGTAGTAAGTTAAGTTTTCTAATGCCAAGTAAACTAATTTTTTGAAAGTTATTTGAAGAAATTTTTGAACCCTAGTTTAGAGATGACATCATCCATGTTTATGTCTATGAAAGAAATGTTGAAAGAGAGAAATGCACAGATTGTGAGGAATGATCAGTGTCCCCCACTAAATTTCCAAGACTATCTAACTATTGCATTGAATTATGATTAATTTGGCACCCTATCATGAATTCCACCAATGGTACTAATAGTTCATGATGTACGATCATGTTATGTGTAAATTTAGAGAGATTAGAGAATATGAACTTCGCGTGGCATATGACAAATTGTGTGAAAATGGAGTGTTGAGGGATGAGCACAAGGTTGTTGCTAAGAAAGGGATGACCCATGACCTAAGTCAATAAGAAATGCCACAAGAAATGTTGCCGAGAAACAAATGAAGGAAAATTGGAATGGTTGTGGCATGTTAATTGATGGGATTGATGACCCTATCACTAAGTTCACAATATGTATAATTGCACACAATTCTATTAGTCAAGCCTACTGAATAGCATTCCTTACATTACAATAAACCTTTGATTAAAAATTGTGAAGTCATAGTTATGATCTATCAAGCTACAACTAAAAAAATTGTTAGAAACTCTTGAAGTGATTAAGGAAATCCAAGAATACGTCATGTAAGTTTGGTTCCCTACTTGTGTGTATATTTTTCTATGTACAAAATTCATTCCCTACAATAGGAACAATTTCATGGGAAAGAAGTAGGAAATGCATTGAGTAGATAAGTGACTTTATAAGTCAATTAGGAGATAATCTTCAATCTGTAATGGACAACTCTTTATAAGAATTTAAGAATAAGATGAAGAAAAAAGTGAGGATACCTAAGTCAATTGTGGATAATTGTTTTGATGATATATGTTTTATGGTAGATATATATTTTATATATGCCTAAGAAGTACTACTGAGGATTGCATGGTTGAGGCCAATGTAATACGAAGTTAATTTTGATGAAGTGACAACAACGATGACTGCACTTCTATTTGAATAAATTTATGTAAATTCCTACCCATTTGATACATATGACACTACCAAGAATAGAATGACATAAAAAAAAAAAAATCTAAAGATAGATAAGAAAATAAAGAAGGATCTTAAGGGAAAACATGTCAAAGAACAACTTCAAATTACTAAAGGAAAAGGTGAGGATGAGGAATTTGAAGAAGCCTAGTGTAAGAGCACCTAGGGGTAAGGCAAAATCCTAAGACAATTTTGTCTTGTGAATGGTCTAGCCAAACATTAAGTGAATAAGGACTAAGTATAAGTTCCCATGAGGTCGTGAGGAAGTGTGGTTAAGTAGGAGCTAAGGTTGATTCTTGTTTTTAGGCAATTATGTCCTATTAAGCATAAAATTTCTTAAAATTGCCCTATAAGGAAAAACATGTAAAAATACCTAGAATGGGGAAAGAAGTGCTTGAAAAATGGTCCTTACATGTTTTAGGTCCAATTTGTAAGGATAAAAACCAAACAAGACAAGTTTGGAGACCTAGAATGCAAAATTTCTCATTGACAGCTTTGCTATTTTGGCAAAATTGCAAATATGGTAGAATTCTTCAAAAGAGTTGTCCATTACAAATTGAAGATTATCTTCTAATTGACAATTTTTTATTATGTTTCACTCTGTATTAGGACGGTTAACTGTATTATATGTATTTTTTGACTTCATAGATCATGTTATGACATGTTAGACCATGTATTATATTTTTATGACTTCTTATCATGCTAGTGTATGCAATATAGATTATTATGTTATCATGTTGTACATATGAACCATTTTCTTTAATGTTACATGTTGTATTCATTTAATGACACATTTTGTAAGTATATGGTACATGAACAATAATTTTAATTATTTTAATTATTTATATAGGGATATTAATTTAAACATATTTGAATGTAAAAGTACAATGGAAAAAAATAGAAGGTCATTACTTTAATTGACAATTAATTTATAATATCAAGTGCACACCTTTAACTTTCAAATAGAAGTAAACTCTTGTTTCTAATGTTTACAAGATGTTTCACAATATATGTAAGACAATGTGAATGACATAAATAGAAGTGAACTGAAAATATAAAAATGGTTCAACACATTTCTTCAAATGAGGTCTTACAAAATGAAATTGTAAAACAAAAACATGTTAATAAAAGCATAAATTAATATGATCTATCTAAATTATGTAAATATGTGTATTTTGTATGTACTCACTATGTGTAATTGCACAATATGTTGATGTTTGATCCACCTTAAACATTTAAATTTGCATAAATTGTAATTGAGACATGAATAAGAAGTATATATGAGTTCTCTAATTTCCTATTGACAACACATATTTATATTTAATTTAATTATTTAAGTACATATATAAAATAGGACATAAAGAAAAAGACTGACATGTGTTTGATTGAAATGTAGTTATCCCATTATATCATCTGCATCCTCTCTATTTTGCAATCAATATATGATTGTCTCATGCTTATCCATTGAAATTGTCCATAATACCTTATTGGCAGGTCTCCCTTTGTACCTTTCTAATTTGATATTCATTGCCACAACTAAATGAGAATAGTGTAAAATCTTCTTTTCAGATTGGTAGTCTTCAAATGCTGGTAAACCATTTCTTCTTGTTAGGTATGTATGTAGCCAAGTGCTAGCTACAATGACAGACCCAATTAGATATTCAAAACCATCATCATCTACTTGATGACATATCAAATTTTTTTTAGGTTCCACACATCTAGCTAGCCAATACCTAGTCTGTTCATCATTATCATTAGGTGCAATAACAACATAAATATGTCCTAAAAGATAAGATAAAGTACATAAACACTTTAATCACATGTGTACATAAAGTGATGTATAGTATTATAATTATAATTCTTCTTAAATACATGAAATCTAATTATAATATTTATTATTACTAATTTTTTAGTCTCTTGTCTGGGAGATTATTATGTCTTAGTGTATAGTGTACGTCACTTTATTGCATGTAGTATATTATTTTTTTAGGATTAGAATAGATAATTTAGAAAAATGAATATGTTTTATTGTGTAGTATCTAGTTTCCTTAAATTGATTGTACATAGTCTAGGAGATTATTATGTCTTATTGTGTATTGTATGGTTCTCTTAAATGAATATATATAACATGAGGATGTTCACTTTTTTGCATGTAGTATATTATTTTCTTAGGATGAGAATAGATAATGTAGAAAAATGATCATGTTTTATTTTGTTTTATCTAGTTTCCTTAAATTGACTTACATAGTATATGAGATTATTATGTCTTATTCTATACTGTATAATTCTCTTAAATGATTATATATGACACAAAGATGGTCACATTATTGCATGTAGTATATTATTTTCTTAGGATGAGAATATATAATTTAGAAAAATGATTATGTTTTATTGTGTACTATCCAATTTCTTTAAATTGATTCTACGTAACACATAGATGGTCATTGAACTATATGTAGTATACTACTTTCATAGAATAAGAATAAGCAAAAGGGAGATGATTATGTTTTGTTGTGTACTATCTCATTTTCTTAAATTATTTTTTAGAATGATAATAGATAAAAGGGAAATGATTATATTTTATTGTGTAGTATAACATTTTCTTAATTGAATTATATATTATAGGGAGATGGAAACTTTAGTGTGTTTACTAAATTCTTTTTTATGATGAGAATAGATAAAAGGGAGATGATTCTATTTTATTGTGTAGTGTCTAGTTTTCTTCAATTAATTTTATATAACAAGGAGATTGTTAGTTATATGCATGTAGTGTATTATTTTTTAGTGTTAGATTAGATAAAAGATAGATGATTATGTTTTATTATGCAATATATTATTTTCATAAATTGATTATACATAACAAAGATATATTGTCAATTGATTGCATATATTATATTACTATTCATAGAATAGATAAAAAGGAGATGATTATGTTTTATAGTGTAGAATATTTTTTTTCTTAAATTGAATGTATAGAAAATGAGTAAATTGTCATTTTATTGTATGTAGTATATTATTGTCTTAGAATGAGAATAGTAAAAGAGATGAGATAATTATGTTGGAGTATCCTATTAGATTGATTATTTATAATAGGGAGATGGTTACTTTATTGCATGTGCTATATTAATTTCATTGAATGAGCATAGATAAAAAATAGATGATTATCTTTTACTATGGAAAAAGATATTTTCTTTGAATATTTAAATATATAAAAGGGAGATGTTTATCTTTTATTTTTAGTATCTTATATTCTTATACTCACTATAGATTAAAAATGTGTGGTTGTGATCCATAGTTATGCTAATAAAACCAATGATACCTTTTTCTAAGTAGATGAAGAGGTATAGATTCTTGTGAAATAAAAGAATTAAAAATTATGAATTGAAAAATTAAATAGTAATATGACTTAAATAATTAAATAGTAATGAGTAAATTATATGTGTCTGTTAAAGTAATATGATCTTGAACATAATTGATTTATATGGTTATCTATATGTACTATTTGACACATTATCCTCACTTAGTATTTAATAGTATATATGTATTAAAGATTTAAGTAGCAATTTATTATGAGTTAACCACCTTTTATGATGCTTGATCTAGCAGAGTAATCACTTACTGTCAACTTTAAAACTTTGAAGTTATAGGGGTGGCAATATGATTTAGTGTTCCTTTTCATTAGCTAAGCACACAAGGGAGATGTGTTAAAGTAAAATAAAAATATGAATTAAAAAATTAAATAGTAATGAGTAAATTATATGTGTCTGTTAAAGTAATATGATCTGGAACATAATTGATTTATATGGTTATCTACACATAATATTTGACACATTATCCTCACTTAGTATTTAATAGTATATATGTATTAAAGATTTAAGTAGCAATTTATTATGTGTTAACCACCTTTTATGATGCTTGATCTAGTGGAGTAATCATTTACTGTAAACTTTAAAACTTTGAAGTTATAGGGGTGGCAATATGATTTAGTGTTCCTTTTCATTAGCTAAGCACACAAGGGAGATGTGTTTTTTTTTTATAATAAGTTTATTCATTTTAAATTTCTCCCAAGATTTTAAAACTAAAGTAGCACAAGAATCAAAAAAGAAAACAAAGATAGCTATTGAAAAGGCAAGCTAAAAATGTCTATGAGAATTTTAAACAAGGGGAATACTCAATTATAGATATAGAAAATTATTTTTGTATTTGGTTATTATATAGGATGTAAAAGATTTTAGATACCCAAAATTAAAATATATACCATTCTCTTGTAACATTTTACAAATGAACAGAATGCTTGATTTTTTATAATATTTTGGATGTATCTTTGCGTATACATATGATGAAGACGAGGATGAAATATTTGAATATATTCATTTAAAATCTAAAGATTACAACCATATGTCAATATAGATTAAAATAGATGTGTATCTTAATATCACACTTTTATATAGTACACTTATTTACATTTATAAATGTTCTAATCTTTCAAATTGAATTTTCCAAGTAGTATTGTTCAGGGGAGAGTTTCAAACAAGATGATGTTATTGAGTATTTATTACTCTACATAGAAGAGATGAAGAAGTCAAGAAAAGAATAAATAACTCATTAAATATTTCCTGATATAATGGTAAGCTATTATGTTGATTTATTTAAAATTGAATATATATGTGTGTGTGTGTGTGTGTGTGTGTGTGTGTGTGTACATATACATATATATACATATATATGCATATATGTATATATATGTATACATATACATATGTATATAGGTATATGTATATATGTGTGTGTGTATATACATTTATGCATATATGTATATGTATATATACATATACATATACATATATATGTATATATGTATATGTATATATATATATATATATATATATACATATATATAGATATATCTATATGTATATATATACATATACATATACATATACATATATATGTACATACATACATACATATATATAAAGATTTTGTTTTAAATAAATCTTAGGATCAAACTAACTCAAAATTTCTCTCTCTCTCTTTCTCTATTTGTAACATTTACTTTTTAAATAAGTTTCTTGTGAATTAATATCAAAATGAGAATCTTGAAATAGAATTAGAAAAGTTTAACCTTTTCCAATTTTATTTCAAGATTCTCAATTTGACATAAATTCACAAGTGACTTCTTTAGGCAATCTATCTTTTGTAAGCTTTTTAGCAAAAATTTCTTTCTTTCTTCAACCAAATCTACAAGACATCAATTGACATCTCTAATGAATGTGCTCTCTTCTTCTTCAAAAAATTCAAGCTTAGAAAATATCACAAACACTCTTCACATGCCAAGATCCTCATTTTCTCTAATACCAATTGTAGAATCTAAAATTGTACAGAAGTAAAATAAAAGAGAAAAAAATAGAGCACTTAGCACATATACACATTATTTTTATTGATCTTCCATTCTAATATATTACATATTGCATAATATCATAAGAATTAAATTATGCAATCTTTTATATGGAAAAAGTTAGAAAAAGAGTATAGAAGGAAAAGAAGAATTTAAAAAAAAAGAAATTAGTAAACACCATTTCCCTTTAAAAGATAAAGGGAAATGGTGTTTACTAAAGATTAAAAATGCAGTATTGTAGGTCTAAAATATCTTGGTTAGGATATTATCAAAAAAAAAATTGGAAAAAGAAGGGTAGGATAAAGTCAAAGGAGATTGCTACAAAAAGAAGTCAATATTATATTTGTAGAGAAGTTTAAAGTTAGAAAAGATTGTGGGTTTGGCTAAATTTAAGAAGTTGGAGTTATTTAACCCAATGAAAGGAGTATAGGTCGATATGTTGTATGGTTGTTTCCAAAGTTAGTGATTGGATTTGTGAATTTTTTTATTAGAGAATGAAATCTAGTGACAAGTGTTGAATTTAAGCTTTTGAAGGTTTTTTCAGCTTGAGAAATCCTCTAATGAAAGAGTTTTGCAAACAATTTGTAAATATTGGATAAGATTACATAATTTGTTTGAGATTATTTTTGAAAGAGACTAACAAATTTGAGGAAGAATAAAGATAGAATTGCAACTGCTAGAATTTTGGCTATTATAGTGAGAATAGGAAGGCACATGAAGTTTCAAGACAATGAAGTATAAGGTAGGACAATATGCAAAGAAGATGTCCTAGTCCCCAACAACTAACCACAAAATGGAATATAGATTTAATAACATAGAGATTTACATCCAAACAATGACATTATCATAATAGAATCATAAGATTTACATCCAACATCCTTTTAACATCATAATTTTTCATGATATTGTTATTTGTTGTGTGGTTCATTTGTTTTTGTTTTAAGCTTGTTCTAGGACCTCATTAAATAGAGGCCCTTTGCAATGTTTTAAATATGTAATAAGACTTCTTTCTTTCATGTGTCTAAATTTATCTTCTCTTATTTATATTTCAAATTAGTATTAGAGCTAGATGAATCTAAGCTTAAGAAGGAAATTTTTTTTGATATTTAACACCATTGTAGCAGTTTGATTTATTGCAAATTCAAATAAGAACAAAGCTTATCAAATTGGAGCCTATTTGATTAGGAGTATAATGATCAATCACTAAACTTCAAATATTACGAGATGTTTCAAGTAATAAGTGTGAAAGAAGGTATAAATTTTGTTATCACAATATCGAAAAGATTGCACAATGTTGTGGTTTGTTTAAGAATTGAGTGATTAGTTTTGTTTTGTAAAGAAAATATTTTAATTGTGCAGTACAAATGTAACTATGAGTATTATTATGGCATTAGGGAATAGTATAGCTGAACCACAAACTCCATTATTTTCTAGTAAAAATTATGAGTTTTGGGCTATAAAATGAAAACTTTGTTTTGTTCTGAAGGAAAATGGGATCTTATTGAAAAGAGCTTTAATGATTCACAAGATAAGTATGGATTATCACAAGAAGAAAAGGATAAATTTCATGCTAATAGGAAAAAGGATGCTAAAGCGCTATTTTTTATTCAATAATCTTTTGATGAATCTATTTTTCCAAAGGTATCAATAGCTAAAAAGTCTAAGATAGCATCAAATATTTTAGAAACAAATTATCAAGGGACATCAAAAGTTAAGGTTGCAAAAATATTAATTTGTATGAAAGATTCAAATTCAGTTGATTAGTTTCTTAATCAGGTAATGAATGTGATTGATTAGATTACATCATATGCTAAAGATTTGATTGATCAAAAACATGTTGAAAATATTATTTGTAGTTTGCATAAAAAATTTGATGTTTTTTTGTTTCCATTGAAGAATCTAAGGATTTAACAACACTAGCAATTGATGTATTAATGGGATCACTTTTCACTTGTGAATCTATAATGAATATAAATAATAAGTCTTATCTAGGGAATTCTTATCTTAGATAGAAATCCTAGTGGTAGGTTAATTGCAAGGGTCAAGATGACAAGAAATTGAATGTTCCCCCTCAAGATTTAATGCATTCAAGGAATAGGAGAAGTTGGCTTCAAGATTGTGTTTTTAGACAATTCATGGTTATGGCATTTGAGATATGGTCATCATCATTTTAATGCTTTGCACTATTACCAACAAAAAATATGGTTAAAGGTTTACTAAAAATAGTGAATCCACCAAGCTCTTGTGAATGTTTTATATTAGCAAAACAACATAGAGAAATATTTTTGGTAGGATGTTCATATAGAGAAAGAACACAATGGGAACTAGTTCACATTGATATATGTGCACCTATGTAGACCTCATCTCTAGGAGGAAGTATATATTTCTTAACATTTATTGATAACTTTTGTAGGAGGACATGGATATACTCTCTCAAATAAAAGCTTGAAGATTTTGGAAATTCAAGGAGTTTAAAGCTTTGGTGGAAAAACAAATTGGTCTCTAATGTTGGAAACTTACAATTGAAAGAATTGTCATTTTGTCATTGATGTCAAATATATTAAGGAGACATGTTGCTACCTAATCTAAATGTCATATCTATTTGATTGATAAAGAGGATTTGACAAGTTTCTCATAACAATAACACTTAGAGGAAATGTTGAGTTATAAAAAGAAAAATAATAATTGATATCTGATTAGATAGACTTAGAAAAAGAAAAGTGATTATTTATGTAAAAAAAGATAAACCAAGCCAATCAGAATTATAAAATAGAGTTAGTATAGAGTAATGCTAATGTTAATGGAGCTACAATTACTCTCAAGAAAATATAGTGTTGAACAATTACTAGCATCAATTGAGAAAGATGGTTAATGTCCAGTTAGAAAGCTTTACAACCATTGAGTACTTTAGTGATGTCTGAGTGCAAGAATTCTAAGATTGTTGAGTGATAGTATAAGAATGATATCAAGAAAATCATGAGATCAAGCCGATTTAGTTGATTTCTTGGGAGATTTAAACCATGTTGAAGATAAGATTGATGAGTTGGATCATTGAATTCAAGGAAAAGATTAGGTAAATACCTAATAGAAAAATTCTAGAGAAATTTCTAAAAGAAGATAAAGAAGATGGACAAATATATTGAATTGAGTTGAATTTGATCACAAACCTTAAGATCTATGGTGGATTTAGAAAATGGTAAAGCACTAATTTCTTAATTAGAGTGAAATACGTAGTAAAATTAAAAAGAGTGCAAGGGTGTGTGTATGTGAGTGTGATTGTGTATGTGAAGAGAGATATATAGAGCAAGGTTGATTAGAAATGCATGAGTGTGAGTAAATACAAAGCTAAAGGAGAAAGGTTGCAGATATGATGTTGTTATTGATAAGTACATTACAGTAGAAGGCTTAAGTGTTGATGAGAAGAGTGGACTGATTTCTTGAAGGGTGTTGATGGGGACACAACCCACGCACAGAATGGACACAACAAGAAAGGGAAATTTTATTAACTTTGTAAATAAGCTAATACATTTAGTACAGAGAAAATAGACTTCATAACATGCCCTATGGGATTACAATAAAATAAATCTAGAGATAATTTCTCCTTTCAGTACCTCCTCTCAAAATCCACTCCGAACTGCCTTTCACAATGCCAGAAATGTCCTTAAATAGACCCTGGAGGGTTAAGGACTAGGAATACATTCTAGAAATTGCTAGTAGGCATCCACCGACCAAATAGAAGGCTCCAAAAGTTGTGTTAGAAGTCGACGCAAATCTAGAAGAATCCAGAAATGGTAACTGAACTTTCAGGAGGCATAACTTTTGAACTGTAGCTACGATTGACGAACTGTTTACATTTTCGAAAAGCTCTCGAAGTGCTCTATAGCCCTATGGACCAGCTTCGCTCATCCCCCATTTTTTGACCCTTTTCAAGGTAATTTAATTCTCCTAACCTAACTTTGAAGCATTCTTAAGAGGTCTCCAAAACTCAAAAAATTGTGATAACTTTCAAACCGTGGGGCCTTTTGACCTGATTCTTTTTCTGAAATGCTCTAAATTAAAATTACATCCATTTGGCCAATTTACACCTCCTAGTTCACCAAAATGATGGCTCAATTACATACTCCTATTTTTTTGGCATTTACACGTATCCCAAGGTGTTCAAATACTCTATCCTAGAACACTAATAGTGGAACTATGAAAGTTGGAACCTTCATTTGATCCAAATGGGTATCCAAAAATGAAAACACATGAAACATAAACTAAGTCTAAGTACATTTTTTTGGGTGACACAGGATTGCCCTTATACCTCTGGATGCTCCTACATCAGACACCTAGGGTAGATTGAAAAGTGACCCTATCACCTTATGAATGGTAGAGGAAATCCCAAATGGGAAACCTCAGCTGCTGAAATCCAGGTTGAGTCCTCTATCGGTCGTCCTTTCCACTTGACCAAATACTCTTCATACTGCCTGTTTCTGGTACTTCTACCCACACAATGATCTAGAATGTCTTTTATCTCCTCCTTATTAGAAGTAGGAATTGGAGATTGCTCTTCTGCACCATCATAATGATACTCTGTTAAGTCTGCAATGTTGAAAATAGGAGAAATGGGAACACCATCTGGCAACTCCACCTCATATGCATTTCCTGAGTCATGTTTCTTCAGAATTTTGTAGGGGCCAAATTTCTTCATTTTCAGCTTGTTGTAAGTACCGACTCGAAATCTTTCTTTTTGTAAGTGCACCATGACTAGATCCCCTACTTGAAATTCCTTATGTCTTCTCCTTTGATTAGCCCTAGATTTATACTCTTGATTCATCTTGGTAATGTGTGCCTGAACCTCCTCATGTAGACACCTAATATGTTTAGCAAATTCTTCAGCTTCAGCACTTGTCCTTTCACCTTGCTCTATCTTCCTCAATTCTGGTGTAGTCCTTGGGCTACTTCCATATACAATTGTGAATGGTGATTTTCTAGTACTCTATTTATAGAGTTATTGTAAGTAAACTCTGCTTGTGGTAGAATCAAATCCCATCCCTTGGGCTTATCCCCAACTAAACATCTCAGCAAGTTGCCCAGACTTCTATTTACCACTTCTGTTTGGCCGTCAGTTTGTGGGTGATGCGTGGAATTGAATTTCAAGTCTATTCTCAACTTCTTCCACAATGTCCTCCAGAAATAACCCACAAATTTAGTATCTCTGTCAAAAACTATACTCCTTGGAAGACCATGTAGTCTTACCACCTCTCTGAAAAACAAGTCTACAATATGGACAGCATCATGAGTCTTGTGGCATGGAATTAAATGTGCCATTTTGGAGAACCTATCAACCACCACAAATACTGAGTCATTACCCCTTTGTGTCCTTGGTAATCCAAGAACAAAATCCATACTTATGTCCTCCCATGGCCTTAATGAAATAGGCAATGGCTGATATAGCCTAGTATTGTGACTAAATCCCTTGGCAACTTGACAAACTTGGCAACTCTGTACTAACTTTTTCACATCTTGTGAGATCTGAGGCAAAGAATAATGTTCTCTAAGAATGGCAATGGTCTTATCTCGACCAAAATGTCCTTCCATCCCTCTGTTGTGTTTCTCTTTAATCAGA
Organism: Cupressus sempervirens; assembly: GCA_028749045.1. Lineage (NCBI taxonomy): Eukaryota > Viridiplantae > Streptophyta > Pinopsida > Cupressales > Cupressaceae > Cupressus > Cupressus sempervirens. The sequence goes on along the minus strand of CM053783.1, from coordinate 763,908,430 downwards.
TTTTCCCTCATGGAACTCCTTGGTATGCACAATCGGCTGACATTAAATAACATACAATCTTGAATCAAATAGTCTAACCACATGGTTCTATCTATAGCAACAGGCTCTTCACAAGCTTTCCATGCTTCAGCAAAATCAGGATCCTCAGGGTACAAATTCTTGAGTTCATCAAACCCAACTACTTCAACCTACATTATTGTAAGCAACAATTGTCTCCTACTTAGTGCATCTACAACCTTGTTAGATTTTCCACTTCTATGCTTCAACACAAATGTATAAATCTGCAAGAACTCTACCCACTTCATATGCCTCTGATTCAATTTACCTTGGCTATTTAGGTACTGTAATGCCTGATGATCAGTATACAAAATAAATTATTTTGGTAACAAATAATGCCTCCATTTCTTTAAGGCCTGAACTATTGCATAGAACTCTTGATCATAAACAAAATACTTCTTCTTGGCAACATTCAATTTTTCACTAAAATATGCAATAGGCTTACCTTCTTGGCTTAATACAACCCCAATAGTGCTGCCACTAGCATCACAATCCACCTGAAACACCTTTCTAAAATCTGGAAGTGCCAGCACAGGTTGTTCTATCACCTTCTTCTTCAGCAATTCAAAACTTCTTACAGCTGTTGTAGTCCATTTGAACCCTTTTCTATCCCCTCTTAGCAAATTAGTCATTAGATAGATCTGATAAGTCCTAGAATCAGATCTATCTAATGACTAATTTGCCTTACTAGTGGCAATCCTTCTAGAACATTATCAGAGATAATATCTCCAAATTCACCTAGTAAATTAGAAACTTCAAGTGGTATTTCAGTGCTAGTGACAAAATACTTAGTCATTTTCTAGTAGTATTACAGTGCAATCCGAGTGATCAAAGTGAGTCAAGCAATCAGTATGAGTCGAGTGATCAAAGCATGTCAAGCATAAGTTTCCAAACAATACATGTTGATTCATATAACATGTATGTGCCAAGAATATAGTATGTGCTAAGTCACTCATGTGTCGAGTTGTCTATACATGCTAAGTGATTTAGGCATCGAGTAAACAATGAGTGATGAGCCCTTTAGAACGTAAGTTACAACATAATAAGCACAGTCTGTGCCAAGTATCAGAGTCTTTAGATGTCGAGAGAATAGTTTTTGATATAGCTATTTGTAATGGCATAAACTTCTATGTAAATCATTTATGGGCCAACATAATCATATTTTATGATTCTAAGATATAAGTATTAAGGTATATTACTAATCCCTATGCATTACATGAAACCAATCATAAAAAGGGAAGCTTAAAGTGGCACTATGGATCAACCATAGTCGTTTATTCTTACCTAATCCATTAAATCTATGTTTATTTAAGGCAAACCTTAAAGATTTTGTGAGTGCAAAAGGAGACAAATGCTAAGTGTAGAGAGAGTGTTCATGGTGGCTAAGGAGGTTATGATAGTGTTTTGAATTATAGAATCAGTTAGAGAGGACAGAGCAAAGTAGAGATGTGATAGAGGAGACATATATGATTAGAAGGATCAAGGTTTTATCAATAAAGAGAAGATTTGACATCTAGAAGTAGTGTGCTAATTGAAGGATAATAGTGCTTAATTATTGTAATAGGTGATACAAAGAAAATCTTCTAACAGAATAGTCTTAACAAGATTTTGTAAAGCTCTTAACCAAGTGCTTACTTTATTATAAGTTTAAATCCTCTAACAAGGTGAGACCTAATAGTGTTTGTAAGCCTTTAATAGGGTAGACCTTTCATAGGGTAGATCATAGATTATGATCAAACTCATTGTAACCATAATTGGCTACACTTTACAACTATAGTAGTGAAGATTTGTGGGTGTCATCTCCACCCCAGTTTTACTTTCTCACTGGAGGGTTTCTAGATAACCAAATCTATTGTGTCATGTGTTATTTGTTTCATGTTATGGATGTAAATGTGTAGTTAGCTATTTTACTTTATATACTAAATTATGAGATGGATGTGTGGTGAATGTTTTATGTTTAATGTTTTGAAATGTTAATTCACTCCCCACTCCCCCCTCAAATTTTACTTTCCCATTGTTATTTCCAACAATACACTATATCAAATATTTGAGCATCATGTTTTTCTTGTGCTCATATCACTACCACTTTAGATAATTGAGTGAATTATTTGTCAAAAGCTTCTACCAATTTCTTTTCTCTTAGTTGTGGATTTTCCTCTATTACCTTGGTTGTGATTGTACTTTGTATCTTTTCAAATACTTCCTCCATGATTTCTCAAGATGCCTTTCCTTCTTGTTCATCTCAAGTAATTTTCTTACTGATGATATTAATCCTTGTTGATCATCATCATCACTAGATTTTTTTCCTATCAAAGCTTCCAATAAAAGTGGAACTAGGTTCATTTTCTTTCTTGCTTGCTTATTCTTCTTTTCTCTTTTTCTCCCTTTCTTCTTCTTCTCTTCCTCTATCCTCTTTTCTTCTTCTTTTTCCTTCTTCCTTTCTCTTCTTTTCTTCTTCCAACTTCTTCTTTTCTTTTTCCTTTTCTTTTTCTTCTTCATCTTTCTACGTTTTGTCTTCCTCCTCCATTTTTTCTTCTTTCTCTTTCTTATTTTCTTCCTTTTGTTCTCTACTTCTTTCTTTTTCTCTTCTTCTTCTTTCTTTTTTTCCTTCTCTTCTTCTTCTTCCTCATTCTAAGAGCTAGTGTAGCTCACCAAATTTCTAGCAATGGATGGTATGCAATCCTTAAAAGGATCTTTTGTTGTGTCCAAGGTAATTACTGTACTATCTATTTTCATAGAGTTAGTAACAATTGTTACCTGTGGATTGGTGACTTCCTTTATCATCACTGTATCATGTTGTTGTAGTAGGATTCTCTATATCATTTACCTCTATTTCAATGCTCTTCTTCCTTTCTTTTGAAACCCTTTTCTAACTGGATGCCTTCAATTCTGACATCATCTATACAATTGTTGTCTTTGTCTCTCTATTTACTTCTTCATAATTTCCTCCCATGATTAGGATGGGCCTTGTCTTGTTTCAAAGATAGGGTGCAAAACTATTCAGTAAGCTTTGCAAGTGTTCATTATTGCTCACTTCACAAATGTTCCTTATGTGATTCTATTTGATTTTATTTTCCTCCTCTACTACCCTCTTCTTTCTATTTACAAGTCTTCCATAGAAGTGTTTTGGAATAAGACTTTGTATGTCAAAAAAATTCTTATCATTTAGTATCAAATTCCTTATTACAATTTTCTAATTCAATTTTCTCAAAACTACTATATAAATTATAGAACTTATTCAACTAAATAAAATTTCCTTTATTTATGATAGCATCATTTAATTTTTCAGTCCTTGGTTTCCATGCTTTTCTTCCAGCAGGCACTTTTACCTTTATCTTCACTTTTTCTTCCTCAATTACCTCTTCCTCTTCTTCATCTAATTCTTCTTATTCAAAATCAACTATTATAGTCCTTTGTCTTTGAGTTCCTTTATAGGTAAGAAGATGTTAGCATGAATGTTTATGAAATTCCTTTTAGGGAGTATCCTAAGCATTTGTGAGCATGTGGTAGTATTGACATGTTGCATTTATGACTATGTTTGTCACTGATGTCAACATAACAGAAAGTCTATGAAGAATGATAGACTAATTGTTAGAGATCAATGTTGTAAAGATAGAGTTTTCATTTTTAGTTGATGCACAGGTAAGGACATGTTGCACATTATGTCCTAATGATAAGGTTTAATGCGTGTAAATTAAGTCAAAGATGTATGAAATATATGCCTAATTTATAGTGAGCAGTACATAGACAAAGTACTTGAGAAATGATTTTTGGTGATTGCATTCTATCTTCTAATAGAGATATAATCTAAAGATGTACAGTTAGTTAGTAACATAAGATATTTGATGGTGATGTTAGCAAGTGTGCAAGCCCTGGTATCTAATGTGTTATAAGTTGTATGGATTGTGAGCTGACAATGTTATTGTAATTATGAAATAATTAATTATATTATTATAATTAATTGGGAAAGCCTCAAGGCCAACTCAAAGAATTATTTTTAAGATATAGTATAAAGGAAATATGTTTTCCTTTTTTGTAAGTGTGTGATTCAATGTATTGAATGTGAAGTAATCAAGGAATTGCAAAAAGGAGTAGAGTGTTTGGTGAATGCAAGTAAGTGATCCAAGGGATTATTGGATGTGAATTTTGTGATTTGGTATTAAAATTAGAAGGAGAAAAAGTCTAATTGACATGACAGAGAAAGAGGAAGCAGCAGTACAGTTCAATTCTATTATTCTATAAGGAATAATATAGAGATCATTTGGATAGTGGGTTCATTGATCTTGCCCCTAAAGTTGTTTGGATAGTGGGTCCATCTACCTTCTACAATTCCTAACAGGGTTGGAATATCCTAACAAGGATTCAAAGTCTCCTAACGAGGACTGATACGTATTGAATGTTGTTATAGACTCCTAACAAGGTGCATCCTATAACAAGGAATATTTATAGTAGTACATTGTCTTGTGGGTACCATCCCCACCAAAGTTTTCCCTTTGATCAAGGATTTCCCTAGTTAATATATCTAGTATTATTGTGCATGAGTATCTTGTTATGGTTTCTAATTATATTTCTCACATGATTAATTTTTATTAAGGTTGATAATTATGATAATGGTTTGATAACTAATTCACACCCCCAAACCTCTCAATTTTATTGGTGGACTATATCTTCTAACAAAAGGGTCTTTCTCTTCTTCTCTAGTATTGTAACCATCTTCTTCACTCTTTTATATTTAGGAGGTTCAATTTTCTCCTTCTTAACTTATTTTGATCTTGTGGACTTCCTTGTGCTTGGAGGGGTGACTAATTGTACCTTCACAATACTAATATCTTCTTCATCTTTTTTAACAGGTGGTACAAATTGGGGTTGCAATTGACATAATGCAACATAAGGTGTACTAGATATTTGTGTTGATGAACTCTTACACCTTTTGTTGTACCTCAAATTTCTAAGGGTTTAGCAATTAGTGTCTCTTTTTGTCAACTTGCTCTCATTTCAAGAGAAGTTCTCATAGATTCCTTGTATTCCTCTCTACTCATACCCAATTCTTTCATATTTTTTTCTAATTCATTGTCAACCCTTCTTCTTTCTATCTTTGATGTATAGTTCAGTGCTGACTTCTTTAACTTTTTCTTCATAATTGCCCCATCTAGGACATTCCTTATCTCTCTCTGGCTCAAGAATGATCTTCACATAACCTTAAATGAGTTCTTCTATCACTTCATATCACATAAGATCAATGAACTTGATCCTTGGTTCCACTAATTCAAAGCATGTAACATCAATTTCAACCATGAAACATATGTCATCTTTATACTTCTCAACAAGTGATGGAGGGATTCTATATCTCTGTTTCATTTCTTCTTGGAAACTCTTCATCATTCTAGCGATATCATTTGTTATTCTATCCTCTGAATACTTCCTGTAGTAGTGAATTATCTAGTTCATAGTACAATTGTTTGCATTCCACTCATAATCTGGCATACCAATGAATTTCCTCATAACTTGGAAGATAAATGTGTTAGCAATTATTCAAATCTAAATGTTGCTTTCTTAGTCCTCTTAATTCTATCAATGTTCTCCAAACTTTTAGGCTTTAGTATTTCACACATATTTACTTTCTCCTTCTTTACATTCATTAGGTATGCTACATGGATAAATCCAACACTAACTGAGTTAATCATTGAACTATAATTAATCTTATAACCTATTAGCTTGTTGATCAATCTAACTTCAATCTTATTTATGATTTCTAACTTCATATTTCTACCATTAGACTTAGTTTTCAAGGTTTTTTCAACTATTGTCTTTACGTTTTCATGATTCACATGATTGCTTCCTTCATTACTAAGTCCAATGAGTTTGTCAATCATGTCATTATCTTTCAGTACTGACATGTCACCTACCCAAAACATATCTTTGTGAATTATGCTTAGAATGATTCTTGTCCATTCATGGTTGTCAAACTCTGTGTAGAACATATGTCTTATGATGCTCAGCTCATCCAAATACTCAAACCCTTTCTTAAGAGATAGGTCATTGTTGCAAACTATTCTAGGTCCTTTTGAATGTCATTATCACCAATATTTTCGAACCTACAGTGTATGTATGCCCTAACATCTTCTACATGTAAAATATTTCTTGAAACTTGTGAAAATACTCCTAGATGGTCATTTTCCAATGAAATATAGGGTTTCTTTTTAAATTTATATCTATGCCCCTCACTGACATCACATACTCTTAGATTTTCCATTCTTTCAAATTGAAACTTTGAATTATAATTGCACAAATGATAAATACCTCAATTTTATGAAATAAAGGTTTACTTCAATTTGCTTTGTAGAATATTCCAATTTTTTCCTTAAATTCACTCTAAAGATCTTTTTTAACTCTTGCATGATTGAATTGTATGAAATAACTCAATTGTGACGCTCAAATCACATCATATTTACTTTTGCATCAATTGTGCAAGTACACAATGTGTAAAAAGTTATTTCTATTTATTAGTGAAATTATTTTTCTTTGTGCAATTACATGTGAACTCCAAATATTATGCGCTCTTAACCATGGCTTATCCACATTATTGTCTACCTTATAAAATTGTGCAAGTATCAACTCATTTTCTATCACTTCTACTACTCTATTGATGCTAATTCCTTTATTAAAGTGTTTAATGTGAATAGGATGAGTTTAATACTAAAATTGACTTCAATCTTCTTTCATGTGCTTCACTTAAATGTCCTTCCAAAAACACATGTGAACTTGTTGGATATTTGGCTTTGACAAATACTTCATTATATTCTTCTATATGTTCACTTATATTGTCATTTTGGCTATTACTATTGTTATCATTACTTCTAATATTTATGTTCATATTTTTTCTGAACTTAGGATTTCTCATGTTGTTCCTCATGTCCATTCTACAAAATCTATCTATGTGACCCATATTGTTACATAACTGACATACTGGCACATTGTTCCCAAATCTATGTCTAGATTGGTTAATAGGTGCTTTGCAATTTCTAGCAATATGTCCAAAGTTATTGCACTTAAAACTCAAAATATTACTTCTCATTCCATTGTTCCCTTCATTAGATCTTCTTAGTACAGGGTTAGTATCTCTAAACATTCTACTATGTTATTACTATTATCAAATTTATGCCTCTTACAATTTATTGCTTTATGACCAAAACCATGACAATTATAACAATAAAAATCAGTAATAGGTTTAAATGACTTACCTGTACTGTTATTTTCCATATCATCAAATACATTGCATGCCTAAAATCTTCCTTTGAATTTATTTCTTACTTCTTTAGGTGATTCAACTTTCTCATATTTCTTAGGTACATCTCCTTGCTTAGGCTGGATGACTTGCTCAACTTGCTTATAAGGTACAACTTTAGATAGACTTGAATCAATCTTGTTCTTATTATCTTCCTTGTGTTCAGGCTGGTGAATTCATTTCTAGCTTTAGACTTCTTAGTTGACTTTTCTCCAAGATATCCAAGACCAGTTTTATCATAAGAGGATCTCTATATAAAGATTTGTTCATCAAGATTTTTAGTTTAGAATATAAATTCTCAAGATGTAGCTTAGACTGAGTTAGCTCTCCTTTCACTTCTCAATTTTTTCATACTACAACTTTGTAGATTCAATCTTAGATGTCACTTTGGTAAGTTTGGATCTCAAATCTACATTTTCAACTTTCAAATATGATTCAACTTTACTGGTATCATCCTTCAAGCTCAACTTTAGATCTATAATCTTTAGTTCATCCTTCAGGATCTCATTTTATTTCTTTAGTATTGAAACATCATCACTATCCTTGATTTGGTCTTTAGGATCTTTCTTGGAATTAAGATGATCTATCTTATCTTTTGGCTTCCCAATGTAGTCTTTAGCATCTCTATATCTTTCTTTCAAAGCATCTCTTTCTTCAATAAGAATATCAATCTACTTTGAGATGCTTCTAGGTGCTTCTGCAACTATTCCATATCCATAAGGATCTTAATCAAGTTTATATGCCTTCTCAGAGTAACTATACTTTGATAGAAATTGTTAGAAATAGGAAATACTGAGAGGGGGAAGAGGGGGTGAATCAATATTTCACAAACATTTTCCCAAAGTTGAATATCTTAACAAATTTATAACTTGCATAAGAAAGTGAACTAACTATGTTGAACAATAAATATAACCATGCAATAAAGTAATTCATAACACCCTATTTTTTTAACTAGGGAAAACATGGCCAAGGGAAAACCTTGGTGGTGATGGTACCCACAAAATGATCCACTAATCAAAAGCACCTAGTTAAAGATAGTGACCCTATTAGGAGTCTATTACGTTTGTATAGTGTCCTAGTCCTTGTTAGAGGAATTAGGCCTTGTTAGAAGCCTCAACCCTATTAGGATTTTTTATATAAAAATTAAAAATGTATGCAAGATGATCCCACTTCCCAAACATGCAATGTACAATAAACTTCTTCAATATAAATGATAGATACAAAAAACCTTTGCACTACTGCTGATATCTTCAATATTTGATATTGCCTTTTCTTCTCTTCAAAAAAATAATCACAAATCACATTTCTATAATCATACATCAAAATTCACATCATAAAAAAATCCATTCAATCACAAAAACATCACTCTCAAGTTCACATTTTCAATATTTCCTTTATATCTTGCTGTCTCACAAATATCTTCTCTTTCGGCCTTCATACCTTTATAACATTTATTAAAATTCAAAATGAACACTTTCTAACTTAGGTTTAACAGCTAAGATGTCATCCCAAATTTGTTAAGTAATTATTTTGTAAACAAAATAATTCCTTAACCCAAAATACTTATTTCCTTATCATGTTATGTTCTGCATGTACAATACTACAACTAGTAAAATAATTATAATTCTATCCATAAAAATATACACTCTTACACATGTCATCATGACATGCTATAGTATCTCCAAGTAAGTGCACACATGAAAATTCTTCCTCTGTGAACTTCATTGAAAACTCTATATGTTTTGTCAGATGAACTCCATAAGACTTGGACAATTTTCTAAGTATGCATCCCAAAACTTCATCCTTATAATCTCCTATCTTTACATGACTTATATGTTTCAATAAATGAAAAAACCATAATGAAAACCTATCCAAATTTCCAACAAAATAAAATTCCATGAGGTGTAGGCCTATGATGTAATAGTGAAGTTTGGCAATAACTCACCATGCATTGTAATAGGTAAGGATAGTGAAACCCTAAATGAATCCACTAACTTTAAAGATGTATATTTGGTGTAAGGTTGTAAGTATAACCTACTAAACATGGATTAGTTAATGGATAAAGGTTATAAGTTTGAATTCAATAGGGGGTCTTGCAAAATATTTGACAAGGCATGTAGATTACTAGCTATGGGAGAACAAAGTAGAGGTAACATCTTCTACCTCAACATTTCTAAAAATAACTACTTGGTAGCTAAGAATGATAGTAGTTGGTTATGGAATAGAAGGTTATGTCACATAAATTTTGAAAGCATTGTTAAGGTAGGAAAGAATAAATGTGTAAGAGGCTTGCCTCCTATTACTAAACCTAACAATGTAATGTGTAAAGATTGTAGGAAAGGTGGCCAGTTCTAGTTTCTCTAGAAAGCCATTTACCTCTGAATAAATTTTAGAGTTAGTACATCCTGACCTATGTAGTCCTATGAGATCTTAGAGTATATCTAGTGACAGATACATTATGCTATTCATTGATGATTTTTCTAGAATGATGTGGACTATTTACTTAAAGGAAAAGTCAATAGCCTTTCACATGTTTGATGCATATAAGGAAAAGATGGAAAGAGAGACTAGTAGGGCATTGATGTGTCTAAGATTAGACTAGGAAGGTGATTCAACCTCACAATAATTTGAGAGCTACTATCAAGAACTTGAGATCAAAAGGCATATGTTAGCCTTTAGGACACCACAACAAAATGGTGTTGTAGAAAGAAGAAATAGAACAATTATATATTGTGTTAGGACACTGATGATTTATAAAAATGTTGCACAAGTAGACTAGAGAGAATATGTGAGAAAAAACATGTATAAATCTTGAATAGGACACAAGTGAAGAAGGGTACTAAGAAAATTCCATATGAACTATGGTTTGGGCACTCACCCTCAGTGAGTTACTTCAAGATATTTGGAAGTAAGTGTTACATAGGGATGAATATCAAGGGAAGTTTGAACCAAAGAGTAATGAGCGTATCTTTTTGGGATACTCTACTAAGAGAAAAGTATACTAGTTTGATGAACCTCTAGAAAAACAAGTTTGTGGAATCTTCCATTGTAAAGGTAGATGAGTTATCTAAGAAGAATGAAGAGGAAACAAAGTGAGAATTGGAAGACTACAAATTTTTTGACTATATTCAAATAAATGACTCAGTGCAAGTAGTACTAGTGGAAGAAAAATTTGTACAAGAAATTGTATCAACAATGAAAAATGAAATTCAGCCTAAAGAACTAATGGAGAAAGCATGAAGGTGAACTTGTGCCAGCCAAGTATGTGAGGAGAAACCACTCAACCAATTAAATTATTGCATGAAAAGATGTTGTAATGATGACAAGAAGAAGGCAAGAGAGATGGTATGTCTTCTCTCAAACATGGAGCCCAAAGTTACAAGGGAAGCACTCAAGGACAAAGATTAGAGAAAGGCCATGGACGAAAAGAAGATCAAATCATAAAGAATGATACACAACCTTGGCGATCTGACTAGAAGAAAAGAATGGCATTGACACAAAGTGGGTGTTTAGAAGCAAGATGAATGAGGATGGAGAAGTGGTAAAACACAAGGCCAAGCTTGTTTGGATAGGATATGCACAAGAAGAAGGGATATACTATGGAGAAGAATTTGTACCAATGGCCAGATTGGAAGGAGTCAAGATACTCCTAGCCCGTGTGACATATAAGAACTTCAAAGTATACCAAATGGATCTGAAATCTACATTTTTGAATGGATTTCTTGAAGAGGAAGTTTACATAGAATAATTAGAAGTCTTTGAAAATGAAGAAGGAAAAAATTAAGTGTGCAAACTAATGAAATCCCTATATGGATTGTAACAGGCACCTAGAGCATGGTATGAGAGACTACACCCATACTTGATTTTTAAAAAATGGCTTTGTAAGTGTTAGGATTAATGAGACAAAAATAGCAATTACATACAAATATAACCAATATTTAAAAAAAAATGAGGAGAAACCACACTAAAGGAAGCAAGGAAAAATTAATGTTCGAGTCAAATTAGGCTCCACATCACAATAGTAAGAACAAGTGAAAATAGAAATATATATCTTGAAAATAAAATAGAAAGTAGATTTTTGATTGTGGAGATATTGGTGGATGATATTATCTTTGGACAAGATGAAAAAATGAGCACAAAATTTGTCAAAGCAATGAAGAGAGAATTTAAAATGTCCATGATTGGTGAGATACAATTCTTTATTGGAGTTCAAATGTCCAAACTAAAAGGGAGAATCTTCATAGGCCAAAAAAAATATGTAAAGGATATTCTTAAGACATTTGGTATGGAGGAAGCCAAACTGATAGGCACCCAAATTGTGATCAGTTATAAATTATCAAAGGAAGATGAAAGCCTAGAAGTTAATGAAACACTTTACTGATCCATGATTGGTAAACTATAGTATGTTGTGCATAGAAGACCAAATATTGCATAGGAAGTTGGTATAGTAATCAAACTCTCTTCCAATCCAAAGGAATCACAAATAATAGTTATAAAAAGGATCTCCAAATATCTAAAGGGTATTGAAGAATATGGTATATCATGTCCTTGCAAGTTTAACTTTGAATTTAGTGTCTTTACTAACGTTGATTGTGCAAGGAACATAGATGATAGAAAGAACATGACTAGTGATGTATTCTTTCTTAGAGGAAGATTGGTTGCATGGGCTAACAAGAAGTAGAACTCCATATCATAGTCAATAGAATAAGTTGAATAAATAGTTGCAGCAATGAATTGCACTCAAGTTGTTTGGATCAAACAACTACTTGAAGGAATTCAAGAGAAAATGGAAGAATTGGTGGTTATCACCAATGATAACACAAGTGCAATAAAAATATCAAAGAACCCAATGATGTACTAGAAGAAAAAGCACATATAGATAAAGTGTCATTTTCTTAGAAAGAAAGTGCAAGAGAAAGAACTAAGGTTGGAATGTGTACCAACCAAGGATCAACTAACTAATATATTCACAAAACCTCTTCAAAAGGATATATGTGAGTATTTGAGAGAAACATTAGGGATACTATTATTATCAATCCTAAAGTAAGATAACAAGGTAGGAATCAATCCATGATCAACAAATAGTGAAATCACAAGTATGGATTGATGAGAAATAAATACTACTCCACAAGGGGGGAAACCATAGAGTTAAATTGTACACCTTTGACATTGTTATCAAAGGGCAAGAGGTTGAGAAGCAAAGAAGAAGAGAAGTTAAGAGATAGAAGAAGAACAACAAAGGGGGACAAAAAAGAGACATAAAGAATCCAAGCAATAGAGAGAAGTTCTAGGGAAAGGGGAGACATTCCTAAGCAAAAATTAGAAAAGGAATGAAGTCATAGAAAACCAAGTGAACCCTTAAAAAGGACTTAGAGTGATTAGCAGATGTAGATTCATCATCTCAAGGGGAGATGTTAAGAAAGAATGATTGAGTATAGGTAGTGTTATTTCTAGTAAGGGCCAAAGTGTTGAAATATTTAAAGTATTTCCATCAATAACAAAGCAAGATATTGTTGGCATAACTATCTCAAAGCTTAAGGACTATTCGGTGAAGTGATTGATGCACTTATTTGTGCCTATATTTCCATTGATGTCAAGGCTAAGAAGGAAAAATGACTGGTATGACATTGGAATTATATGTGCAACTCTAGTTCACAAGGGTAGTTAGAGAAAAGTAAAGGACAAGCCCAACAAAGGAGATGACAAAGGATAACCACTTAGATGAACTCATGCTAAGTAAAGTAAGAATTTGAAGAAGGATGATCAGTAAGAAACAAAGCTAGAATGATTGGTGGTCACCTAGGGTGGATTGTCCAAGTCAACAATGGGAAGCATGTGATTTCCATGTCATGAAATAGGTAGGAGTGCACTCATCACTACACTTAATGGTGATGATTTTTCATATTAAGGAGAAGTTTAAAGAATTATTTTCAAAAATACAAGCCATCAACGTCACATAACATCTGTGACTTTCTTCAAACACACTAATTTAACAAGCGCAACATATAACAACAATTAGAAGTCAAGCTAGGAGTAGGCTTGAGAATTCAAATTTAGAATTCACAATTTAGGGTTTCAAATAAGAATACACAAAGACTACAAAATGGAATGTTACTTAAGAGAGAAGGCTAGATTGTAGAGCAATTAGCAAGAGGACCAAGAGAGATGAGCTAAGTGTAATCTCAAAGGAAGATTGTGATAGAGAGATGTGTTGAGGAGAATCCAATGAGCCTGAACAACACAACTAAGAATGTGTGCAAGAATAAGTAATGCCAAGCATGCAAGTGATTGTATATGAATTTATAGAGTTGAAGGAGGGTAGAGCATAATTGTAGACATGTTCAAAGAATAGTAAAGTGATCTATATTCAAGATAAGTATAGTAGCTATTTCATTATATCATTCCTCTATTGTCTACTAATCTCTACAAAAAAAAAAATCATTGAGGGTGGACCCTTATAGGTTCTTTGTACTAAATCAACTAAGAAGGTGACACATTAACTTGTGCTATGAAGTCCTTTAACTACACAGGTCCACAGTGTAATAATTTCATATGTCTCATTCAAATCCCTTAACCAGGTGACATTTGACAGTGTCTTTGTAATCTTCTAATAGAGATAAGCTCTTGACTAGGTGCACTTTAGGATAGTGCAAGCTTTGTGAGGATTGACTCACACACCATGGTTTTTACCCTATATAAACAAGTTTTCACAAGATAAATATTGTGTTATGTTTTGTCATGATTATCTTTCTTAGGTTTGCTTAATCTTGAATGGTTAAGATGTAGCTAATACTAACCTAAATACTAGTGTGAAGAGTGGTAGAATAATAAAAGTTGTAATTACCCGAGTATACTAATTCAACCCCCTTTTCAATAAACTAACTTTTGAATGGACCAATAAATATCATAGTAGAGGGTTATAGAAGATGGAAATTGAATTAATTGAGAAGCATCTTGTGACGTAAGAAAATAAGCTAATGAATAATTACATCTTCCTCCAAATACAACAAAAAGTAATGCATAGAATTTCTTCACTACTTTGTAAGGGTTGATACTATTATATTAGATAGGTGGTTTAAAAATTTTCCTATTTGAATTTAATTGTATTCAAGGAATTTTTATATTTCATTTAATGGTAATTTTTTGCCAAAGTTGGCAAGGAAGCCCAGTATGCTATAGAATTTTTTTTTTTTTAAGAAAAAAGGGGAAATTAGAAACACTTCTATAAATTATTGTCATGCACTTGAGAATAAATCCATTTCAAAAGTGTGCTAAATTTGGATAATGTTAAGAGGGAGAACAGAAAACCAATGAGATTTCTTCGAAGGGTGGAGTTCCAAATCTATTTCCATGCCAATAAAGTTGCCAAATAGAATGCTTTTACAACCTAAGGATGCTTTGAAAGGGGCATTGGGAGCTCTAACTTTTATGATCATGCATTATGAGGTTGCTAAAGTATTGGAGGACATTGCAAAATGATTAATGCATGGAAACATGGCATTGCTTTTGGTTGTAATTTGTCTCTAAGACTAAATATTAGAATGAAAGGACAAGATCATATAGAAGGAAAGATAATATTTGTGAAGTTATATTTGCAAGTAAAAAATTACTTATTACTAAATTGTCCCTTCTTTATGTAAGAAGAAAGAGGTGCATCCCAACTCCACCTCTTAATATGATGGAAAACATTAATTTAGGTTCTGCATAAGATTTTTCGCTCTAAAAATTTATATGGGTTTTGCATCAAGTCCCATTTTTTTTATTCATACTCACTAAGATTTTCAAGATATTTTCAAGGAATTTATCTACCACTTTTGTTTGACCATCAGTCTAGGGATGGTAAGAAAAATTGAAACTTAAAGTAGTGCCCAATTTCTTCCATAGAATCCTCTAGAAGTATCTTGTAAATTTAATGTCTCAATCAAATACAAGTAAAAAATTACTTATTACTAAATTGTCCCTTCTTTATGTAAGAAGAAAGAGGTGCATCCCAACTCCACCTCTTAATATGATGGAAAACATTAATTTAGGTTCTGCATAAGATTTTTTGCTCTAAAAATTTATATGGGTTTTGCATCAAGTCCCATTTTTTTTATTCATACTCACTAAGATTTTCAAGATATTTTCAAGGAATTTATTTACCACTTTTGTTTGACCATCAGTCTAGGGATGGTAAGAAAAATTAAAACTTAAAGTAGTGCCCAATTTCTTCCATAGAATCCTCTAGAAGTATCTTGTAAATTTAATGTCTCAATCAAATACAAGTAAAAAATTACTTATTACTAAATTGTCCCTTCTTTATGTAAGAAGAAAGAGGTGCATCCCAACTCCACCTCTTAATATGATGGAAAACATTAATTTAGGTTCTGCATAATATTTTTTTCTCTAAAAAATTATATGGGTTTTGTATCAAGTCCCATTTTTTTAATACATACTCACTAAGATTTTCAAGATATTTCCAAGGAATTTATTTACGATTTTTGTTTGACCATCAGTCTAGGGATGGTAAGAAAAATTGAAACTTAAAGTAGTGCCCAATTTCTTCCATAGAATCCTCTAGAAGTATCTTGTAAATTTAATGTCTCAATCAAATACAATACTCCTAGGAAGTCCATGTAATCTAACTGGAAGAACGAAATGGAATGGTTTTTAGCATCATTAATTTTTGTACACAGAATAAAATGAGCCACCTTTGAAAACCTATCAACTACTACAACTATTGAATAATGTCCTTTCTAAGTTCTTGGTAGACTAAGGACAAAGTCCATGCTTGAATCCCATGGTGTATTTGGGATTGGTAGTGTTGATACAAACTTATATTATGGCTACTTCCTTTGGCATGTTGGCATACTTTACATTTTTCCTCAAATTTCTTGACATCAACTCCCTTACCTAGCTAATAATAGTGTGAATTGAATTGGACGAGTGTTTTATCTGTCCAAAATCTCCTTCTAAGATGTCATGATGTTTCTCCTTTAAAAAGTTCTCTCTAATGGAACACCTTGGAATACAAAGTTGGCTTACTTTGAATAGCAAGCCTTATCATATTATATATTCCATCCAAGGACTTTAGACTCTACATTGGGGATTTAAAAAAGCTTTATATGCTTCTTTGAAGTCCTTATATTCTTTGTACATCTCCTTCAAGTCATTGAACCCCAATATACTTAATTGAGATTCCAGCAAGATCAAGCTCCTCCTATTCAAATAATATACCACTTTATTAGATTGAGTTTTTAATTCAACTTATGTTGACTACTAATAAATTGCAAGGCATGATTGTCAATTAACAAAAAAAAAATTCCTTAGGCATGAGATATGTTGGAAGTCTTAATTGGGAAATAAGATACTTAGAGGGGGGAGAGGGGGTGATTCAGGATCTATGAAACTTTTATCCCTTAAAAAAAATTTAATGTATTCACCACATTTTCATCTCATGTCTAATTCATGCAAAATATAACATGTAAAATCAAATGATATAACATGTATATTTGACCATCAATCACATGCATGAAATGTAAGCACATGGCACAAAGATTTGGTTACCCAGAATCCCTCCAAGGTGAAGGTAAAACTAGGGTGGGGATGACACCCATAAATATTCACTACTACAGTAATAAATTTAACCTATTAGGGTTATAATGTTGATCACTTCTGATGATCTACCTATGAGAGGTTTGCCCTATTAAAGGCTATTAAGACTGTTAGGTCTTACCTTGTTAGAGAATTTTACACTTACAATGAAGTAAGGACTTCATTAAGATATTTATAAAAGGTCTATTAAAACCAATATGTTAAGAGATTATCCCTGACTCAGTTATGATTTAGTACTTGATCCTTTAGTCTATACTCTACTTCTAATTATGGAACTCCTCTCTTCAATTTTGATTTTATCTTCAATCTAATGTATCTGTATTATTTCCTTCACTTCTTCATAAGGTCACTTCCTTTGTTCTACAATAAGAAAACGTAACTCTTTTTCCTTCTTTGCAATGTTCACAATTTTACACTTGATTTTCTTTGTGATCACAAGAATAGCTCTCTCTCTCTCTCTCTCTCTCTCTCTCTCTCTCTCTCTCTCTCTCTCTCTCTCTCTCTCTCTCTCTCTCTCTCTCTCTCTCTCTCTCTCTCTCTCTCTCCAAATCCAAAATAGGGTTTTGATATGCTCTATTTAAAGATTTCTAAAAGAGTTTTCTAGATGCTTTCGACCCTTTTTTGCCTCCTCATCTGATTAGTTGATCACCACTCATAGGGATATGTGATCCACATCATAAATGTGTGATAGCCTCTACAACAACCTCTAAAAATATTAAATATCATGTCAATGTCAGCCTGAAATAGTTTACCTCCAAGTTTGTATCATTTATGACTTGAATTTTAATTCTATATTTCTCAGGACTTATTGTATTTGACACTCAACATTCACTTTTCATGTTGTTGTTTCTTAGTCTCTACTATACTTGTCACCTTCTATGTAGCTTAGCATCAATATGCTCTGACTTCTCAAAAATCATTAGGCTTGTTATATAATAAAAATACTATGTGAACAAAGACTTTCTTATCTCCTATAAAGGTTGGCATATACATATTTATTTACAATTCACTCACATGACTCAGCCTATATAAAGTACTTTAGTCACACGGATGACCGTCTGACTCTGCCTAGTATATGACTAAGTGTTTGACACTAATAGACAAGAATTAGAGATACCAACAATGTCCCCCTTTAACATTAGTGGGAAAAACACTTTTTCATGATTGCATCATTACAATAAAAGAATAAGAATACTCCCTCTAAGCCTATGACTCAGTCCTTATAGAACTATAAAAATTTTGTCGAATAAATACCCAATGAACAATGTAACAATATGAAAATACATATATGTATATGACTCTAAGTAGTTTGATGACTCTACTTCATACCATATTTGACTTCTGAATTCTGGCTCTAAATTCCTTTGTACTCTCTAATCTTTGATTTCATCACCATCCCATTAAATATGTAATTATTGGTATTACAATCCCCCTTATTTTTTTCACTTATGTCTTTAGATGGGGTTGAGTGAGTGGAATCAATTTTTATTTATCAATGAATAGTTTGTGTACTTGGTTAATCATGGCAAGAGCATGGTCCCATTTTTTTCTTATTGATTCCAATACATGAATCTGCAACTCCAATTTTATAGCCAAGTCAATTAAATTGCAGAAATTGAAAGATTATGATCCGCTTGAATAAGATCATTTGTTGATTTTAGTTCACATTGCATAACCTCCAGATGAGGGATCAACATTGACTAGATTTAGATCAATTTGGCCCACATTTCACTATCATCTATTTGTAGCTCAACCAATGCACCCTGTATAAATAATAGCTTATGGAAATGTTTTGTACTAGATTTAGCTGACTATGAAATAGAGTTGTCTGTTTGCTTCATTTCATCCTGGATCTATTGTATGTTTTCCCAAAGATCATTTGTAAATCTTGTTATATCAAAATAAATATTATACAAATGTTGTATCTTATGTACAAGTTCTTCTATATTTTGTACATGGGCCTATAGTGTAACCTTATGCTCAGTAATGGTGGTAGAGATTTTCTCTATAACCTTATTTTAAAAATTTCTTTGCTATCCATGTTGTTAACTTCGCATTGGTTTCAATATCATTAGCATTTATTTCTTCAACAATCTATATAAGCTGGAAAATAATTGGAGCTTGCCCATAAAAATTTTGTACATCAAATGCATCGACAAATATATCCTTGATTTCATGCAACACTTTTCTTGGTTGTTTCTCTCTTCTCATTTCTTCTTATTTATTTTTCTTCACCAAAATATCTTGCAACATGATTGTTTTCTCTAGAGTGAGATTTTCCAAATCCCATTTTGACATCTCAATAATTTCATCCAAACTAATAGAAGTATTTGGTGAACTATCTTGTATTCATTTTCCTTTGCTTGGGGATGGTGTGATACTACTTGGCACTAACTTTGTAGTAGTAGGTGATGGCATGTCACCACTTGGTCTTTTCTATACTTCAGTGTATGAGACAACAACTATAGCACTCGACCAAAATATCTTGCAACATGATTGTTTTCTCTAGAGTGAGATTTTCCAAATCCCATTTTGACATCTCAATAACTTCATCCAAACTAATAGAAGTATTTGGTGAACTATCTTGTATTCATTTTCCTTTGCTTGGGGATGGTGTGATACTACTTGGCACTAACTTTGTAGTAGTAGGTGATGGCGTGTCACCACTTGGTCTTTTCTATACTTCAGTGTATGAGACAACAACTATAGCACTCGACAATGTATGCTTTGCTCCTTGTCCCACTTCATGTCTTTCCTCACAGTGAGATTTTGAAACATTTAGTTCTTCTTGACCTTTGGTATAAATTTCTGCACTAGTTTCTTTTTTTTATTTCTTTGCCTCTTCCTCTTCTTCCTTAGCATATAAGGGCTTATTTTTCTCAACAACTAGTGTGTCAGGTGTGGTGGCATGAATTGGTGAAATTTTTCCTTGAGGGCTTGACACACCTCAACTTTCTTCATCATTGTGATCATCTTTGATGGTCACGGTCTCAATTTCTTTCTCCAGTTCCATTCCTTTAGTGGATAGACCAATTTTTTTTTTCCATAATAACTCATTTTGTTGAACTACAACATTAATCTTATTTTGAAGAATCATAAAAATTAAAAATTTAGGAAAAAATTGGTTCTATACTTCTCCAAAAATATTTCCTTCTATTCTTTTGACAAATCAAGCATAATCTTGGCTAATGTACCTTCTCTTATATCTTTCTCTATTATGGATGCTTGTTGCCATCTTTTATCTAGTCTATTGTACAAATCAATTGGAATCTTTTTCTCCAATTCAATATGAGCCAATTTATTATTATTCATCATATCTATCATGACCTCCTCTAGTTTAGTTTTATTAGCATTATTCAATGTGTCATACTTTACAAATCTAAAACTTGATAAGCCCATAGAGCTCCTAATATTAGTACATACCTCATCAATATTTGTTGGTCTTTTGGGTATTGTGACTCGATGTTTTCCTGGTTCTTCTAGTTTGGTCCTCTCTACATCATCTTCTTCATCTTTTTTCTTCTTTAACAATCATCTCCTTTTAGGTTGGATCACAAGGGCTTGAGTTTTCTTCTTTTCTATGCTATAGCCACTCAATCTAGTAACCCTTGACTACCCCTTTCTTTACTAAATGCTTAGCACTAGTTTTTTCTACCCTAGCTCTTTTATTGGTTGGTGCAAGAGGACAAAGGGGTGTCACTATTGGCTTATTTGCAACCTCCTTTTCCTTAGATTTTTTGATCTCCATAGTTTTATCTTTCTTTATTAGTGGAGTGACCACTACTAGGGCTTTACCTTAATCTTCTTCTTCTTCCTCATCCTCATCACCACTGTCTCTTTTTTCATCTTCACCAAGACCTTGTGTAATTTTTAAGGGTTCCTTGCCTTTACTATGAGTGTCTAGCTTATCTTCTAGTTCTTCAATAATTTTCCTTCTTTTCTTCTCTTTTGAAGCTATTTTGATGTCAACTATGATTCATTCTTTAGCTTCTTCATATTTCCCAAAGGATTCTACTTTTGCATCAATTTCTTCTTTAAGTAGTGCATCAATATTTACACTCACATTGTCATTATCAACTTCATTATCAAATGACTTTAGCCATGCTTTCCTAGGCTTCACAGTCTGTATAAAAGTATTATTTATGTCTACAAGAAAGCATACATTATTGTGGTATTTCATCACTAGCTTTGTTGGCATCCTCAACCTTTTACCTATTATTTGTTTAAACTCTTCAAAATACATATCTATAACATTCTCTAAATTTTCTCCTAGTTGGGTTATGTATCCACTAATCTTTCTTGTGACAAGTTTGTCTTGCTCCCTAACAATATTTCCAATAGCACAAAAATAATTATGAACATAAAAGAAAATGCACATAATCAATGATCCAAACTTACACATTGAATTCTTTTCTTTTTTTATTCATGCCAAGTTTTCTACCAACTAAGATCTCTACAACTTAGCAAGATCATATTCATGATCCTTTATGACAATTTTCCATGCTTGATCGACTTCCATTCATGGCACATTGTTCAATCCACTCAATTGATATAATTTTTGAGAAATTGCTCTCACTATGAACTCAATATAGTGATGGTAGAGATGGACAACTGTTGTCCATTCCACTTGGCCTTTGTGTTAGCCTCAATTTCTTCTCTTCTCAAACAACCTATAGTCTTCTTCTTATCTAATGTAGGATACCCTATAACCTTGTGAATTATCTTCTTTGATATCTTAGTAGGTCCATTATCTAGCCATAGCTTCATACAATGGATTCTTCTTTGTACTACCTTTATCCATTCAATATTGAAGTTCCTTGAAAAAACTAGGGCATAATTTAACCCTTTCCTCTCAACAATTTTGAATTCATCCTTGAAAACTCCTTCATTACACAGTTTTTCATATGCCTTTTGAATCTCATAGTCACCAACCTCTCCAATCTCACACATGTAACAACTTCATACATCATGCATCATAATTAATTTAGGTGGTATCAAGGATAAAGCACCCATTGAATCACCCTTCATAGCAATCTCAGGAATAGCTTGAAATTTTGGAGGAAAAGAATCATTCCTCGCCAATTGAACATTACTTACCTCTATTTCTTGGTTCTTTCTTGTAGATAATGAAGCTTCCATATTTCCTCATTATGGTTTGAAACTTTTCCTTTCTCATTGGAAAACTTGACACAACTTAAATCTTCACTTGATCAAACTTTCGCCTTAAGTCACCTTTGTAAATCACTCAAATCACTTTGTTGCTCAAATTTCTCTATGTTCTCAAAATCAGAATGCAAGGTATGAAAGATACCTTCATGTTTTAAATATCTACTTCATTTTTCTTGAATTAGGGTCTTCATTAATGTTGTGGTCACTGTTAGGTAGAATCTAGATGTCTTAGTCGATAATGTGCCTTTGGACTAGGTCTTCACTATATAGCTCATTCTATTCAATTTAACTTAGAGAATACATCAATTTGACATTTGAAGTACTTGGTATATATTGTAATTCTTGGTTAATATAGACAATTTTACTGATGTTTGACACTAACTGTGTAAATGATTATTTTCCACTATTATTTTCATAGATCTACTCTCATGCATCTTTACTTATGCAGATATGAACTTTAGCACATTTTATGTTAGGAACTAACATAAGATATATTATTAAATATAAAGTTCCTTACATACCTTTCTTGATTAGTTGGAGGTGGTGTGATCAGCTTCTCCATTGGATAAGGTGATCTTGACTTCATTTGTTCTACTGCCTCCAGCTTCCACCTTTTTCTTCTAGGTTTAATTCATCTCCTTTGTTTGTTCAACATCCACTTTGCCTTTACCCTTGTTGTGTTCATTGTTTAATAATGGTGTTTGCTGCTTACAAATCTTATTCACATGTCCAATCTTGTGACAATTAGAACAAATTTTCTTAGGTGCATTGTTTATTCAATAGGGTTTTGCCTATGATTTGCATTCATTTGCTCTATTTCTAAAGTTTCAACTATTGTAAGAATAACCTTCAAATATAAGTGTAGTAGAATTATTCTTCATTTTTTTAATCTACACTCATGTATTTGATGTCCTTTCCTTTTATAGAAAAAAAGATAACTAGTAAACTTTGGTTTAGGGTTTTGCATACCATTTTTGCTTCTGTGGATGTTTCCAGTATGACCAAGTTTATGACAATGATAACATGTAGGCTTTCCTTTTAACTTTGCATTCCTTAGCTCTCCATTCTTGGATTATTCTCCTTCTTTATTGGATGAATATTTTATATTAAGGAAAAAATAGGTTTTGAGGGGACCCAAAACCCCTTACAACACTAAGAAAGATAAACATTAAGGAACCCCAACTTTTACAAGGACTTGAAACCTAAGAACACAAAAATCAAAAAAACCAAGTTTTATAGGGATCTAGAACCACCAAAATAAACTATCCAATGTTCAAAACTAGGTTTTACAAGGACTTGGAACCTAAAGTAAATAGAAAAGAAAAGTTGGAAATGAAACAAAAAAATAGGACAACTAGGACCAGCCAACCAGCCAAAGGCCAGAATCTAGGGACTAGAACCAACAACTTAATTAATTCTTTGATAACATTGGCTAAATCCTTATCATCCTCCATAGTACCCTATAGGATGCCATCAACAATAGAACTAGAGGTGTCAACCACAACTTTCTTCGCACTTTGTCTCGTTCTTTTACTTGGGCCACCCAAAATCTTGATAAGAATAACAATAGGGGACATAATCTCCTCATCGATCTTTTTACCTAAACTTGCAGCAGCCACACATAAACTTGAAGTCACCATGTCCATTCTTTTCCCACTTTCTTTAACTAGTTGACGAAGTTCCATTTCATAGGCCTTAAACTTCTCAGGGATGTTCCCAACCTAGTTCTCCAACTGGGATCTCTTCATCTAGTTCTCTCTACATATCTCCCATTTTTTTCTTAAGAATAATAATTTCATTATAGAGCCATGAGTCTACCTGGAGAGAGGCATCATCTTTCAACTTAGCCTTGTGGAGAAAAGACAACTTCACCATGTTATTTTCATCTCTACCTCATCATTAGACCTTTTCTCTGAATTAGTTGTCATTTCCTCAGTTTCTTTTAGCTATAACGGGTTTTCATTATTTAAGCCCTTTTGATCCATTATCTTCTTCTAGCTCTCCTTATTTGGACTTTTATCTTTAATGGAAAGGGAATTTACTTCTACACTCTTCTCCTTGTCAAAGTCTAATAGGATCTTAGCATCAGTAATTTCCTGTTTAGCAGATGTAGGAATTTCACTCTCCTTCTATCCCAAAGATTTAGAAATTGATTTTGACTCCCCCTCTTTGCTACTTTTCCCATCATTATTAACCAAAGAGAGACCCTAACTACCAAAATACCTATCCAAGTTAGAACTAAGATCTGTTTCATTTTCATCCTCTTCATCTGCACTTTTCTCAGTCTCCATGGCTTCCTCGTTATCTTTCTTCTCTAACTTAATCTCCTTTTTACCCTTGCTATCGCTACAACCCTCCTTGGTTTTCACGGTATTATTTTTAATTTTCTTAGCACTCATCTTTTGATGAGGATCATTGCTAACCAATTTTCTCCTCTTCTCCACAACAAGTGAAAGATTCACTGCATTATTTTTACAGTAATTTTCAATTGAAAAAAATAAGGCCTTCATGGAGCACAGGCCTAGTTTCCTTCTTTCTATGGGATTGGAGACTATTTAGTAGAGAAAATTTCAAGTAGGAAGGGAACTACAACCTATCGTTATACCAAAAATGGTTCAAAAACACAAAATGGAATTTATGAACCCTTTTTGATCTACCATCCAAAATAAAATACTCATGGACACAAGATAAAAAATCTTTCCAAATTACCTTAATTTGTTCTAGGTCGTAGAAGTCCCCATTCTTCACCAAAAATTTTTCCTCCTCTTCCTTTTTGGGAAATTTCTTGAAGGTAGCGTTTGATATACTAGTCTCCTTTCTGAATTTTAAACCCTACATAGGAAGACTAGTTATCTCTGCTATAAAATTCTCAATTAAATCCATTGTTATCCCATGAATTGTAACCCTTTCTTCAGACTGGTTCTTGAAGAAGTAATCAATAATGTGGGGTTTCTAACTATGTAGCTTCTCAATGTACGTTGTCACTTTACCCTTCTTGAGAATCTCCCACACCTCCCTTTTCACTTTCCACCCTTTGTAGCTAGATGACTCCTATTTCCTCAACTGCCCACCCATAGTGCAACTAGCTCTATAAAATCTTTGGAAAATGGTAACTTTCACAAGATACAAAGTATGTTTTAACTTGATTAATCTTTTTGCCCAAAAACTGTGCCAAGTCCTTTTGATGATGGCACAAAATTACCTCCTCAAAATATGATTGTATTCCATAATAAAACCACCACTTGTCATAATAAACCACAAGATCTCACATAATCTTTCCTTCACTCACATTCGTCTTATCATAATTAATTATTGCCATCAGCTCAATTTCCTTCTTGAGTTTATCATTCCATGTCAGATTTTCATCCCTCTAGATGAATTTATTAGCTATCTAGTCAACCACTTCATTGCCTGCTTGGTAATTATGTGTGATGATGACTTTATGAAAATTTTAATTTCCATAATGTTTCCATCGATATTCCACATAATTGTGTCCTTATTATTCAACATATTAACTATATTTAAAGAATCCCCTTCGAACCATAAGTTCCTATAACCAACTTCCACTACCATCCTCACAGTATAAAGAGCTGCAATAGCCTCAACTTTATGACTAGTCGAGTGACCAATAGGGATAAACACAACATCAACTACTCTATTATTATGGTGTCTCAAGACTCCACCACACCCAACTCTTCTAGGTTTCCCTTTAGTAGAACCATCAAAATTATCTTTCAACCAACCCAGAGGAGGGCATTTCCATATAACACCCTATCTATGATCATTATGTTTTAAACTGGTTCTTTCCATTTCCAGTGGATTAATTATATGCACATCATCACTATTTTTATACTCAAATATAAAACTCTCTTTAATGGACCTAATAATATTTTGACCCACCACCCATTCAAGAGTTTCTTTATTTCTAAATATTTTGTTATTCCTTTCTTTCCAAAGACCCCAACAAATATGGGGAAGAGAAATATTCCAAAGAAAACCAATTTTAATTCCTCTAAAGGACATTTCCAATTTTGAAAAACACTCAACAATATTACTAGGCTAAACCCACCAAATACTCCAATATTGAAGGAGGAAACTCCAAACATTTTGGTTGTAATTACAATTCAAAAAAGGTGATTCATGTCTTCAATATCCATCTTGCATAGGGAACATTTATTCACTATATTAATACCTCTTTTTTGAAGATTATCTAGAGTTAGAATTCTATTTTGAAGCATAGTCGAAAAGAATATATTAATTTTTGGGATTAGACCCTTGATCCAAGCTCTAGCCCATAGAGGGGAACTGACCTTCTCCTCAAATCTAAACACATAAGAAACCTTGAATAACCACAAGATTTAATTCCCCACAGTATAGTATCCTCCTTGTTAGGATAAAGGCTACATGAATTAATTGAAATTTGAATGCCAGAAAAACTTTGACAAAACTTAGCAATGTTAATCCATCCATTGTTAGTCCAGTAGTTCCCTACAAACTCTCCATAAACCTATTTGCATCTTTCTATAGGAGAGATGTCAATGGATGAATGTTGCTTTAGTTGTTCTTGTCCAAAATTGTTGCTAGATGACCTAGGTGATTTCATCAATTCTTCAAGGTACTTAATTTCTTCATTAGGCTTGTTCAACTTCTCCACAAGTTCTTTCTCAATTTTCAACTCATTCCTTAGTAAGTTAGTTTGTGATCTCATATTTTCTATTATTAGAGAAAAAAGTTAATTTCATTTCATTTATTAAATTACCTTTTCTCTTTTCTTAAGGTTTCACTTTGTGTACCTTTTACATTCTCATTTAATAATTATTTAGTAATTATTAAATAGCATTTACCTTTTAGGTTGCCCTTTTCATGTTTTGATCTCCTTCTATAAGGATAGATCATTTGTAATTATATTACCTCTTTTTCATTTCTAAGAATACAATTTGCATATTTTCAGAGCAAAACCCTTGCCTTCTCTCATCTTTTCATTTGATGACAGGGTTTTACATGCAAGTATTCTTTGGGCTTTGTGGATTTGCATTGATCAAATCCTTTATGGTATCAGAGCCAGATCTACTGTAGCTTTTTCAGTATTTGGAAAAAAAGGAGAACAAGGGTTTGATAGAATAGATCTAACATTTTTTGGGCATTTTTAAAAAAAATTTGGAGGTGTGACGGTGGCGATTCAAAAAATAATAATTATAGAGGTGATTTGCATATAGTGATATCTCCCTTATACGGAATCCTTTTTTAAGTAATTTTTTTTTGTTTTGGGATAGAATTTCATGATCTACACATTAGTGTAGGTTGTTTGTGATCTCTATTGCTAATTTTTTTGAAAATCACAAATCCGAATTTTTGCAACTTCAAAGGCTTCGTTCAGGCTCATATGGACACATATTTTGGTGCTATTTTTTTTAAAGTGCATGATTTATTGTCTACTTTCCAAATTTGGTATCAGTTTGGAGTAGTATTGAGTGGAAATAGTATTTTTAGCATTTGGTCATTTTTTTGCCTACAAAAAATAAGTATTTGTGATTCATATCTAAAGCTTTTTTGCTCTTCTCACATTTATGCATTCCTTCCAGCAGTTGGGGTTCAATTTTTGTATTGTAGGGAGGTGTTTTACATTATTGTTTCTATTATTTACATCAATAAACCAAAATATTTTTCAAAAACAATTCAACACCTTCTAAAACAATAGTCAAGACCTCTTCTTCTCTAGAACTTCTGACCCTTCATAATTATCACACATGGAAGACCTTGATGACATGGTCTTGTTTAGATGTAGTACAACCAGTTTTATAAAGGCCTTTTGAGTTCATGCAACATAGGAACAAGATGGATGAGGCAATAGGATTGATTTTCTTACAAGTCTTTGATGGTCTACAGTTTCATCTGGAAGGGTGCAATACCTCTCTAGCTATGTGGACCAAGCTTGAAGGCCTATTTGGTACAATGAATGAGTTCAGGGTACTTCAAATTGAGGTAGAGCTTACCTCACTTATACTAGATTCTTTTCCCTCCATTGAGGACTTCTTGATGAAATTCAAGCAACTGAGATCTGTATTGCAGGGTTGTGGGAAAATGAAGACTGACACTGAGTGTATCTACCTAATTCTTTCTAAGCATCTTGCTTTTAGATATTTTCTTCTACCTTCTATTCCACCAAAGATTATTTGGGTAATAGATTTACATTGCCATCCTTTGAGGTTTTTTGTGATCAATTGAGTTGAGAGCAAGCTAACCTCTCTCAGTTGGATTCTCTCATAGGCTCACAAAGTCATGCATTGGTAGCTCGACCATCTTCTGGGACAAAGGAGAAGACTCAGAAAGCTCATTCTATAGAATCTCAGATTGATTCTAGCACTCAAAGTTCATTAGGTCCACCTCCTCCTAAAGAGGTTAAATCAAAGACAAAAAGACCGAAGTGTGCTTATTATAATAAGCCTAATCATGATGAGTCACATTTCTATGAAAAGAAATTATATGACTATGCCAAACAGGTTTCAGATTTGACCGCTCTCCTTTAGAAGGGCAACATTGATATTCCTTCTACTTCTTATAGACCTTCTTCATCATCATCACTTTAGTTAGATGGTAAAGATATGGGAAAGGTTTATGCACTATGTGAAACTACTATCCCTCATTCTTCTCGTTGGTTACTAGATTTAGGTACTTCACACCATATGGCATCTTCTTAGGATTTGTTCTCTTCTTTTGAGGCTTCTGCTACTCTACACATTTTGATGGGGAATAACATTGTTATGACTATATGCAAGAAAGGTTCTTTTGATATTGATGATGGTACATTTTATGATGTACTTTGTGTTCCATCTTTTTCCTCTAACCTTCTCTTTATTTATTAGATTACACATAGTGGGACAGAGAAGACAATTGAGTTTGCACAGGATTCAGTGCACATCAAAGATAGTGTAACAAGCAATATTATTGCTACAAGGATTGTTGATCATGATTCCTCCCTATATTCCTTCTCACATTTTGGTCCACCATCTTCACTATCAGAGACTTGCTCTTTTTTTTCATGAGAGTCTATTGAGGTGAAGTCAAGTCGCTTAAACTTATGTGTAGTTCCTAAGACTAGTGTTGTGACTTCTACACCTCCACCTCTTGTTCAAATCCCATCTCTTGTACAAGATCACTCTTCAACATTGCCTACTATTGCAACTCCAGTCATCAAGTCACCTACTACAATTTTTGACGATATATTAGAGGATACACATCTCCTCTCATATGATAGACTTAGCACACCTATTATTCCACCTCCATTGGAGATGTCATTTCAAGATTCTCATGCTTTCTCCTTTGAGCATCAACTAGGACTTCTAGCTGCACCTTACATGCATGGGTTTTATCATCCTTGTCCACTACCTTTGTTTCCTTCATATTGGAGCCACATTGGTATGTTCATTGACACAAGAGTTCTGCCATTTTGGGGGGGCTATGGAGTCTCGAGCTTCTATCATGGAGGCTTTCATTGTACTTATAGTCTTAAGAGATTCTCTTGATATGTTTCATTTGTGCATTCTTTTTTAACTCTTTTTGGAGTAGAGTTTTTCCCACTAGGTTTTCTCTATTCCTCCATTTTATAGAGATTTGATTGTGATTGGGTACCTCATTAGGCCTTATTACCAAGACCCAAGTTTTCTTTCAACATTGTATTGTAGTTTCCTTGCTCTTTCTACATTGTTTTTAGTTGCATTGTTGCTCATCTTAAGGGGAGTTTTATAGAAAAAGGTTAATTTCATTTCATTTATTAAATTAGCTTTTCTCCCTTCTTAAGATTTCACTTTATGCATCTTTTGCATTCTCATTTAATAATTATATAGTAATTATTAAACAGCATTTACCTTTTAGGTTACCCTTTTTGGGTTTCGGTCTCCTTCTATAAGAATAGATCATTTGTAATTATCTTACATCTTTTTCATTTCTAAGAATACAATTTTCATATTTTCAGAGCAAAACCCTTGCCTTCTCTCATCTTTTTCTTCTGTGACAAGTTTTTACATGTAGGTACTCTTCGGGCTTTATGGATTTGTATTGATCAAATCCTTCAGCTATTTCTATGTCCTTCTTATTTAACTCCTGATTTGCAAGAATTGGTCGATTCATCATGTCCAGATGAGAGTTTGTAAGCTTTTGCACATCAGATGACCTTTCTTCAAGTCTAATAGTCTTTTGTCTTTTGTCTTCCTTAGCTACAACCTTGTCTTCTTCATCTTTCATCTTTTGTTTGGTCACTTCACATAACATTACTAGCTGAACTTCATTTTCCCTTTTTAATCCTCTGATTTCTTCCTGTAGGATATTGTTCTTCTCAAGTAGATCTACAATTGTTGCATTTCTATCATTAGAATTTCTAGTGTCAAATAGTTCTTTAGTCTCAACTTCTTAATAATTCATGTCATTTAACTGAATAGCCATGTATCCTTTCTCTTTTTCAGAGAGTTCCTCAATTCCTATCTTGCTACCTCAAGTTGCTACAGTATGAATTGGATGTCAATCACTTGATTGTCAATAACATTTCCCAATTTGTAAGCCTCCATTTCCAAGATCCAAACTCCTAAGTTGTTAGACTTTCTCAAGAGAACCAATGCTTTGATACCAATTGTTGGAAGTCTTAATTAGGAAAGAAGATACTAGGGGGGGTGGGGGGTGAATTAGGATCTATGAAATTTTTGTCCCTTAAAACAACTTTAGTTTATTAACTACATTTTCATCTCATATATCTAATTCATGCATAACATAACTTGTAAAATCAAATGTTGTAACTTGTAGATCTAACCATCAATCACATGTATGAAATGAAGGCAAATAACATAGAGATTTGGTTAACCAAAAACCCTCCAAGATAAAGGTAGAACTGGGTGGGGATGACACCCACAAATCTTCACTACTATAGTAATAAAGTTAACTTGTTAGGGTTACAATGTTGATCACTTTTGGTGATCTACCCTGTGAGGGGTCTTCCCTGTTAAAGGTTGTTAAGGCTTTTAGGTCTTACCTTGTAAGAAGATTTTACACTTACAATGAAGTAAGGACTAGTTAAGAGATTTACAAAAGGTTTATTAAAACCACTATGTTAAGAGATTGTCCCTGACTTAGTTATGATTCAGTACCTGATCCTTAAGTATGCACTCTACTATTGATTATGGATCTCCTCTCTTCAATTTTGATATGATCTTTAATATAATATATCTCTATTATGTCCTTCACTGCTTGATAAGGTTGCTTCCTTTATTTTGCAACAACAAAACTCAACTCTTTTGCCTTCTTCAAAATGTTCACACTTTCACACTTGATCTGCTCTATGATCGTACGAATAGCTCTCTCTCTCTCTCTCTCTCTCTCTCTCTCTCTCTCTCTCTCTCTCTCTCTCTCTCTCTCTCTCTCTCTCTCTCTCCATATCCAAAATAGGGTTTTGATCTTCTCTATTTAAATATTTCTTAAAGATTTTTCTAGGTGCTTCCTTTTCACCTCTCCATCTGATTGATTTATCATCGATCATAGGGATCTATGATCCATGTCATTAACATGTAATAGCCTTTGTAACTACCTCTACAAATATTAAATATCATGTCAATGTCAGTCTAAAATGGTTTACCTCAAAGTTTGTATCATTTCTAACTTAAATGTCAATTCTATGTTGCTCGGTGCTTACTATCTTTGATACTTGGCATTCACTATTTATGTTGTTGTTTCTCGGTCTCTACTATACTCAACACCTTCTATGTAACTTGGCATCAATATGATTTGATTGTTTGGCAATCATCAGGCTCATTATATACTAAAAATACTCAACGACCAAAGACTTTCTTGGCTACTATAGAGTGCGACATATACATGTTTATTTACAAGTATCTCACATGACTTGGCCTATATAGAGTAACTCAGTCGTAGTGATAACCATCTGACTCTACCTAGTATATGACTAAGTGTTTAACACTAAAAGACAACAAGATTTAGAGATACCAATAGAGATAATTACTCCATCTCTTTAATGCTTGTGTGATGGAATAGAACTCTTGAACATATGTTGAATATCTCTTCTTTTCATTGAAGTAACCAATAGGCTTTCCATCTTGGTTGATGCCTCACCTATAGCAATCCCACTGGCATCACACTCAACTTGAAAAGGCTTAGTAAAATCAGGTAAAGACAAGATAGGTTCCTTTATAATTTTCTTTTTAACCATATAAAAGCTCGTATTAGCAACTCATGTCCGATGGAATGTCTTTTTTATCTCCCTTAATGACATCCTCTATTGGAGCAAAAATCCCACTAAAATTCCTTATGAAGTTTCTATAGAAACTAGCCAACCCATGAAAACTTCTT
The DNA here is from genome assembly GCA_028749045.1 of Cupressus sempervirens. Lineage (NCBI taxonomy): Eukaryota > Viridiplantae > Streptophyta > Pinopsida > Cupressales > Cupressaceae > Cupressus > Cupressus sempervirens. The sequence goes on along the minus strand of CM053783.1, from coordinate 763,875,975 downwards.
ACCTCAAAGGTATTCTTAGGGTTAGGCCATTCAATGATTGCCTTTATCTTGTTCATGTCCATCTTTTGTCCTTGTGAGATTAAAAAATCCTGACTAAACCAATTATATCTTCAAGAAACTACACTTTTTGAGATCGATTAGTAGCTATTCATCATGAAATTTTATCTAATGCCATCGTTAAATATCTCAAGTGTTCTTCCTTTGATTGACTATATACCAAGATGTCACTCAAGTATAGTATGACAAACTTTCTTGTGAAGTCTTTGAGCACCTTAGTCATAAGATGCATGAAAGTGCTTGGTGCATTAGTTAACTAGCCATTCACAGAGATCATGTTTTGTCTTAAAGGTCATCTTCCACTCATTACCTTCCCTAATTCTAACTTGATAGTAACTACTTTTCAAGTCTATTTTAGAAAGATACTTATCTCGGAAATAAATCATTAGTTCTTGGCAAAGGGAACCTATACCTAATGGTGATTTTTTTTATTTCTTTGGATATATGCACATTCTCTAGCTTTCATCCTTCTTAGGACTCAAAACAATTGGTATTGCACAAGGGCTTAAATTTTCTCTTATCAATCATTTCTCCAACAATTCTCATAACAATTTCTTATTTTCTTCACTCTCTTTTGGTGTCATCCCATAGGTAGCCTTATTTAAAATTTTCTCCTAGAATTAAGTCTGTGTGATGGCTGATACTTCTTAATAGAGGTTAAACATTAGGAAGATTATCCACTACTATGTATTTATACTATATTAGGAAGATCATTCACTACTATGTCTTTACACTCTTTCAACATGTCTTGAATTTGTTCAAGAAAATCAATTGTCTTTGTGCTAGTAACTAAACTTTTAAGATTTCTTATCAAAGAAAAGTTTACCTTTTCCTTCTTTATTTGGTCTTAAAAATTCTTACCACCCATTAGCATCACTCTGGAGCTTGATTCAACAACAACTTGTTCTTCCTTCAAGGGTGTAAGAATGTGTTTCTTTCAATTTTTCTTACAAGTGTAAGTATTGTGTCATCCATCATGCATACTTTTTTCTATCATATTGCCAAGGCATTGTAAGCAAAATTTGGCAAACATCCATGGGCATAACGTAACATGCTATTTGATCTTTGTAAGTTCCTATTTGAAAATCCATTGTACACAACTCATTAACCAAGAGTTGATGCCCCTTTTGCTACCAAGATACTTTGTAAGGAGTAGGATGTGTTACCTTTTTCAAGCCACAATCTGTGTTGAAACTAGATTGATTGTGATCCCATTATCTATGATGACTTTGCAACATTATCCTCCACTCTTGCATGTTGTTCCAAATAAATATTTCTTTGAGGTGGTTCTATCACCCCCTTGTTGGGTTTGAGTAACACTCTTTTCACTAAAAGTGATTCACTAGCTTCAAGTTCGCCATTATAAGTGACATGTTCTTGTACATCTTCCTCCTCTTTACCTTCACCAATGTGCTCACTCCTTTAACTTGTGGTAGGATTTTTTGGAGACTCATATGATATATGTCTATATTTGTTACATTTAAAATATTTTCCAAAAAATCCTCTACCTTTACTTCTTGAATAAGGCCTTCCTCTAGAAGAATCATTACCTTGGTATGTTTGTTATTATTTATGTGAACTAGTAGCTTCTTCTTTTTTTCTTGCCATTGTCCTCTACCATTTTGTGATCATCTCCCTCAAAAACTTTGATGTTTCTCTCTTGAGCTTTGCATTTGTTTCGTAGATAATTTCTCTTCTACTTTAAGAGCATGTTGATAGAAAAATTAATTTCATCTTGAATACTGTTTCAATGCATTGAGGAATCTAGCCTCTTTTTTTCAAACCATTGAAGTATCTAGCCACTTTTTCAGCATCATCCTCAATGTGACCAACTCTAATAGCCAGCCTATAAAATTCTTTTGTGTAATCTTTAATTTTTATGTCTTTTTCTCTAAGATTTTGTGATTTTTTGAAAAGATTAAGATGGTAATTCTTTGGCAAGAATTTAGCTTTTAGTTTTGCAAACATCGTGTCCCAACTATTGATCTTGGCCTTTCCTTGTCGCTTCCTTTCATCTTGTACTCCATCCCACCAGAGGGACGCATGAACCTTCAATTGGGCTACTACGAATTTCACTTTGTTGTTTTTGCCAACATTTTTGTATTCAAAATACTTGTTTATTGCACTGATCCAGTCAATCAACTCCTCAACATCTAGGTTGCCTTCATACATAGGCAATTCCAAACTTGGCTTGGAACAATTGTTCTAATAATTCTGGTTTCAACTCCTTCCTCTTCTTCCTCTTCTCTTCCAGGTTTTGTCTCTTCATCATTGACATCCCCTATGTCAACTCCTCTTCTTTGTGCAAGTTCCACAGCTTCCAATTGTGCCTCCATGTGTCTCATCCCTTCTAGAATTTCTGCGTTAGTAGCTTTCCTTCCTGAACCTCATCCTCTTCCTCAAACTCTAAGTGCCATCTCCTGACAAAGAAAGTGTTGTCTTGAACCTAGTGATGTGTCTTCGTTTTCAGTTGCCAATAATGGTATATTAAAAAATAGTCTTCTTTTAATAAAATGATGATCCTTGAAAATTATAAACTACACAAGAAATACCTCAGTTCTTCCTTTTCACACAAGATACTTGCACATTTTCTAACAAAAGAAACAACTTTTTCATCCTTGAATCTTTTTCTTATCAACCCCTACCAATCATTTACTTGCTTCTTTTTTTCTAATAGCAAATCAAAAGATGTGATTTCTAGATCAAATCATAAAAATAATAATGACTTACTACACTTTAGCAGCAACTTTTAAGATCTGGGACCAAAGCTTGAGCGATCCAGGGCTCTCAGCAGAGGTGAATGAGTTTCTTTCTTCAATAATTATCCATTTTGTGGCAAAATCAACAATGTCTCCCTTGCAGCCCAAGCAATATCATGTGTATAGACAGATAAGAAAAGATGCTTCAGAAATAGCTACAATAATTGATACTGATTATGCCACAATGAGGTCCATGCTGCTCTAATGGTGCCCTTGTTCCCCTAACAGAGAGAAAGCTCATCCCTCACAATTTATAATAATTTATTCAATCTGAAAACTTTCCAACGTTGGTTAGGGGTCATGGTGACAATAAACAAATGGAACTTGGAAACTCAAAGCTTGGCAGTAGCTTCCTTGTCCAACTTCTTACTGTTAGTGGCATTTGCTGTTGCACAAAAAAACTCAAACTGTTAATGTCCGATACAAATGTTAAGATTTACTCCGATGCACAACTCCAAGGAAGTGCTGACGACCAAGTCAACACTCTCAACTTGCAAATTCATTTTAGAACTTCAAGCGGCTTCTAAGAACATGCTGAACAACAACAGTATCTACCTCCAACAAACAGAATCTGCACTCAGGAAATATTCTTTTTATTGGCAAAGACTGTGATCATATGATGATATATATCTCTGTTTTTTTCCCTGACTTCTCTGTCCCTTTGGGTAGACACATTGCCCAGTTTTATAATTAAAAACAAGCTAACTTAGGCATAGAACTGATCGATCTTATCTCCTTGTATTTAGGAGAATCAAAGCCTAATCCTACATTAAAATAGACTACAGTTTGAAATATAAGATGCCTTTTCTGTACAGGAAACAACCAATTCCAGTTTGAAAAAATGAATTTCCTCCCACCTAAATGCAAATAGTGTAGAACACTAAACAATCTTGACAGTAAGCTTAAAAACAATTTCTTTCAAGGAGTCCCATTTGGTTTTGTAGAATCCTATTCGAACTCCCCACCAAATCCTATAACTGTTTTGACAAGCTCTGAGAGTTGTTTGATAATTTGATTGTCACTTCAGTTCCACCACAGGGGAGATCATTGTACTTATACATAAAGAAAATCATTGTGTGAGCCAATGCAGACAGCCACTTCTTTTTCTCCATAAACTTTAGCTTTCTGAAAGCAACGCATTAAGCTGGCAGACAACACATGGGAACTCTCAGGATGAAAATTATCATTTGGGCCATAGGGTTTGTGGGTATAACATAAAATTGTATTCAACTAGTACGGAAGACGGTATGCTTGGCACATTTCTATCTCAACAATCTTAGCAACAGCATTAGATAATAAACCATCCAAAATTAATCCATAGCCTTGTCATTCTAACTTCACTCCATTATTCAGATTCTTCTTAAGAGGAGATAAATGCTTATTTCTTTAAAAGAGACGAGTATGATACCCTTGATTCCCTAAGATTCATGCTTTTTGTCTACTTGATTAATTCGACTTTCTACATGAAAACATTGTGTTGCTGCAAAAGCTATTCAATTGAACTACTCCTCTTACTGTAACTGCACAAAAATATCTAAACTATTTTCACAAGGGTGTCATTCGAACTCCCTTAAAAAAGAATAGTTACCAAAGCATAAATTAATTATAGAATAGTAATATGAAAATATTAGCCTTCTGTTTAAGCAAAGACAAACAAATCCAATTATTCAGAACAATTTAAATTCAATAACAATTTTTGAAACTATGATATTTCTTTTCATAAATATACCATTATACTATCAAACATCTAGAACTACTTTGAAGATTCGGACCTAACCTAACTAGCCTGTGAGAAGTTTTTGTAAGGGAAAATAAGGCTATATAAAGATGCTCAGACATCTATGTATAATAATATTAAGTATCATTCAGTATCAATTATGTTTGTATCCAAATGTATTCAGAAAATCTGAATCAATAAAGTTAGTATTTTATATTTTTGCTTTTTTATTGTTAGATTTATTATATTAATCAGGCTAGTTTCTAAGTTTAGTTTAAATAAATAAATTAGTTAAATGTATAGTTGCTGGAAGTTATTCCCATAAGTAGTTTGTGCAAAGGAAAATAAGGCTATATAAAGATGCTTAGACATCAATGCATATATATTCTGTATCAATTTAGTTTGTATTTGAATGTATCAATGAAAATCTGAATCAATAATATCAGCATTTTGTATTTTTAGCTCTTTCATTTGGTATCAAAGCAGGTTGATCAATGGGGAGAAGAGTGTAAATGGATTTTAGATAATGAGAACCCTAGCTTCTGTGGATTTATTGAAGAGAGGTGTGAGATTTATTTTGCAGATATTATAATGTTATATTGTCCATGAATATGTTGTGATTATTTTTTATCAGAAATAAAATAGGATCAGTTGTCGATTACATGCATTACTCAATTTTTCAATTACATTATTTGTTCTACACTAATGCTTTCTAAACAATGGATAAATTAACTACAATTCCCAAATTTGAAGGGTTTGATTTTCACACATGGCAAATTAAGATACAATTGCTTTTGATTGAAAAAGATCTATGAGACGTTGTTAATGAACCTATTTAGAAACCCCCAAGATGTAGATGAAATAACAAAGTGGACTGCTAAAGATCATAGGGCATCTACATTGATTGGACTTGGTCTATCAGATGCATGTATGCACCATATTGATCTTTCAAAAACTTCAAAAAAAAATGGGACGGACTTAACATCTTCTTTGGTTCATAGGCTTCTAGTGAAAAAATGTTCATAAAACAAAAGTTTTTAAAGTTGAAGATGAATGAAGGTGATAACATTGTTCAACATATAAGTACTTTTCGTTCACTTCTTAATCAACTTGCAGATGTGAACTCTATAAAGTTGATGATGATGATGCCAAAGCAATCCTACTTAGTAGCATGCCTTCAAGCTTTGATCATATTATTTTCACTTTGAACAAAATGAATCCTAACCTAGAAACTATAATTTCTTCTTTAATTGATGAAGGAAGTAGAGCTCATGAGAGTCATAATTTTACTGAGGGTTGTGCTTTATTTGCTAGAAAGAAATCTAATGTTCTTGGCAGAAGAGAACTAAAATGTTTTTATTGTCAACAAAGTGGACATGTACAAATGAATTGTTTTCAGTGGGCCAAAGATCTTATCAATGGAAAGTTGAAGAAAAATACAGCCTTTGTTGTAGTTGAAGTTGAGATACACTGTTGGTGATTTTGCAATACAATCAAATAATGATGATTGTGATAGTCCACCTAAAATGGATACAAGATTTGTGCATTAAAGAATAAAAAATAAGTAAATAGGAGGCTAGAGGCAATGGAGGTTTGATGATTTTTATTATCTCGAGCTAGCTTCTCACTCAGAGATGATTACTACATAAGAAGCATCTATTTGTGTCCCTGTAAAGTCGAGGCTTGGAAAACTCATCCCTAAAGATAAGAGGGGACTTGAAAGATTTGTGTCTGATGCAGAGCCACACCTTGGAAAACTTAGGAGGAATCAGTCACTCAACTGAGTTGCTTCAAGGGGCATCTACAACCTTCAGGATCACACACTAAAAATCAGATTCAATAAACAAAACTTTGAAAATAAAATCTCTCAAAATATCTTCTTGCTGCCTTCGGATAGACCTGCACTCAGACATGAATAACTTTCGAACCAGAAAAGATTTACTCAATCCAACTGTTGATATTTGGCGTAACTAGGTTTCAAACAAGATATAAAAATTTGAGAGAAATCCAACGGTTCAAACCTGAGATATTGACCCAGTATCAGAGTACATTTTTTCTAAAAATAAATCCCCCAAAATATCTTCTTGCTGCCTTCGGATAGACCCGCACTCAGACATGAAAGACTTTCGAACCAGAAAAGATTTACTCAATCCAACCGTTGATATTTGGCATAACTAGGTTTCAAACAACATATAGAAATTTGAGAGAAATCCAACAGTTCAAACCCGAAATATTGACCCCGCATCAGAGTACATTTTTTTGCAATTGTTATTCCCTAAGCTGATTGCCATGAGAAATATACGAAGCATAATAGTAGAACCATAATCTTGAAAAAAAAAAAACACAGGAGACCAAAGGAGACATAAAACTTCCCATTCCTCCCCAAGTTCGAATCATTTTTTACATAAAAGATTGGCTTTTTAATAACCAAAGTCTGACTGGCCTTGCTATCCAGTAGTAATAAAAACATTTTTTTTTCCATCTAAGAATAGGAATCTGAAAGATGCTTTACCATCAATACCATGCAGCAATCATGGATATTCTTGTAACTGCTAAGAATAGGAATCTAAAAGATGCTTTACCATCAATACCATGCAGCAATCATGGATATTCTTGTAACTGCTAAGAATAGGAATCTGAAAGATGTTTTACCATCAATACCATGCAACAATCATGGGTATTCTTGTAACTGCTAAGAATAGGATTGGCTTTTTAAAGAAAATCGACTTTCCTCCAAATAGAAGGAATATGAAACGGTTTCTTTTATTCCATAGCCATTTTTTCATCATTATGAACACTCTTAAAATTGCCACCAACTTTCTGATGAGATTCTTTTAATTATTGACCACATGGCATTTCTATTACTAATTTTATCCTTTCTAAAACCGACACTAACATCATTAACCCTTTCCTCTAACTCTCTAACATATCCGACTAAAAACTATAACATTTATTTAATAAAACACCAAATTCTATCCACTAAGACATAATCCTAAATTATTAAAATTGACCATTTAAAATATATGGAGAATCTTGGACCTTTGAAATGATTTAGTAATGAGATGCGCCTGCATCATACTCCCGGGGACAAAAAAATTCAAGTCCCATTTAATTGCTGCAATCTTTTTCCGGAGTTTCCAATTGTATGTAAGCAATAATGTCACCATAAGAATGATGGAATTGATGCCGCTTGCCAGAACATTCTGATTCCAAACTGAAGAATGAATACTTTCGATGGTACCTGTGTCGAATCTTGGAACCAAATATATTTAACAGCCTCGTATCACCTGCATAAAAATACCAAATTATCATACCAACATCTGCTTCTCGTTTGTATATCTCTAGAGCATCATAATGATCAAAAAATACTTCATTCTTGTCATCAATAGTCTTCTCTTCAGCATCTGATCTTTGCACTACATCTTTTCCTTTCTGATCATTTGTGTCAACATCTCCATCACCTAGGCAAATATTGTCTACAACCACACCTGTCACCAACTCTTCTTCATCTACAAGAACCTTTTCCTCACAAGGTTCAACAACAACCTCCTGTTGTTCACTCTTAGTCTCTACACCAACATTCACCTGCTGTCGATGCCCTTCTAATGGATTGTTTTCCCCTTCTTGATCTAACTCCTCATCCTCTACCTGTGTGCTTTGAATCACTTCTTCTTTCTTATCCTCAGCCTCCAAAATCTTTTTCATAAGAGTACCTTCCAGCATTGTACTCTTCTCTATTTTCAAAAGACATGTTACTGTTCCAACCACATATTGTTTGCATTCAAATCCAATAGGGCTTGTCTTGTTACTGCTCTCATTAAGAGATACTTGCTGCACTTCTTGTTGTTGCACTTTGTGTTCTTGCTGCACTTCTTTCAACATAGCTTTATTCTCTTTCAACTTAGCGTCATTCTCCTCAAGTCTCCTTCTCAAATTTTTTATCTCCTCTTCTATCTTTCTTAGCTCTTCTCTTTGTTTTCTCCTTTCTTCTTTCTCTCTTTTCTTCTTTTCCTCTATCTCCTTCTGTTTAGAATCCTTTCTCTGTCGATACCTTCTAAAAAGATACAATAAAGCTACTTCTTCTTGTCCCATCATTCCTCAGCTAGGTTATTTTCTTCTTATCTAGTCTCCTAGACTTCTTCTCAGACTATTTCTCTCAATCTTTTACAATCACACAAACATATACACAACTACTTTTTCCCAAACCTTTTGCTGGGCTCTGATACCAAAAATGATGTAAAGCCACACCTTGGAAAACTCAGCAGGAATTAGTCACTCAACTGAGTTGCTTCAAGGGGCATCTACAACCTTCAGGATCACACACTAAAAATCAGATTCAATAAACAAAATTTTGAAAATAAAATCCCTCAAAATATCTTCTTGCTGCCTTCGGATAGACCTGCACTCAGACATGAATAACTTTCGAACCAGAAAAGATTTACTCAATCCAACTATTGATATTTGGCATAACTAGGTTTCAAACAATATATAAAAATTTGAGAGAAATCCAACAGTTCAAACCTGAGATATTGACCCAGCATCAGAGTACATTTTTTCTGAAAATAAATCTCCCAAAATATCTTCTTGCTGCCTTCGGATAGACCCGCACTCAGACATGAATAACTTTCGAACCAGAAAAGATTTACTCAATCCAACCGTTGATATTTGACGTAACTAGGTTTCAAACAACATATAAAAATTGGAGAGAAATCCAACAGTTCAAACCCAAAATATTGACCCCGCATCAGAGTACATTATTTTGCAATTATTATTCCCTAAACTGATTGCCATGAGAAATATATGAAGCATAATAGTAGAACCATAATCTTGAAAAAAAAAAAACACAGGAGACCAAAGGAGACATAAAACTTCCCATTCCTCCCCAAGTTCGAATCATTTTTTACATAAAAGATTGGCTTTTTAATAACCAAAGTTTGATTGGCCTTGCTGTCCAGTAGTAATAAAAACATTTTCTTTTCTATCTAAGAATAGGAATCTGAAAGATGCTTTACCATCAATACCATGCAGCAATCATGGATATTCTTGTAACTGCTAAGAATAGGAATCTGAAAGATGTTTTACCATCAATACCATGCAGCAATCATGGATATTCTTGTAACTGCTAAGAATAGGAATCTGAAAGATGCTTTACCATCAATATCATGCAGCAATCATGGGTATTCTTGTAACTGCTAAGAATAGGATTGGCTTTTTAAAGAAAACCGACTTTCCTCCAAATAGAAGGAATATGAAATGGTTTCTTTTATTCCATAGCCATTTTTCATCATTATGAACACTCTTAAAATTGCCACCAACTTTTTGATGAGATTCTTTTAATTATTGACCACATGGCATTTCTATTACTAATTTTATCCTTTCTAAAACCGACACTAACATCATTAACCCTTTCCTCTAACTCTCTAACATATCCGACTAAAAACTATAACATTTATTTAATAAAACACCAAATTCTATCCACTAAGACATAATCCTAAATTATTAAAATTGACCATTTAAAATATATGGAGAATCTTGGACCTTTGAAATGATTTAGTAATGAGATGCGCCTGCATCAGTGTCCTTGAAGAAAAAAGGGGGCTTGGATGCGTGATTGTCCTTCTATGGAGTGCGGAGGGGCAAGATTTGAAGAATGGCATTAGAGACACTCAGAGACGTTGACTTTTGGAGGAAAGGCATCCATGATATATTAATGGCAATTGTTTCTACAGCACTTGAGGAGGTGCTAGACACACTTGGAGGAGATGTGGACTTTCGGAGGAAAGGCATCTCATGTGCAACACCAGAGGAGGCATCAGACACACTCCATGGAGATGTGAAATTTTGGAGAAACTATGTCTCATTGTGTAAGGGAGGTGGAAACAATGTTATTATGAGGACAACTTCAAGATTTGCAGTCTGAAGTTGGGATATGAGGGCAACTTCAGGATTAGGATCTGCAATCTGAAGTTGCGGAGAGAGATCTACTTTCAAAGATTGAATGAGCTTTATCAAAGTTTCCAAAGGAATAATATTGGTGAAGGCTTTCACTTTTATTGGATTAATATAATAGGAGGGGAATTTTGGACTTATTATATTAATTAGGTTAGTTTCTAATAAAGGGGAATGTTATATTTGTTGGATTAATGTAATAAGGGGAAATGTTAGATTTATTACATTAATCAGGCTAGTTTTTAAGTTTAGTTTAAATAAATAAATTAGTTAAATGTATAGTTGCTGCAAGTTATTCTCATAAGTAGTTTGTGCAAGGGAAAATAAGGCTATATAAAGATACTCAAACATCAATGCATATATATTCTGTATCAATTCAATTTATATCCAAATGTATCATTGAAAATCTGAATCAATAATATCAGCATTTTATATTTTTAGCTCTTTCATGACCTAACCTAACTAGAGCCTTACCTTAACTATCCAGCTAACCTCAAAACAAATTCTAATTTTTTTTCTATATATAACAAAATTCTTGGCATGGATTCATGCATAGCTGTGGATCAATAAAATAGTGATCTCTAGTGGAGGTGCACAACCCGAAGTGGCCCCAATTCTACAGGAATCACTACCACCACCTTCAATTTTCTTTGCTTGTTCTAAATGGTTGTGAATAATTTCTTCAACTTTGTTATCTAGCTAGAAAAAAAAATAGAATTTTTTTTAACTCTCTTATCCATTTAGAAAAGACTTTCTTGTCTAATATTGTTAAACTAAGTAAATCTTTGTCATGTCGTTAACTTTGTTATCTATCTGGAAAAAATCTTTTTTAGACTAATATTGTTTAACTAAGTAAACCATTCAACATCTCTCAAATTTATAATTTAATTTGATTTTTACCTTGGTTTTTGGCTTTATGGCATTGACTTTAGAAGCACTTAGTTAGTTTTGCTTCAGAAGTAATGAGAATCATTTTGGCTTCTTTTTTAAGGTTTATTTTAAAAGGCAAATGGGTAAAATATTTCATATATATAATTGATGAGTGAAAAGGATTTTCTAACATATAAGATCCAACTTTTAAAATGAGGTAGTAAGCTGAGGGGTTTAAATCTTGGAGAAGATTATATGATTACACACATTTCAGTCTTAGTGGAATGGGATGGATGACCATCTTTGGATAGCCTATTATTTCATTATTACACTCATTTTCATATTAGAAAATTGAATAATTTTTTTTTTATGTAACCAAAACAAAAATCTTTTTACTCTTATCCCAAAAAAGAAATAATGTGTTGGTTAAATTATGTTGTTAAGACTAATAAGAGATAATGTGTTGATTAAATTATGCTATGAAGACTAATTCAATGAAGCTCTCAACAAAGATTATTTTATAGTTTTATATACAAATTATTCTACATAGCCTTTCAAAATACAAATTTCCAATTACCATATTCTCATTCTAATTATTCAAGCTATTAGAGTTTTAGGTGACTCTACAACACCCCCAAAATCAAATGAAAGACCAAGATAACTTCCACAAGAGAATGGCGAGATAATTGCATCAAGATGCAAGAATGCTATTATTGATAATGGACTTGATTGACATCCAATGGATTGATTTGAAATGTACATAATAGGTCTCCTTATAAAAGAGAGGTGATAAGAGACAATGATAAAGAGAATATAAGCTATCACCCACACAAGATGGAACCACATGTCCACCAAAGGTGGATCATCCTCCATTGCATAATGGAGTATGTGCGATGATGAGGATGATAATGTAATAAGTGCACTAAAGGTCTCAATCAAAAACTATTATGACATGCATTATCCTAAGTAAGCTTAAGTAAGTGTAATTAGTGAATATTTAATTACACCAACACAAACGATACGAAAAAAATTATTATCATTATATAAATTACTAAAATTAATGTTTCAGTTTGAAAACAATAATGTCAACATTAATGTTCATCCATCATGATCAAATATTATCAAAAACCATCAAGTGAATCATCATCATTCTACTGTTGCAAATTAGAATTACAAAAAGTAATGCTATAGGCCTGTTTGAGGCCAATATTGTGATTGTGCCATATTGTAAGCTTTAAACACATTAATGTCATGCTCTATGATTCAAAGGCAGGAACTTTCGACCAGATTGGATAAAGCCAAAAAAAAAAGGCTTTGGATCCAAATTTAATCACAATAAAGGTCTCTTTAATTTTTGTTCAATTCATAGTTTTCTATACATGTTGTTGTACACAACATACATTCTATAATAGATAGTTTTCTATACATGTTGCTGTTGTACACAACATACATTCTATAATAGATGTGTCACACTTTTATACATCCTGATTCTTTTCGAGTAGCATTTAATTCAAATTAAATATGATTAGTAATTTGAGTCCAATCATGTGCTTGAGTCTACTTTGGCATTAAAAACTTTTGGAAAAAGTAAACAAAAAGGTGTGTTTTTTACCAAGTTCTTTGAAATTCTATCCAAGTTCTTATGCCAAAATCTGAAGTCCTCAAAAATCGATTGAATTCTCTTAAAGTTCCTTTGAGAGAATTCTCAACAAAATTCGGTCTTTGTGACAGACTTTTGATAGAATCTGACAATGACCTGACTTTTGAAAAAATTGAACCAGGAATTTCTAGATCCAAGAGAGAATCTAATAACTTAGATAACAACAATAATAAGTTCAAGAAAAAACACTAAATAAAAACAGTGATTTCTGAATACATTGGTGTGAAGGAATGTCATTTGAAAAAACAGAAGTATTGAAAAAGAGTGATTTCTGGATACATTGTTGTGGAGAAAGTTTAAAATCAGTAAATAAAAATCTGAAGCAATTTTATTGTCTATTATTTTGTCCTTTACAAGTAATTAATAATTATGCCATTTACTGTACTAGAACATGGATCCAAACTTGAAATTAATTGATTCTATGAAATATGGATGCTTCTAATAACACTGCATAAATAATATCTAAGACCCATCAACTTCATCTTTCTCCTTCTTTGTGCTGTCCCATGAATGTTCTGTCTTCTCTGTCTTTTCTTCAACAGACTCCGCATCACTAATTTCTTCAGCAACAGACTTTGCTTTCTCTCCTTCTTCTTCAAGTTTGGACTGAATGTTCTCCGCTGCCTCGTTTGCCACATCCTTCACATTCTCAAGGGGTCTCGCAGCCCTTGGCTTCATCTCACTTTCATCTGCAACGCCTCTCTCCAACTTTTCCACCACAAAAACATTATCAAACTTGACATGTGGGAAATGCTTAAAACATAATACTGAGTGTCAATTAGAAATGATCACAAGAAATGGGAAATGTAGGAAAACTAAAATGAATCTTGATTTTATAAAGATCATCTATTAAATTATTAATAGACAAAGCAAATAGAAACGTAATTAACCAATATGGGTACATCTAATCTCCGAAACCTCTGTAGTCCTTATTGTTCATCAAAATGGTTCTCAGATTTTAGTCTGTACAATTGGATATTGAAAGCAGATATAAATATTTTGATACGACAAGAAATCAAAGATTTGTAGTTGATAATTGTTAAAAGTTAGTTGTTCGTGATTCTAGCTTCTTTAAAATGGTTCTCAGATTTTAGTGTGTATGATTACATATTGAAAGCATATATGCATATTGATATGACAAAAAATCAAAGATTGTGGTTTATAGTTGTTCATGGTTAGTGTGTATAATTGCATACATATTGATGGAACGGCTTAAACATCACACACTAAGCTTAATTCCTAGACCAAAAGTGCTAAATAGTCAAAGTTGACTATTTTTTCCCAAGCTTAATTTTTTCCTTAGTGTGTGATGTTTAAGGGTGGCCCATATTGATATGACAACGAAATCAAAAACATGAGGATTATGCCTCTTTTTGAACTTCGAAGTATCTGTTTTGAAGATGTTCTTCCATCTAGTATTTGGAGTATCTAAGTATACCTTGACAACCATGTTCTCATTGGGATGGGTACTTGAATTTCTATTTGAATTTTGATTTTTTAATGTTACTATTTGATATGTAGTATATTACTATTTTGAATGTTCAATGGTTCAAGTTCGTATTGAAATTTTGCTATATGTTATACTGAAACATCATTTCATAACTAGCATTTCAAGTTCTATACTAGAATATCTATCTCTGCCCTGTCCTCCCCTCGCAGCTGTCCCCAGCTGTCTCGAAATTGAGGTCCATTATCCACCACTCCGAAAACTCATCCCACCATCACAGCATACCTCAGTGCTGGTGTTGCTGGTGTTACACTGGTTAAAGTTGGTTGTTCATGGTTCTAGCCTCTTCAGAATGGTTTTCACATAGAGTATACAATTGCATATATAATAATTGATACGATAAATAAAAACAAAGATTTGTGGTTGGTAGTTTTTAAAAGTTAATTTAGTTTCTTCCAAATACTTCTGAAAAAAAAATTGTTGTGTTCGGCGGATCTTCCCCACACCAAGCCAAACTGACAAGTTTTATGCATTCTGATAAACCAGCCAAATCTACCACAATTTATTCTCAAATATAGAAACACCTCACGCTGTGAAAGGACTCTTGTGTTTCTCTATCCTTGTTTATTATCATGAAAATGATTTGATGGGGTTGCAGTAATTGGAGATGATATACTTGGCGATGGGATGTTATTGTGATGTGGCAGTTTTGAAGGTTTTGTTTTGCATGTGTAGTTGACGTGTTTAAAGAAGATGAAAGGAATATTCAAAGTTTACAGGCATGACAATTACAAGTCCTCCAAACCCTTTGCTTTCAATTAGTGTCTTTCTTACTAAGAAACTTGGTATTACAAAACAACGAGAAATGTTGCCTTGATACACACAGCAGTCCAGTTTGTCTTGTTACTGCTCTGTATGCGTGAATACATGATTTTTCCTAATTATCTCATCTCACTATAATTTGTAGGCCTCTATGTAGCACACTAGAGATATTTTAGAAAAAATATCACAAGTGCGTTGATGTGTCTTATGAGAATATTTTCCTCCACTGCATCTTGATATAGAAATAATATATTCTTGTATATGGGATTCTTTGGAAAAAGAGCGTCATGAGGTTGTGTTTTTCTATGAATTCTAATTGAAATGTATAAATTGATTAGTAAAAACAATGTATATACTGTTATTTTAATTATAGTTAAATGCAAATAAGAATAGCTTTTTTGGGGGGTAATATTATTACTTTATTCATACAATATATATAATTATATTTGGTGTTTCATACAATATCTTATGTCATGTTATTTGCTTTGAAGCACATTCAATGAATAAGAATAGCTTTTTTGGGGGGTAATATTATTACTTTATTCATACAATATATATAATTATATTTGGTGTTTCATACAATATCTTATGTCATGTTATTTGCTTTGAAGCACATTCAATGAATGAGGTTGAGATTTTAAAAGGTTTAGATAAAGGTCCATTAATATTTATGGTATTCTATAGTAATAAGTCAATTTTATTTTTTATCAATATATTAATAGAAATATAATAATAAATTATTAGTAGGGTCTTTTTTGTTGGGAGTCTAAGGATAGCATTGTAAACAATTGTCCAACATAGAAAGAATTTTTCTTCTCATTTTAGTCTATCTTCTCATGGGGAGTGAGTCTAGTTGAAGGCTTTTAGCCTTTGTGGTTTTTTTCTATATTTCTAGTCAACACCTTTTGTGTTGCCTATATGTTGTGGCATAAGGGAAAACCCCCTTGTTTTGGTTGTTTCTATTATCAAAAACATAATAATAAGTTAATTTATAGATTCTTAGTTTACTTTGTTTGGTATTGCAGGTTAGTTGTGAGATTTCTAATTAATCTAATTGAGTATTGTATAATGTATTTGCATAAGAACGTTATCTGATTTTGTTTGAGTTTGGACTAAAAACTATAATTGAAATGATGGTGGTGACTATGATATGTATCGTACACCTCCATAATTTTTTTAATAATTATTTCATACAAGAAAAGTTTTTTATAACAAAGACTATTAGGTGGTCCACATTTAAGATGAGCATTGTTATGTTTCATAACTATGCTAATTAGTTAACAAATAAATTGTATATATACATAGACTAGTAGCATATATTTTTATATATTAACTAGTAGCATATATTCACACCATCATTGATACGTGTATATGAAATGGTTGTGAATGTATAGTTACAAAAAGTAAAGAATGCATATAATTGCACCAATGGTATCCTAAGGGAATAGCAAAGTAGCAAACCCTATAAAATTGTGCCTAAATGGTGTTGTTTAGTCTTGTGTAACTAGAAGGGTAAAAACCATGGAAGAAACATAGGATAGGGGACACCACATTGTCACCTATACACTATATGGGAGCCAATGATTAACATTTCAAGGAATAAAGGTACATGTCAAACAATATGAAAACACAATTTATTGAGGAATCTTCATCATTTATCTTAGAAGCTATATAAGACATGGGGAATGCAACACCTTACCACATATGCACTAAATGGAAGCTAATGATCACTACTTAGGATGAAGGTGCATGTCAAGGTGATGAGATCTAGCATGATACTTTCAATAGTAATGCATTGAAGATGAGCAATGTTATGTTTCATAACTATGCTTATTAGTTAATAGAGAAATTATATATGTATTCCCCATGAACCATAAGACCTTTGGATAGAAACATGCAAGGCTTGGAAGTGCATACATAGTCATTTAGCCTCCAAATCCATAACTGTTGTTCTCCGAAAAAGCATGGATCTTGTGCATCCCAAGGCCATATATATATACACTAATAGCATATATTCACATCATCATTGAACATTTATATGAGAGGGTTGTGAATGTATAGTTACACAAAATAAAGAATACATATAATTGCACCAATGGTATCCTAAGGGAATAGTAAAGTAGCAAACCCTATAAAATTATGCCTAAATGGTGGTGTTTAGTCTTGTGTAATTAGAAGGGTAAAAACCTTGGAAGATACATTAGGTAGGGGACACCACATTGTCACATATGCACTATATGGGAGCCGATGATTAACAATTCAAGGAATGAAAGTACATGTCAAACAACATCCAAACACAATTTATTAAGGAATCTTCATCATTTATCTTAGAAGCTACATAAGACATGGGAGACGTGACACCTTACCACATATGTACTGATGGGACTCAAAAATGTATCACTAATTTTGAGTACCATTCTAAATTTTGAATCAAATTGAGCCCTTATAAGAGCTTTTTGTGCATGTGTACCCAGTCATCACTTTGAGGCCTATGAAGTGTTTTATGTTTCTAACGCTTTGCATTCAACGTATGCATGTGTCTTGATGGAACTCAAGTATTTTGCAAATATTTTCCACTTAATGTTTTCTTTGATTGTAGTTGACCTCATTGTTTTATTTCCATGTGGAAGTCATGACTTAGCTTTGATCTCTAGAAATTTCATGTAGATGATTTTTTCACATATCGTTATAGCTATAGCGATGAGGTATCAGATATTGAGGTATCCTATAGCAAGTGTAGTAAGGTTAGCTTGAAGTTGGGTATGATATTGCTATAGCATATAGCGATTGTCAGGTTAATAGTTGTGTAGAGAAGGCTCATTATCAATATGGCAATGAGCAATGATATTGGTAAAGCATATAGCGATCAGGTTAATTGTTGTGCCAAGAAGGCTCATTATCGATATGGTGATGAGTGATAAAGAAAGGTATATTTCTGTAACTTATGGCGATCATTAGAAATTGGGATGTCATGGATTTGGCTATGGTGGTGACCGATGAGGTTGTTGATAATAATTATGAAAATGGATAAACGAAGCTAGATATCAAGTTTTCATTGTATGTTATGGTGAAATGAATCATCAGTGATTGGAGAAATGACATTTTGTTACAAAAAATGGCGATGAGAAATCTTACATCACTATAGATTTTGGTGACGAAGGGTCTTGGAGATGTTGGACCACTATTGCAATAATGATAAGGATTTCAGTGATCAAAGGAAGCAATATTTTGTTATTGTGATAGAGAAAACTTTACAAAGGAGGCAAGATCCTATGATTGGTGTACCCTAAAGAGATGGTCCTTATTGGAGGTTGTGGAAGGAGATTTGTTGAACAATGATGAGCAATAGTGCCATCATTGTTTTTATGAACTTTGTCAATGAGAAAGAAAGGTGCAAAACAATAGCTCTCCTCTTTTCACCACAATCTCCATCTCCATGATCCGAGTAGGAAAAATATTAGAAAAGCAGGCCAAATGATGAATTGGTTCCCACTATGGATATTGTTCACATAAATAGAAGGAGGAGCACCATTTTCAACCCAGCAATGAAAAATAGAGGAAAATGCTCGAGTTTCTAATCCCACATTGGCTAGAAAGTGGTCTCCAAATATTTTTATAAGCCAAAGCACACTATAGTTTAGTGTTTGAAAAGACACGAGCTCTTTTGAGCTACTTAGTGCATATGAGGGGCACACCCTACCAACTGGCACTGAAGTCAATATGGTTTTGACCAAGATCACAAGCAACAATGATGATGTCATCAATGTGGACAGGTGGCACAACAATGGTGGCAATCACAATGTCATGGGACAGAGCAGATGGTTAGAGGATGAAGTCGTGAAGTTGCAAAATTGTGGTCAATGCAACTTCGCATGGAGAAAGAATAGTTAGCATTAAACAGTTGCAATGTTGTACCTATCCGCTAGTGGTTAGGCACAACATCGCAAGGATAACTGTACCATTAGTGCAAACTGTCATGAGGTCCTGAAAATGGTTGTGCGCCACTTTGCAAGCCTATGGTGATTTCCAACAAAAAGGGGTGCAAAGTTGTGCGGTTGTGCCATGTGGGATAGTGGGTCTAGGTGGCCGATTAGTATACGTAACATAGATATAAGGAGCAATCCAGATGTGACACATGGCATCTAGTCAGTGGTCAACTAGAGGTTTGATCGAGGTAGGGATAAGGCAATGTATGAGAGATTCAAAATAGTAAAATATTAAAAATCCCTTCAAATATGTATGTGCATTCTAAGGGCTAAAAGTTACAAAATAAATTTGAGATATAATACATTGTTGAGACTATATGATATTAAATATTTCAACATTAAAATTCTCTAATCATGGCTAAGGGCCTGAAACTTCAAATGCACGCCTAAGGCCTCATTTTTATCTGAAATATGAAGTATTATATATCAACGAAAAGGGGAGAAGATGAATTTTCCATTTTTGTAGTTAGAATATGTGTAGGTTATCAATGGTAAAAGTTATAAATAGATTTTTGAAAATAGGGCATTCTGAACATAATGTATGTTTTTCATCATGGAATTTCAGAATTAGTTAAGAAGCAAACAGAGAAGTTTATTGGCTCTAGATTTAGAGGAAAATATTTCTAGAAGTTTTATTTTTCCCTTGCACACATTTGGCAGATGTTTTGGCTCTTGTTTGTAGCATCAAATTCAGCATCTTTAGCAGTTGATTATGTTTCCATCATTTGGGCAGTTTCAAGTTTTTTTCAAATAGAATGATGGGATCTAATTTTCAGTTGAAGGAAGAGAGTAGAGAGAAGTTTTACATGAGTAGGTGGAAGTTCTTCAAGTGGACAAATGTTAGCATCATAGCAGATCCAAGATTTCTTCCATTTTATTTAGTCTCTTCTCTTCTCTTTCTCTAGGGTTGTTTGTGGTTGGCTATTTTCCAGACTATTGAGTAGAGCTATAGCTATGATCCCACCATTCATACCCAACATTTCTCTATGTATATGAACATCATTAACAAATTTTTAGAGATAGTTCTAGTCTATTCAATTGTTTCATGAGTTAATTTCATATATCCTTTTCATGTTTCAGCATTAATTTCAACATGTTTTTTCCCATTTGAGTTAGCCAACAAGATGGCGACTTTGCTAGGGAGTGTATTGAATCTGTATGATAGAAAAACCTTTAGAATTTAAAGAGAGATTCAATATAGTGGAAAGAAGTGTATGAAACAATTTGCAGCAATAAGTTTTCTAATGTGATTTTTAGTTTCTTACTCAAAAAATCATGTATCCCAGTGGTTACCTTATTCAAGACAGTAGTACTTTAAAAGTTGAATGTAAATTGTATTGTTACTAGTGAATTCATCATCAATCAATTCAGCTGGATAAGGTTTTAAAGTGTTGTTGTAAAATTCAAAGTCAAGAACGATCAAATGTGTATGTTTCTCTTTTCCAAGTTTGTAAATCTCCAGGAGTGGTTTGATGGCCTTCAAGTTACAACAAATTGAAGGTCTCATTTAGATTTTTCAAGTGATAAATTATATTTCAGATCTTTCTCACAAGTGTGAGTGGTGACTCTAATATCTTGCACTAGTTCCTAGTTGTTTTCATATTGAATGTTTAAAGGATTTTTAGTTTGTGTGGGCAAATCTGAAGCTTTTGATAGTATCTCTTGGAAAAGAAGTTAGGTTCTTGATTTATAAGTTTAAAGTGTTCTATGTATTTGTTGTTGTAAGAAGTTAAAATATTAGAAAGAAAATTACAACAGTGATTTATATGACATCTTCAAGGAGGTGGTGGCTCTACATGGTTTCTATTGATGGTGTGAAGAAGTTGAGGTTTACACCCACGCCAAAATCAGTAGATCAAGTTTCAGCATTAGCACTTAAGGTATTTTTCTTTTCATGATCTTTCCTCTCATGAAAGTCAAGTGAATAAAATGGTTGCCTCTATTCAGTGATTATCAACACTAAGGAAAGAGGTAGTTAGAAGTTTTTTTTTTTCAAAATGGAATTAGATCTCAAATTTGAAGTTAGTTTACCAAGTCATTAAAGTGTGCTTGAAGATATTGTAGAGATAAAAAAGGAACTTCGTAATTAGATTGTTAGTTTCATTAGAAATACGGTAGGAAGTATTCAAGGTTTAAGAGATGATCAAGTTTATATGAAGCTTAAATCAACACTCATGGAGCTGCATTCTTCTTTAAGACCTAAGGAATCTTCGTTACCCTTTCTTTTCCTAGAAGACTTTATGTGTGATTCAATTAATTGGCCAATACATTTGAGGGTAGAAAAGGTTTTGCAAGTTGAAGATATTTTCAAGAAGTTTGAGAGTGATTTGAATAACAATGAATTTAGTACTAAACCCTTTGATGATGAAATTGAATGTGTTGAAAGTTAGAATGAATGTGATGAATCCATAGATGTTGATAATGTGTCTTTTGATTATGAAGATATGGATTCTAGATCTAGTGAATTAGATGATTCCAGTCAATAAGATGAAGATAGATTATAACTGAGAATGAATCATGTGACAGTATGTGTGAGAGTGAAAAAAGTTCTAACAGTAGTGCAGATAACTCTTATTGTGATGAAAATGATTATGATGAGATACCTACTATTGAGGTATTGTGCAAAGAAGAGAAAATATGTTGTAGTAAGGATTCTAATTTTTCAAATTGTTGTACTAATGATACTACTACTATAAGCTCTTCAAATCATCTAGATTATGATCATAGCCAAGGAGAACAGACTTGTGATGAAGTCTTGTTGAATGTCGATGAAATTTTAGAACTATTGGCTCATGATCTTAAAAAGGTATGCAAATGTTTTTAAGGATGATTTTGTTTTCTCTTGTTTTGTTTCTTCTCAAGATGAAGTCCTTTCCCTAAAGTTTGATGCTGAAAATAGTATAAAATTAGAAGATTTTTTGTCAAGTTTTGGAGGTGTATGTGATAATAGTTCAAGTGGAAATCCACATGACAACTAGTCTTACATGGAGAATACTATTAGGGATAAATTTGGTACTATTTCAGATTCTTTTCATGTTGATGATAATGAAATAATTTTTGATTGTTCACATGACGAAGAGGAAAAGGTTGGAAGTTATAAATCTAATCCTGAGTTTCCCTTTTATGTTGATAAATCTTATGATGATAAGTTTGATGAGTTAAAAGTTCATTCTAATGAGTTGTTTGATGAAGACTATGATTTGTTGGAAATATAGATGAAGTAATTGAGAGGGGAGGGGTGAATCAGTTACCACAAAAACAATTCCAAAAATTCCTTAGATGTCTATAATACTTACTGTTGATACTCAGTAAATAGTGTAGGAATATTGTAACTCGGTAGGTTAACTAATTACTGATCATCTAGCATTCATAGTTATTATTATGCATGCAAAAGTTAAAATAAATGAACACCAATATGGGAAAAACCACCAAGTAACTAGTCACCAATTTTCACTCTTCTAAAGTGAGCCCTATTAGGAGCCAACCCTGTTAAAGGTTACAATGCACACTGTTAGGTGTGACCTTGTTAGAGGATTTAACCACCCTGTTAGGAGTGGCCTGGTTAGAGGTCTTTAGAAAAATTCAACTAAACTGTCACCTTGTTAGAGGATTTACAAAATGGCTATTAAACCAACTCTGTTAAGAGATTCTAGATTCACTATTACAATGATTAGAAAGCAATAATGAGGTGACCTGAATGATACGTAACTTATCTTTTGCTGATTATAGATCTCTGTTCGGCTTCACTGGATCCTTACTGATCGAATACAACTTTGCAACTCCTCTAGAATATCTAATCCTTCATCAGAATTCACTCAATATTCACTTTTTCCATCCTCATCCATATATTCACACTCATTTTTTTAATTCACAACTTGAACATCTAAATATATACCTTTCAGATTATCAAGTTGGCTCAAATATAAGTTACAACAACTGAAAAAATCATTATATCAGTCGGCTGCATGAAACAATTGAACTTAATACCAAAACAATAAAATCCTTCACTGGTCAACCCAGCTCGGTGATCACTACTCCAGAATGGTTTTCTAGTGTTAACCAAGTGAGGCTTGGTAAACACTACAAACCCTGCAAAAAATCCTTTGGAGACCGAGTGAACTCGGTTAGCATTAACCTTCCTTTTCTGACCTTGTGAGCTCGGTAGAAGCTAACTCTCTGACACATTTTCTTTGATAACTGAGTGAGTTTGGTAGACTAACTTTTCTTTGTTATCCTTGGGAGCTTGGTTAACACTAACTTTTTGCTACAAAATCCTTTGATGCCTGAGTGAGCTTGGTAAAAATTAACTTTTCTTCGTTAACCTTGGGAGCTCAGTTAACACTAACTTTTTGCTACAAAATCCTTTGATGCCCGAGTGAGCTCAGTAAACATTAACTTTTTTTCGTTAACCTTGGGAGCTTGGTTAACACTGTAAATTACCACCAATCTCCCTCTTTGGGATTGATGGCAATACAACATCTCATAGCATAATGAAATTTGAAAACAAGTCTAACAATCCTTTTTCTACCAGAACAACTTTCTCTATTAGATAGAAAACTCTCCCTCTTTCAGTAATCTCCCTCTGTGAAGGAATTCCATAGCAAACTTTTCCTCTCAAACAAATTTCAGAAAGATATGATAGTAAAACTCTTCCTCTTTGACAACACATGCCAAAGACAACACAACTTAAATGAATTTTAATTTACCTTTAGTACTGATTCATATGCAATATTTCTTGATTATGTTGCATCAAATGATAGATCTTCAACTTGGTATGCGTTGATGCATCACTAAAACTTTATTTTAGTGAACTTTGGATAGGAGAGTGACCCCTAACTTACCTCTTAGATACAAGAATGCATCCTTAGGTAATGACTTTGTGAATATGTCAAAAAAAATTTCCTTTGTATGAACATATTCCAATCTGATCTCCTTATCTTACACCAATTCTCTGACAAAATGATATTTTATTGCAATGTGCTTGGTTTTGGAATGCATCACTAGATTTTTAGATATGTTTATTACACTTGTATTATCATAGAACATAACAACTGGTTCTTTGATTTCCACCTTCATGCCTTCCAATAACTGTTTAAACCAAACAATATTAGAATAGTTTACTGTAGCAGCAACATACTCTGCCTCTGCTATAGATTGAGATGTACAATTCTGCTTTTTGCTTGTCCAAGAAACCAACCTCTTTCCAAGAAAGAATGCTCCTCCACTTGTACTTTTTCTGTCATGAAGGTTTCCTGCCCAATCAACATTAGTAAACACTTTCAAATCTAGATTACCTCCAAATTTGTACCATAAACCATAATCTTTAGTTCCTTTCAAATATCTCATTATTCTTTTGATTGCCATCATGTGATTTTCTTTTGGTTTTGTTGAAAATCTTGCTACAATACCAACTGCAAGGGCAATATCTAGCCTAGTATGAACTACATACTGCAACTTTCCAATCATAGATCTATACAATGTTTGGTCTACTTCTTTTGATTCATCTTCCTTGGTAATTTTTAATCCAGTACACATAGGAGTCCCAACTAGTTTACAATATTTCATACCAAACTTTTTCAATATCTCCTTGATGTATTTTGATTGAGTGATGTAGATACCATTTTTATTCTGCTGAATTTGAAGACCAACAAAGAATTTGATCTCTCCAAACATAGACATTTCAAATTCCTCGTTCATTTGTTCTGAAAATTCTTTACAAAGATCACCATTTCCTATGAAAATAGTATCATCTACAAATATTTCTGCCAAGACAATCTTATTATCTAGTCCTTCCTTTATATGCAAGCTATTGTTATCATTATTTCTTTGAAAACCAATCTGAATAAGATAGTTATGCAATCTTTCATACCATGCTCTAGGGGTTTGTTTCAGACCATACAATGCCTTGTGTAATTTGCAGACCATGTTCTTCTTATCTGGATCAAAAAAACCTTCAAGTTGTTCAATATAAACCTCTTCATCTTGTATACCATTTAGGAATGTTGACTTGACATCCATCTGATAAACTTTGAATCCTTTGTGAACAGCATATGCAAGTAAGGTTCTGACTCCTAATCTTGCAACAGAAGCAAAAGTTTCTCCATAGTCTATTCCTTCTTCTTGAGCATATCCTTTGCATACTAGTCTAGCTTTGTTTCTTGATACCTTACCATCTTCATCCAACTTGTTTCTAAATATCCACTTAGTTCCAATCACATTTTTATCTTTAGGCTTGTGTACAAGAGTCCATGTCTTGTTTTTATCTATCTGCTCTATTTCTTCATTCATAGCCTCAATCCAACTATCATTTCCCAATGCATCCTTGATATTTCTAGGTTCAAAATCAGCAAGTAAACAAGTACCTTTCAACTTACTTCTTGTCATGGTTCCTTCAAATTTGTCTCCAATGATCTGATCTGTTGAATGATGTCTCTTGAAATATTTTGCTAATACAGGTTCCTTTCCTTTTGAATAAATTTTGCACTTCAACTTCAAGTTCTAGCTGTTCTAGCTTGGTAGATATTGGCTTGGGTCCTTCAAACTCGATAGACACTTTCTCGGTAACATTAGAATGTAACTCGAGTTGTTGTAGCTTGGTTTGAACTTCTTGTAACTCAGTTATTGATGACTCGGGAGTAAAATATTCCTGATTGACTGGTACTGTATCAGGTTCAGTAAAAACAAACCTTCTATAATCTTCTAGTTCCCTTTTGCTTTCTTCTTCAGTCCTTTCTACAAACTCATCAACTTTCACATGTGCACTTTCTATGACTTTGTAAGTAGATAGGTTCAAACATCTATATGCTCTACTTTTGCAAGAGTATCCCAAAAATATTCCATCGTCACCTTTTACATCAAATTTGCCTTTTTAAGATTCTTTCAAAATGTAGCATTTACTTCAAAATACTTTTAGATAACTTACATTAGGTTTATAGCCATACCATAGCTCATAGGGAGTTTTGAATGAGTCTTTTTTAAGTTGTACTCAGTTCAAGGTATGAACTGTAGTGTTGATAGCTTCCTTCCAGTATTTGATAGCAATGTTCTTTTCAATCATTAAGGTTCTTGCACAATCCACAATAGATCTATTCCTCCTTTTAGCTATTCCATTTTGTTCAGGAGTTCCAGGGGCTAATACCTATCTTTTGATTCGTCTTTCAATGCAAAAGTTATTGAACTCATGTGAAATGAATTCTCCTCCTCTGTCTGACCTCAAGCATTTCAATCTTTTTCCTGTTTCCTTTTCTACTCTTTCCAAATACCATTTGAATTTCTCAAATGCTTCTGATTTGTTCCTTAAATACATGACAGTCATCATTCTTGAGTAATCATCAACAAAAAGAATGAAGAACTTTTCTCCAGTATAGCTTTGAATTCCAATGGGTCCACATAAATTAGTATGCACAATTTCTAATATATCTTTAGACTGATAGTTTTTACTTTTAAAACTAGTCTTTCCCATTTTACCAATCTGACAACTTTTGCATAGACCGACCTCAGGTTTCTTTATATTTGGAATGCCTCTTACTTTATTGAATTTTCTTATCTTCACCAAGTTATCAAAATTCACATGACACGATCTTTTATACCATAACCAACTTTCTTCAACTTGAGCAATAAAACATGAATACTCACCAAGTTCAAGATAAAATAAGTTACCTTTTGTTTGAGTGCCTGATCTAATCAGTTTTCCTTTGCCATCCAGCAATCTTGCTTTTCCATGCATGAATTCTACTTTGAATCCATTATTGAGTAGTTGTGCCACACTCAACAGATTATGTTTTAGTCCTTCTACCCAATAGGCATTATCACATATAAGTTCTTTGGTTAGAGAGATTCTTCCTCTTCCTTTTATACAACAATGTTCATTGTTACCAAATCTTTCATTGCCACCATCATAGTCTTCAAAGTACTCAAACTTAGTTTTATCACTAGTCATGTGATGAGAAAAACCACTATCTATGATCCATGTATCATTTTTGCTCATATGATAAATGAGTGTCATTTCCTTATCATTATCAGACTCATCTTTCACAACAATGTAGACAATTTGATCTTCTTCTTCATCATTAGAATCATTAGAATCTTTAGCCATAAAGCATGTTTTCTTACCTTTATCCTTGAATGATTTGAAGTCTTTCTTGCCATTTTACTTGTAACCTTTCTTCTCATCTTTGTTCTACTTGTTTGGGCACCTAGCAGCAATATGACCAATTTCTTCACATAAAAAATAGATTAGAAGAACTTTACCTTTATATTTTCCTCTGCCTCTAGAATATTGTCTTGCTAGTAGAGCTTCAATCACCTCAAGATCACTGTCTGAACTTTGGTCTGATTCATCTTCACTTCCTCACTGGGATTCCTTTTTCTTTTTACTTTTCTTCTTGAGTGAAAGCTTAGCTTCAAATGCTAATTCAATGTTTTTGGAAGCTGAAACATATTTGTCAAAGTTGTCTAGTTCAAATGCAGTTAATCTTCAAACTATGGCCTCTAGATTTATCTTATGATTTTCTTCACATCTTCTTTCTTGAACTGCAGAAACTCTGATTACATAAATGGGTAGTAGAGTTCTAAGAACTTTACTTATAACTGTGTCCTCCTTGATATCTCCTCTAGATGCTTTGATTGCACTGACACATGCTTTGACTCTTTCAACATGTTTTGCAATATTTTCATCCTCTCTCATCCTCATCTGATCAAATTATCCTCTCAGACTTTCTGCTTTGGCTCTTCTTATATTATCATCTCCTCCATAGATTTCTTTTAGCTTTTCCCACATTTCAAAAGTAGATTTGTAGTCCTTGATGTCATCAAATTCTTCATAACTCAGAGCAAATGTTATATCTATCATCATAATGTTGTGGGTCTTTTTTTCAGCAATATCATTGATAGATAATGTACTAGTTGGTTCTACATATTTTTTATCAAGGTATTTTAGTCCTGTATCTCCAATAGAAGCTAGATGAAGTCTCATCAACCCTTGCCATGTTGAGAAGTTGTCCCTGTTAAGTCTTAGAATTTCTCTCTTATAAGAAATCTTGATCTTTGACTTAGATCCTTCAAATATTGTCCTGCAAGCACCAAAAGCTCTGATACCAATTGTTGGAAATATAGATGAAGTAACTGAGAGGGGAGGGGTGAATTAGTTACCATAAAAACAATTCCAAAAATCCCTTAGATGTCTTTAATACTTTCTTACTGCTGATACTTGGTAAATAGTGTAGGAATACTGTAACTCAGTAGGTTAACTAATTATTGATCATCTAGCATTCATAATTGTTTTTATGCTTGCAAAAGTTAAAATAAATGAACACAAGAGACACCAGATTTAACGTGGAAACTCAATATGGGAAAAACCACCAAGTAACTAATCACTAATTTTCACTCTTCTGAAGTGAGCCCTGTTAGGAGCCAACCCTGTTAAAGGTTACAATGCACACTGTTAGGTGTGACCTTGTTAGAGAATTTAATCACCCTGTTAGGAGTGGCCTAGTTAGAGGTCTTTAGAACAATTCAACTGAACTGTCACCTTGTTAGAGGATTTACAAAATGGCTGTTAAACCAACTCTATTAAGAGATTCTAGATTCACTGTTACAATGATTAGAAAGCAACAATGAGGTGACCTGAATGATATGCAACTTATCTTTTGCTGATTACAGATCTCTGTTCGATTTCACTGGATCCTTACTAATCGAATACAACTTTGCAGCTCCTCCAGGATATCTAATCCTTCATCAGAATTCGCTCAATATTCACTTATTCCATCCTCATCCATATATTCACACTCATTCTTTTTAATTCACAACTTGAACATCTAAATATATACCTTTCAGATTATCAAGTCGGCTCAAATATAAGTTACAACAACTGAAAAAATCATTACATCAGTCGACTGCATGAAACAATTGAACTTAATATCAAAACAATAAAATCCTTTGCTGGCCGACCCAGCTCGGTGATCACTGCTCCAGAATGGTTTTCTAGTGTTAACCAAGTGAGGCTCGGTAAACACTTCAAACCCTACAAAAAATCCTTTGGAGACCGAGTGAACTTGGTTAGCACTGACCTTCCTTTTCTGACCTTGTGAGCTCAGTAGAAGCTAACTCTTTGCCACATTTCCTTTGATAACTGAGTGAGTTCAATAGACATTAATTTTTCTTTGTTATCCTTGGGAGCTTGGTTAACACTAACTTTTTGCTACAAAATCCTTTGATGCCCAAGTGAGCTTGGTAAACATTAACTTTTCTTCGTTAACCTTGGGAGCTCGGTTAACACTAACTTTTTGCTACAAAATCCTTTGATGCCTAAGTGAGCTTGGTAAACATTAACTTTTTTTCATTAACCTTGGGAGCTCGGTTAACACTATAAATTGCTTTGTTGATCATCTGAGCTTAGTAGACTCTGTCTGATGACTGGTATGACATTTGTGTAACATCAAAGACAATACACAATTAATAATTATATCCAACAATTATGATCAGCATATTATATGTGAGCACTTTCATGATATTTTTTCAAACTTGGTAACTAATCCATTCTTTGAGTGTGAAGAAGTTTCAAAATGTAACAAATCTAATTGGATAAGTAACAGGACTACAAAGGATGAGAAATCAGATTTCATATATTCTTCATACATGGTTACACAAGGTGAGTTGCAAGCTTTTGACATGTGCAACTTTTTGAATGAAGTAGAGTATGAAACCTTTGTGTTTCCCATTGATAGCATGCATTAGTCATATGTGAATGAAGGTTTTGTTGATTTGATTTTTTTGAAGTGAAGAACTTGTAATGGAACAATAATTATTTTGTCAATGATGTCAAACCTACTACATGTTGGTGAGACAATTGATTTTTGTTCTAAAAGATATCATTTAGTTTATTGATGAAGAGGATTTGAAAAGAGGAGATAAAAAAAGCACCTAGAGAAAGGTTGAGTTATTTGGTATGTAAAAGAAGCACTTAGACCAAGTAAAACATTGATACTATAGTGTATTGTTTATCTACTCAAGTCTGAAATGAAATATTACTCAAGTTAAATCTGGAAGAAGATCAAGTAAGAAAAGTTTCTATCAAGCCTTATTGAGAAGTCAGTATGAGCCAAGTGAAAATCAAGAGGTTTCAAGCAAAGATGAAAAATAGTGCAAGCTGAGTGAATATTAGTATATGCTCAGTAAAGTTTAGTTGGTGCTCAGCATCAGTAAAATTTAGTATTTGTCAAGTGAACTAGTGTTGGTTGAGTGATAGAAGTAGTATAGATGTCGATTGATAGAAAACAATGTTAAATCAAAGATTTGACAAATCTAAGCTAGCTTTTTTTATTTCTTGAATTATGTGAAGTGTGTAGAAGATAACTATGATGAGTTGGTAGCATAAAATTCAAGGAAAACCATTTTGAGGTGAATACAAGGAAGATCGTAGAGGAAGTTTCAAGAGGAACCAAATGAAAAAGTGAGTAGATTCATTGAATCCTACCTAATCCTACCTAACCCAAAAATAGATGATTATGGTTAAGCAAAAAATATCTAAATTCTCTATTCATAGAGATAGCTAGTTAGAAGCAAAGGTTGTCATGTGCAAGAACCTAAGGAAGACTAAAGTGACCAAATAGAAGAGACTAAAATTGACATACAAAGAAAGAAGGCTTAAGGGGATGAATGCTTGAAAGGTGAACAAGCTATCAGAGATGAAGAGTACAAATGCAATGCAAAATGGAGGATTGAAATAGAGATCTATAATCTACAATTGAGTTGTAAGTTTTTATCAGATTAAGTCCTACTATTACTTTCTAATAATTGTACCAGTGTGGATAAAATCCTTTGGATTAAGGTTGACCTAATTGTCATTTGTAAATTCTTTAACTAGGAAACATTCTAATGGAATGGTCTAAGTCCTCTAACAAGGTTCACTCATAATAAGGTGATTGAAATCATTTAACAAATTCACATTTAATAGTGTGTATTATAACCTCTAATAGGGTTGGCCTTTCATAAGGCATTGCTTTAGAAGAGTGAGAATTAGTAGCATGTTACTAGTGGTTTTTTCCAAATTGGATTTCCACATAAAATCCTTGTGTCAAATGGTGTGAATGTTCTTATGATGTTTCATGTTTAGATTTATGCAAATTTTTTTTGACCTAGGACAGTAACCTACAAAGTTAAAGTATTGTATGATCTAATGGATGCATGCATGTTGAGGTTTTATGAGTATGGATCTAATTAGTACTAGAAAAAACATTTTTACATCTAGACCTTGGATAACTAATTCACCACCCCCCCCCCCCCCCCCCCCCCTCAATTATTCTAAATAATTCCAACAATTGGTATCAAAGCCATAGTGTTTGAGATGTAATAGTTTGAAGATACTAAGAGCTAAAGATCAAGATGTATAAAAAGGAGGTGCCCAAATTGAACAAGGAAAAATTTCCTACATGGAAAAGGTTCATGAAGCTACACCTAGGAGGTCTCAGAGACCATGCACAATCTACCATCACCACTAAGCATGTTAATCCTACTGGAGCCCTAATTGTTGATGATCTAAAAAAAAAAAAAGAACACAATCAAGAAATGTTGAATATTTCCTCTACCCTAAGTTACTTAGAGTTCAATGACATCAAGGATTGTGACACTTCAAAGAAGATGTGGGATACTTCACACACAATCTATGGAGGAGATACAAATGTTTTGAGAGCCAAATCTAAAATTCTAAGAGGGAATTTTGATGACATGAGAATGCAAGAAGGTGAGAACGTTTTTCAATATTTCTCTAGAGTAAAAGATGTTGTTTATGCTATTAGAGAAGCTAATGGTATCATTGATGATGAGACTGTACTAAGAAAATTACTAAGAACATTGTTGCTTATCTATGCTATTAGAGTTTATGCCATACAAAAACTAAGATGTATACCTAGTAGCAATCTATCCCTTGAAGGTTTGATGGGTAGGATCACTACCTTTGAACTCTCTAATTTTGATAATTTCAAATTTGAAAATGTTGAATATACTTTCAAAGCTAAATTGTCATTAAAGGAACCTGACGAGAAAAAGAAAAAGGTCAACTATATTTCTAGTAATAGTGATACAAATTAGGAAGATGTAGAATGGCTGAAAGCATTATTGGTGAGGAGATTTCATAGAGGAAAAAGAAAAATCAAAGGTAAGTGTAGTAAACCCAATAGGTTATAACTTCTTCAAACACCAAAATCTTCTCTAGTTCAGTTGTTCGACATTTTGTCCAACACTTTGTAGGAAATTTTTGATACCAATGTAATATCCTCTTACAAGGAACTAATATGCAAGTGAAATTCTTTTGGCATTTTTAATGCAAATACATGGAAACTAGATATGAAATGCAAAACAATTGCCATACAATAATGACTATAGTAATGCCAAATTTTGATTCTAAATTATCACAGCAAAATCATATGCTTATGAAGTACAATCATAAATACTAGTAGTTAAAAGAGGAACCTAATAATAGTGATGCCCAAGAATGGAAATGAATCAAATATAGATACTACAGTGCGGCATTGTGCATGCGTACTGTAGCATCCAAAATCTATTCTCCAATTTATGCACAAATAGAACTCCTGAATTGAAGCTTTCCTTAATACCAAATTCAATGGATATTTCACCACCTCAAATGGTTGCAACACTGAAGAGGTGACGTTCTTCATTAGCTGACTGAAATTGGAAACCTTAGTTCCTTCTCCCAACTTAATACCAAATGCAATTCATAATAATCGGATGATAAACAATGAAGCTCTCACCTCTATTTATACTTTTCCTTCACCCTTCTAGAAGGAAATAAAATATTTAATAATTACATTCTATAGAAGTTTCTCCCTTTCCAATAATTAATGTGCTTTTAGGAAATTAAATTACTAGAAGTTTCTCCCTTCCAATAATTAATACACTCGCTAGAAGCTTCTCTCTTGCAATACAATAATTAATAAAATATTTAATAATTGCAGTTACTAGAAGTTTCCCCCTTCCAATAATTAATGCACTCTTAATTAATTAAATTAATTAAATATAAAGTCACCTTTTTATTTTAATTTATTTAATGACTTTATAAGAAATTAATTTAATCAATTTCTCCTTATTTCTCCACTTAGCCTTCAAAGAATGTCAGGGCTAAGAAGTCCACTGAGATGCTAAAAAGATGGGGACATTATAGTAAGCTACCTATCATGTACTTTAATTGTAATAAGGTTGGTCATATTGCTACTATATGTCCAGAGAAGAAGAACAATAGAAATGGAGATAAATACAAAAGCAAAAGAGATGAGGACAGTAAAGATTACAAAGATAGAGGAAAGAAGTCTTGCTACATTGCTAAAGAGGAAACAAAAGATGGATCTGATGACCATGATGATGAAGTGGTGTACATTGCAATGAAGGATGATTTTGATAAGGACAAGGAAACTAAACTAGTATCTTATGTGAATGGATCATTGATAGTGGGTGTTCACATCACACAATTGGAGATAAAAGTAAGTTCATTACCCTTGATTATTACAATAGAAATAGTGTAAGATCTGGTAGTGATGTACCCTGTCTAATAAAAGGTAAAGGATCAATAAAATTGATAAAAAATATCATGTGTGACAATGCTTATTATGTAGAAGGACTTAACTATAACTTGTTGAGTGTGTCATAATTGAATAGTTTAGGTTGCAAAGTTGAGTTTGAGAACAATATAGCAAAGATATATGACATTTGAATCAAACTAGAGGTAATCTATTTTATCTTGACATGAATGATGCTACTTGTCTTTTTGTGGAATTTAATTATGTGTGGCTATGGCATAAGAGGTTGTGTCATGTTAAATTTGATAACTTAGTGAGTATCAGTAACATGAAAAGATTCAAAGGTTTTCCTAAACTAAAGAAACATAACAATATGATTTTCAAACAATGCTAGTTATGAAAGATGACAAAATCTAGTTTAAAAGTAAGACTCAAACCTCTAAAAAAAAATTGGAATTAGTTCATACTTATTTGTGTGGACCAATTTATGTGCAAAGTTACAAAGGTGATAAGTGCATTATCCTATTTGTTGATGATTTTTCTAGGATGATGACAGTTATGTTTCTGAAACAAAAATTTGATGCTTTCCAAATGTTTAAGTGTTACTTAGCTAGAGTTGACAAAGAGAAAGAAAAAAGCTTGAAATATCTAAGATCTAATAGAGGTGGAGAATTTGCATCAAATAGGTTTGAGATATTTTTTAATGATAGAGGAATCAAGAGACAAACTTTTGCACCTAGGACCCCTATACAAAATGGGATTGTTGAAAGGAGGAACATATCTATAATGGACTGTGCTAGAAGACTCATGATGGAGAAGAATGTTTCTTTGAAATACTTGAGAGAAGTTATAAGGATGGTTTTCTATACCTTGAACCATGTACAAGTCAAGAAAGGTACTCATTCAACACCTTTTAAACTATGGTGTGGATACTCACCCAATGTGAAATATTTTAAAGCATTTTAAAGAAAGTGCTACAATCTTAAGAATTTTAGGAATGGTAAAGTAGATGTTAAAAGTGAAGAAGGTATATTCCTTGGTTATTCCATAAGAAGTAAATCTTATAAGTGTTTGAATACTAACACTAGCAAAGTTGTGAAAAGTGTAAATGTGAAGTTTGATTAATATAAAGAGGTGCATGAAGCTGAACCTATGAAGGAACCTAAAGAGTAAAAATATTTTATACACTTCTATGAAGGTATGCCTATTAATGAAGGTGTTGTAAATCAAGATATTAATCAACAATAGGTTTTAGTGATTATCGAATCAAATACAATAAATGTCAAGTTGCATTTAGGAACCAAGTTGCTTTCAGGAGCTAAGTTGCAAACAAAAGTTAAGGTTGTTGGAATTATGTTGTATTTTTCATTAGTGACAAAACTTGTTCAATTCTAAATGATTATTAAGCTCATCACTTAGTCTACAGTTTATACTAAGCATTTAGTGCTTACCTAATAAGTTCATCAGTTAAGCAGTTCACACCGACCATTCCTGAAGCTACCAAATGAGTGTGCAGTCTAGTAGTGTTTATTGAGCTTACACTATTCATCAAGTAGATAGCAGTCACCGAGCTTCATAGTGTTTATCAAGTCATCAGTTTGTGTGATGAGAAGCCAATGTTTACCGAGTGATGGATGTGTAGTGTTTATCGAGTGATAGCAAGGTAAACAAAGGATTCAGTATCTACAAAGTAACACTATATCTATCGAGTCTCCAATGGTTACCGAGTTCCAAGGTACATTGTATGACTAGTGTGGATTGAGCTTCTACTTCTACTGAATGCATGATAATTTTGAGTAATGTAGTGGACGTTGAGTATCAGAAGTTCACTAAGTTAGCTTAAAGAACCTTAGTTTTCTACTATTTGGCTGACTCGATAATATTTTGTTTACTTGTGTTTTAGCTAACCTTGTATTTGTAAATATTGGAATGGTATATATGTAATGTATTGTATCATTTGCAATGTATGGATGTGTATATCAAGGAATGGATATGTAATGTTTTGAGAAGAGAAAATGTGAATCAGTAGCAAAGCAAAGTATTCAGCAAGGTCTACAGGGAGCAATGAATTTATATCAATCACAAGAGGTGATCTGTACATAAAGGATCTAATCAGCAATCAAGTTGTAAGTCAGATCTATTGTTTCATCTTGATAGGTGAATCAGTTTTCTAAATCCCTTAATAGGGTAGACTTAACAGTCTTTGTTTAAATCTCCTAACAGAGTGCATACTTCATTGTATGTCTGTAAAACTTCTAACAAGGTGGACCTAGCAGTCAAAATTGCTCTTAACAGGGCAGATCATCAGAAGTGGCCCTAACAAGCCAACTTTATACTATAGTAGTGAAGTTTTGTGGGTATCATCCCCACCCTAGTTTTACTTTCTTTTTGGAAGGTTTTTGGGTCACCAAAATACTATGTTCATGTGTTATGAATGATTATATTTTCTCATGTATGCAGTAGATTAGATGAATGAATGATGAATGATTTATATTGTTAAATTGATTTAAAGTTTTTGAGGTTACTAATTCACCCTTCCCCTCTTAGTAACCTAGCTAGTCTTGATTATTTCCAACAATTAGTATCAAAGCTTTGTGGTTCTCAAGATAAAGTTTGACAGCTTGAGCAAAGATCAAGGAAAATAGAGATATTTAGACTTGATAAAGCTATTGATAATCAAAAGCTAGATCTGGAGATGGCCATAGCTCAACTCAAGGAAGAAAAAGAGCATATTTCCCAATCCCTGAAAAGAAGGAAGGAACTTGCTAAACAAATGAATGACCACCAGTATGTTCAAGAAAATATTGAAAACTTTTTCTTTCAAGCAGTTCAGATGAAACAAATGAGCCAATCAAAGAACTCCTAGAAAGGAATGGCTCTCTACAAGAAGAGGTAAGAAAATTGAAAAGAGAACAAGAAATTCAGTCCATAAGAATGTGTGAAATCTTGGAACAAAGGAATAAGGCAAGTGAAGACTTGGAGATAAGGAACAATGCAAATCAAAATCAATCCCTTCAACAAGAAAGTCTTATCAAACAGCTCTCAAATGCAAATGAGGAAATTATGAATCTAAGATTTGAAAATGAAAGTTTAAGGAATGATTCAATCACTGAAAGACAAATCAATGAAAGATTGAAAGATGATCTAATTTCTATAAAGAAACTCAATGAAAGGATGATGAAATCCCAAGTAGACATGGATCAATTGAATCAACAAAGTGAGCAAAATCTTTATAGGCAAAAAGGTAAAGCAGGACTTGGATACAAAGAGGAAGGTGAATCTTCCAAGCAAGGTGCCCAAAGGAATCAAAAACCTACTTGCAATCATTGTGGTAAGTTAGGTCACACATCAAAAAAATGTTGGAGCAATGAAAAATAAAAATTCAATGGAAAATGCTACAGTTGTGGTCAACATGGTCATAAAGCTAATGAATGCAAGGAGAAACCAAAATTTGAAGGTAAATGTCACAAATGCAAGAAACAAGGTCACAAGGCATCTAAATGCAGATCTAAACCATTCAATCCAGCTAAACAAATTATCAAAGCAATATTTGGATGGGACTACAATACTTGGTGTAGATGTCATTATTGTGGAGAATATGGACACATTGGCATAGACTATACAAGGCATCACTTGAAACAGAGGGATACAACAATAAGATGTTATACATGCACTAAACTTGTTCATATAGCTAAAAACTGCATGAATATAGGAAGAGTTCAAGATGAGAAGAAAGCTAAAGTTGATAACATTAGGAAGCAGATGAGACAACAGTGGATTCTCAAATCTAATGAGCAAAATAGTTCAAATGATGGCCATGTCACTCAAGGAGTGGGTGACTCCACCATTTCCAATTAGATTCATGAAGGAGGAACTGGAACTATATCATCAAGTCATATCTTGAGTAGTTCCAAATGAATGAAAGTAGAAGATCCAAATCAATATTTCAGATACAAAGGGATCACATGAATTCAGCATTCACTGAGCAAGGTTGGTCACAAACTTAACCAAGCTAGGTTGGGAGAAGTAAAGTTTTGTTTGATCATTGAGTCACAAGTTTCTACCAAGCTAGTGAGTGGATGACAGTCTGTCATGCACTATGTCATTATGGTACCTAGCATTAATGGAGAATTTTCATCAAAAAGGGTAGAATCTAACTTTATTTTTCACCATGACTTCAGAATTCACATAGCAGAGTGATTCCAGGTGCATCCAGGCAATTTCGAGCAAATTTGCAATGAAGAATTTGTTCAAAAAAATTCTCTCATCTACCGAGCAGTGATGGCATCCAAAAGCACCAGCAGCAAAAAGACACAAAGAGGATCTAAGATGTTGGTTAAGGGTATAGATTGGAACACACCAAACTTCAAGCTAGTACCTACAATTACAGAGTCACTGGACCCTAATGGAGCTCAATCTCAAATTCCTCCAAAGCTACTTCTAATTAACAATATTTGCACTCATTTTAAGTGTTCTGTTCAAAAGATTGGAACCCTAGAGATGGATAGTGCCTTAGAAGAGATGTGTATTGATGGTTGGTTGAAACCTAAGCATAAGCACTTAGAGACTAAAGGATTAACCCATATCCTCCATATGGCAAGGAGCTTTCAAATTAAATGGATTAGGTACATTCTTAGTCATATGCATAATGGACAATTGTGGTTAAAATAGCCTGTATTGATCATAAAGAAAATGATTAACAAGATTATGAGTCTTCCTATGCTGAGCAAAGCCAAAACTACCAAAACTTTAGGTTGGGATGAACTTCAAAAGAAAACCCTAGCTGAGTGGGATGGTAGAGGTTTGAACATTAGCACTATTTCTAACATTGAATTGAAGTTTGGTATTCATGTCATTTCTCATAAGATTTATAGCTCCAATTTTTTGAACAGTGTGTTGTGTGAGGTAGTGGATTTGGCATTTAAGATTGTGAAGAAAAATATGGAATTTGATCTGTCAAAATTATTATTGAAGCATTTGAATAAAAACATGGACAGTATCC
Source organism: Cupressus sempervirens (assembly GCA_028749045.1). NCBI lineage: Eukaryota > Viridiplantae > Streptophyta > Pinopsida > Cupressales > Cupressaceae > Cupressus > Cupressus sempervirens. The sequence continues at coordinate 763,837,178 of CM053783.1, read as the reverse complement.
GGACATCAAAGAACAACCCTTGTAAATTTTGTTCTTTGTTGACATGCCTTGTCTTTTATGTACAAAAGTTCTTTCCATCAAAAGGTTCAGTAGTATGGAGAAAAGATGTTCCAAATATATATCAAATTAATGAATTCATTGTAGAAATGGGTGAAAATGTTGATAGCATTATGGATAATTATTTTGAAGCTTTCAAGGAAAAGATGAACAACAGGTTCAGGATTCCACCCAAGCTTGTTGAGGGTTACAAAGATGATGTATGTTTTATGGTTGATTGTGATAGAGTGTATATTCAGGAAGTCAAGCCTAGAATTGATGGGTGAAACCTATTTCATATGAGGTTAATATTGATGAAACTTGAGATATCATTGAAGCACTAGTGAATGAGCTAGCAGACCCTAAGTAGCCTTATTTTGGAACTTATGAAGAGGCCAAACCTAGAATTGAACTTGAAATCAAGCTACCCTAGGAAATTAGCAAAGGTAAGAGGAAGATAGCCAAGATGAAAATTGTAAGTGGCCCTCTTATGCTTACCAAAGGAAAAGGAGAGGATGAAGAAGAAGAAGAAGAAGAAGAAGAATAAGAATCTAAGAAGGAGGCAATGCCAACAAAGAAGAAGGGTAGGGTAATCATTACCAAGCCACGAAAGGCCTCCATAGCTGTATCCAAAAGAAGATCAAAGAAGAAAGGTAGAACTAAAGTTGTGCTTAGCAAGCCCCCACTTACCTTCTAGGAAAGGTTAAAATAGATGGAAGCAGGAGCAGGCATCAGAAACTTCAAAGCCTTAAAGTTTGAGACAAGAATAGATGTTGAGAAGATGCAAATTGAGGAGTTAGTGCTCAATAAAATGGGAAAATAGAAACATTCCCCAAACCATATTGCTCCACAAATTTCTAATGAATTTTTGGCAAGATTGCAGCCAAGGTGGGAATCAACTGTTCAAATAGCAAAAGACATATATGAGCAATCTTTGAGGAAGTTACTACCTAATCTTACAAATGTAGAAGTTAAGGCAGCAATGAAAAATAATGAAGGTGAAATGATTATTAGATTCCATACATGTTTGATTTTGATCAAAGACATTGAGCATGTGGCTGGAGATGCAATAAACATGTGGAAGAACATCTATCATCTGCACAAGCCCAGTGATGATCCAGTAGAGATTAAGGATGATGATGATGAAAGTGATGATCATGAATAAGACAACACTCCATGTGTCACTTTTGATGTTGAGGACTATCAGGCATTAAAGGTTGATGATGAAGAGAGAGAGGAAGAAGTTGAAGAGGAAGACAAGGAAGAAGATGAAGAAAGTGATCCAATAAGAATTACAGCACAAGTCATAGCCTTCCTTCCTCATTCTCCACCTAAAATTGCTACATCATCAGGATTAGAGATAGCTTTAGCAAGTATGATTGCAACTACCTCAGATATATCATCTGCACAATCACTATTAGCTTCCTCACATCTCTAGGTATCTATAATGGAAGTTTCTACCACTTCATCTACCAAGCTATAGCCCTCTTCATCAGCTCTCAAGTCAACATCATCAGTAGTGTGTTCAGTAGCCAATTCTACAATTGTATCAACTTCATCAGTAGCATGTACAATAAGTGCCCCATCATGTTCAATAGTTTTGTCTACTACAGCTTTAATAGCATCAATTTTTGCTCCAGTTAGTTCTTCAAATGTGAGTACTCTAGTTTGTGCTCCACCTATTGTTACTTCATTTTTGGGAAGCACATCAATTTTGGATACAGTTAGCACTTCTTTCAGTTTTGATTCAGTTGGACCCATTCAAGTTTTTATTGCAAGTCTAGCTATTTCTACTATTGTTTCAATTTCTAAGTCCAAGGAAGTAAGCTCAGAAGTAAAACCAAGGACTTCTCTAAAACTTATGCTTACTGGTAAGGAAATTGATGAAGACATTGATTTGGACAAGGAAATTGTTATTCCTAAGTTGGATCTAGACATTGCCACAGCTGATGAAATGATACTGGTTAGTCAGCTTTTGGAGCAAATGGAAAGGCAGAAATAGCTAAGAGCTAAAAGAGATAGAGAGTTAAAAATAATTGAAAATGCTAAAAATATAATAAATAAGGCTATAGGTGTTGGTGTGGATTCATCACAACACATTTTGTTACAATTGGAAGAAGCTATAAATAAGTTCAATGAAGATACTTTTGGCCAAGAGAAGCTTATTGAGAAGGCAAAGAAAATTTTTGATAATAAGGTTCTTGAGCACATTGCTATAAACCAGGTATAACTATCTACAATTTTGAGCAATCTTGAACATTCTTCTTCCAATGTAACATCACTTTTTGCTAAGTTATGTGATGTTACCGAGTTTACTAAGGAAATAAAGGAAAAACTCAATAAGATTGATGTGGATATGAAGGCTAGTGCTCAAAGGCTACAGCTTGACCCTAGTTCAAGCTCAGCACATCATATTAAGGTGAGATTTTTGTCAGATATGTAGGCAGAATTGCTAAGAGAGGAAGCCAAGATTAGGTCCACATTGATTGATATACAAAACATGATCCTTCTAGTTATGGACTCAATGCATAAACATTTTGTATATTCAAAAACATTGGTCCAGGATAACAATTTTTCTATAGCAAATCATATGATTGAACTTTCTACAGAAGTTTAAGTGGCACTCTCCACCTGCAAAATTTTGCAAGACAACTGGGATAAGACATTGGCTCTTATTCTTAAGGCACACTCTGAATTTCTCTCACATTTTGGTGTCTCTATTTGAATATTTTGCATATCTCTTCTGCATTATTGTCAAAAAGGGGGAGTAAGAGATGATAAGAGACTTGTGGAGATAATAAGGGAGAAAATAGTTTGATATATATACAAAGAAAGACTATGTATATAGTATGTCACATGTATGGGGGAGATATGTGAGATATGTATATATAACAGCTTAATAAAGATCAATTTTGAAAAATCAAAAATAAGTATGACAAGTATACATAAGTCTTGGTTCATAAGTGTTTTTGTCACTAATGCCAAAGGGGGGGGGATTGTTGGCATTATGTTGTATCTGTCATTAGTGACAACACTTATTCAATTTTGAATGATTACCAAGCTCATCACTCGGTCTACAGTTTATACTAAGCATTCAATGGTTGCCTAGCAAGTTCATTAGTTAAGAAGTTCACACTGAGCATTCTTGAAGCTACCAAATGAGTGTGTAGTCTAGCAGTGCTTACCAAGCTTACAATGTTCACCTAGCAGATAGTGGTCACCAAGCTTCATAGTGTTTATCAAGTCATTAGTTTGTGTGATGAGAAGCCAATGTTTATCGAGTGATGGATGTGTAGTGTTTGCCAAGTGACAACAAGGTAAACAAAGGATTCAATATCTATCGAGTAACACTATATCTACCGAGTCTCCAATGGGTACTGAGTTCCAAGCTATGTTTTGTGACTAGTATGGACCAAGCTTCTACTTCTTCTAAGTGCATGATGATGTCGAGTAATGTAGTGGACACCGAGTATCAGAAGTTCACCAAATTAGCTTGAAGAACCCAAGTTTTCTATTGTTTGATTGAGTCAATTATATTTTTCTTACTTGTGTTTTAGTCGACCTTGTATTTGTAAATATTGGAATGGTATATATGTAATGTATTGTATCATTTTCAATGTATGGATCTGTATATCAAGGAATGGATATATAATGTTTTGAGAAGAGAAAATGTGAATCAGCAGTAGAGCAGAGTATTCAGCAAGGTATGTAAGGAGCAGTACAGTTATATCAATCACAAGAGGTGATATGTACATCAAAGATCTAATCAGAAATCAAGTTGTAAGTTATATCTACTATTCATCCTGATAGGTGAATCAATTTTCTAAATCCTTTAATAGGGTAAACTTAACAATCTTTGTTTAAATTTCCTAACAGGGTGCATACTTCATTGTATGTTTGTAAAACCTCTAACAAGGTAGATCTAGCAGTCCAAATTTCTCTCAACAAGGTAGATCATTAGAAATGGTCAATGTAATCCCTAACAGGCCAACTTTATACTATAGTAGTGAATTTTTGTGGGTATCATCCCCACCCCAATTTTACTTTCTTTTTGGAAGGTTTTTGGGTCACCAAAATATCATGTTCATGTGTTATGAATGATTATCTTTTCTCATGCATGTAGTAGATTAGATGAATGAATGGTGAATGATTTATATTATTAAATTGATTTAAATTTTTTGAGGTTACTGATTCACCCCTCCCCTCTCAGTAACCTAGCTATTCTTGATTATTTCCAATAGAGGTACATTCTGGTTCTAAGATAATTGTACATGAAAGGAATGTAGATCTACCTAATATAGAAGTGCATAGTGATTCTAAATTTGACATCCCTATTGAAAAAAGAAGAGCATAACCAAGATTGTCAAATTATGTCAAAAGACATCACCCTGACGAACAAATTATTAGCAATAAAGAAGCTCGACCAATGAAAAGGAACAGGCTGAGAAGTGATACATGTTTTTTAAGAATGCATGATCCTAAGATAGTGAAAGATTCCCTAGAGAATGAAGATTGGAGCAAAGCCATGAAACAAGAGATTGATCATATTGAGAAGAACAAGATATGGACTCTAGTACCTAGACCAGAAGACAAGAATGTGATTGGAACCAAGTGGGACAGAAACAAGTTAGATGAGAATGGTGAACTCACAAGGAATAATTCAAGATTAGTTTCCAAGGGGTATGCACAAGATGAGGGAATTTACTATGGAGAAACATTTTCCCCAATTGCAAGATTAAAAGGAGTAAGAACTCTACTTGCTTACTCTACATACAAAGATTTCAAAAAATTATCAAATGGATGTGAAGTCAACATTTCTGAAGGTATATTAGAAGAAGAGGTTTACATAGAACATCATGAAGGATTTGTTGATCCAAACAAAAAGAACATGGTATGTAGACTACACAAAGATTTATATGGCTTAAAGAAAGCCCCAAGAGCATGGTATGAAAGGCTTCACAATTATCTTGTGAAGATTGGTTTTGAGAAGATTGATGATAACAACAATATTTACTTGAAGATAGAAGGAGGTAAAGGTATTTTACTATCTAAAATTTTTGTTGATGATATCATAGTTGGAGGTCAAAATGAATTATGTAAGGCATTTGCAAATGAAATGAAGCAAGAATTTGAGGTGTCTATGTTTAGAGAGATCAAGTTCTTTGTTGGTTTTCAAGTATATCAGATGAAATATGGTATATACACCACTCAATCTAAGTATGTGAAGGGAATGTTGAAAACTTTTGGTTTACAGGATTCAAAACTAGTTAGCACTCCTATGGTAACATGACATAAACTTTCAAAGAATGATGATTCTACTTATGTGAATCAAACATTGTGCAGGGCTATGATTGACAAGTTTCAATATGTAGTACATAGAAAACTAGACATTGCATGAGATGTTGGGATTGTTGCAAGATTTTTTGCAAATCCCAAGGAGAATCATTTGATGGTTTTTAAGAGAACTATGAGATATCTGAAAGGAACAAAAGACTATGGTCTATACTACAAGAAAAATGACAAATTTGAGTTAAGAGCCTATACAAATGTTGATTGGGCTAGAAAAATTGATGATAGAAAGAGTACAAGTGGTGGAGCATTTTTCTTAGGAAAGAGATTGGTCAGGTGGACCAGTAAGAAACAAAATTGTATATTTCAATCTACTACTAAAGCTGAATATGTGGTTGTTGCAGTAATTTTTACAAATGTGGTATGGATCAAATAGCTACTCAAAGGTATGAAGGAGGAAATCACTAAACCTATGGCACATTATTGTGATAATACAAGTGTTATAAACATATCAAAGAACCCTGTGATGCACATAAAGACAAAGCACATTCCAATCAAGTATCATTACTTGAGAGAGTTGCTTCAAGACAAAGAAGTGAGAATGGAATATGTGAATACAAAAGAATAGATAGCTGATATATTCACAAAATCTTTACCTAAGGATGCATATGAATATATTAGAGGTAAACTAGGGGTGACACCCCTATCCAAATCTACTTAAGAAGCATGAGTAGTGCCCTCCATCAACTAAGTTGAATATTGTATCTTACAACTATATGCAGTGGGTCTTACTTTAGGAGCTACCTAAAGTAATGGAGTTGAATTAGAAGACTCACAATCACATGCAAGGTGACAGAGGGAGAACCCGAATTGATTATATCTACATACTGAGATGACAAGTCTTTGGCATTTTTGTCAAAGAGGGAGATAAGTACCTGAATATCAAAAAGAGGGAGAATACTCTAATGAGGGAGATATAAGAGAGATACATTGAAGGAGATTATCAAAGCTTACATTACCCTATATAGAGGAAGGACATATATTGATAGAGGGAGAAATTTCAAAGATATTATTTTCTTTTTGGTATTGTTGTTGGTATTGGTTTTCCATCAATGCCAAAGAGGGAGATTGTTGATATGATTATTTTGAAGTGAAGAACCTATAATGGAACAATCATTATTTTTTCAATGATGTCAAACCTACTACCTACTAGTGAGACAATTGCTTTTTGGTTTGAAAGATATCGTTTAGTTGATTAATGACTAGGATTTGAAAAAAGGAGACAACAAAAGTACCAAGAGAAAGGTTAAGTTATTTGGTATGTAAAAGAAGCACTTAAACCAAGTAATACATTGATACTAAAGTGTATTGTTTATCTACCTAAAGTTTGAAATGAAAGATTACTCAAGTTAAGCTTGAAAGAAGGTCAAGTAAGAAAAGTTCCTGCCAAGCCTTGTCGAGCAGTTAGTACAAGCTAAACAGAAATCAATTGAAGTTTAGTGAAAATCAAGAGGTTTCAAATAAAGATAAAAAATAGTGCAAGTTGAGTGAAAGTTAGTATATGCTAAGTTTAGTTGATGTTGAGCATTAGTAAACTTTAGTGTTTTCCAAGTGAATTGGTGTTGGTTGAGTGACAAAATAGTATAGATGTCGAGTGACAGAAAATAGTGTTAAATCGAAGACTTGAAAAATCTAAGCCAACTAATTTGATTTCTTGAATTATGTGAAGTGTGTGGAAGATAACTATGATGAGTTGGTGGCACAAAATTCAAGGTAAACTATTTTGAGGAGAATACAAGGGATATTATAGAGGAAGTTTCTAGAGGAACCAAATGGAAAAGTGGGTAGATTTATTGAATCCTACATAATCCTACCTAACCCTAAAATGGATGATTATGATTAAGTAGAAAAAGATCTAAATTCTCTATTTATAGAGATAGTTGATTAGAAGAAAAGGTTGTCATATGCAAGAACCTAAGGAAGAAAAGGGGTCTATGGTATTGCATTATTTAGTGGCCTGACAAAAGAGACTACAATTGGCATACAAAGAAAGAAGGCTTAAGGGGATGAATGCTTGAAGGGTGAACAAGCTATCAAAGCTAAAGAGTATGAATGCCAAGCAGAATGGAGGACTAAAATAGAGATATGTAATCTACAATTTAGTTGTAATTTTTTATCAAATTAAATTCTACTATTACTTTCTAATAATTGTACCAATGTGGATAAAATCCTTTGGATTAAGGTTGACCTAACAGTAATTTGTAAATCCTTTAATCGAGTGACATTATAATAGAATGGTCTAAATTCCTCTAACAATGCTCACTTCTAACAGGGTGATTGAAATCCTTTAACCAGGTCACATCTAATAGTGTATATTATAACCTTTAATAGGATTGGCCTTTCATAGGGCATCACTTTAGAAGAGTGAGAATTAGTAGCATGTTACTAGTGGTTTTTTTCAAATTGGGTTTCCACATAAAATTCTTGTGTCAAATTGTGCGATTTTTTTTATGGTGTTTCATGTTTACATCTATGCAAAGTTGTTTTGACCTAGGATAGTAACCTACAAAGCTAAAGTATTTTATGATCTAATGGATGCATGCATGTTGAGGTTTTATGGGTATGGATTTGATTAGTACTAAAAAGTTGTATTTGTACATATGGACCTTGGATAAGTGATTCACCCTCCCCCCCAGTTATTCTAAAGAATTATGACAGGTTTTTAGTTTGATTCTAGTTTCTATGAGCATGTTGATTCACTTTTTCATAGTAGGCATGATGTTGAAGTAAATTGTGATTGGTATATTCACTATGAGAGTGAAGAAAGTTATTATGTTTTTCCAAGTGAATTAATTCAAAATACTAATCTGATTGGTGAGACTAATAAGGTTGATGTTTTCAGCTTACCTCATGAAAGTGGAAATGAGAATCAAGTATATGATAGAGGTAAGAATTTTTGTTGAAGTTTGGTGCCCAGGGCCATTGTTTGTACAATTTAGAAGTAGTTTTTTTTTCTTTCAATAAGATTGTTTTAAGAGAAATTTTTGGAGTGGTTTGCTTCTTCTAGATATTTGAATCCTTTCCATACCCGCAAGGGACATGCATCCCTAGATAGAGCCAATGATGGGACTCAAAAATGCATCATGATTTTGAGTACCATTCTAAATTTTGAGCCAAATTGAGCCCCTATAAGAACTTTATGTGCATGTGTACCTGGCCATCACTTAGAGGCCTATGAAGTGTTTTAAATTTCTAACACTTGCATTCAGCATATGCATGCATCTTAGTGGAACTCGATATTTTGAAAGTATTTTCCACTTAATGTTTTCTTTGATTGCAGTTGATCTTATTGGTCCATTTCCATGTGGAAGTTATGACTTCCCATATACATAAAGGGCACATGTCTCAAATACATTTCTAGGACTTAATCATCACATGGTGATCCCTATCCATGAATCCTAGCTTTGATTCAATAGAAATTTCATGATGTATATGATTTTTTCCCATATCACTATAATTATAACAATGAGGTATTAGATATTGGGGTATCCTATAGCAAGTGCAATAAGGTCATCTTGAATTCAAGTATGATATCCTTATAGCATATAGTGATTTGGTTGATTATTGTGCAAAGAAGGCTCATTATCAATATGGTGACAAGCGATGATATTAGTATAGCATATAGCGATTGGGTTAATCATTGTGCAAAGAAGGCTCATTATCTATATGGTGACAAGTGATAAAGGAAGGTATATCTATGTAACATATGGTGATAATCGGCAACCAAGATTTCATGGATTTGGCTATGGCAATGACTAATGAGGCTATCAATAATAGTTATGACAATGGGTAAAGGAAGCTAGATATGAATTTTTTATTTATGTTATGGCAAAATGAATCATTAGAGATCATAGAAATGACATTTTTTTATAGTGAATGGCAATGAGAAATCTTATGTCGCTATAGGTTCTGGCAATGAAGCATCTTGGAGATGGTGGACCACTATTGCAATAACAATAAGGATTTTGGTGATTAGAGGAAGTAGTATTTTGTTATTGCAATAAAGAAAACTTTATAAAGGAGGCGAGATCTTATGATCACTATACCCTAAAGTAATGGTCCCTATTGGAGGTCATGGAAGGAGATGGTTTATACAATGATGAGTGATGGTGCCATAACTATTTTTATAAAAATTGTTGATGAGAAAAAAAGGTGTAGAATAACAGCTCTCCTCTTTTCACTGCAATCTCCATCTCCATGATTTGAGTAGGGAAAATGTTAGAAATGTAGGCCAAATGATGAATTGGTTCCCACTATGGATATCATTCATAGAAATAGAAGGAGGAATGTCATTTTCAATCTAGCAATAAAAAATAGAGGAAAATGCTCAGATTTCTAATCCCACATTGGCTAGGAAGTGGTCTCCAAATATTATTATAAGCCAAAGCACACTATAGTTTAGTGTCTGAAAAGACACGAGATCTTTTGAGGTGGCCAAGTGCACATGAGGGGCACACCCAACCAACTAGTAGTGAATTCAATAGGATTTTGATCAAGATTACAAGAATTAGTGATGATGTAATTAATGTGGATAGGTGGCACAAAAATGGTGGCAATCACAATGTCACAAGATAGGCTAGATGGTTAGAGGATGAAGTCATGAAGATTTGAAATGGTGATCAGCATAGCTTTCCATGGAGAAAGAATAGTTAGCATTAAATAGTTGTGATGTTGCACCTAACATCGCAAGGATAACTACACTATTGGTGCAAGCTACCATGAGGACCCAAAAATGGTTGCGCGCCACTTCACAAGTTTATGGTGATTTCTAACAAGAAAGGGTGTAAAGTTGTACAGTTGTGCCATGTGGCATAGTGGGTCTAGGTGGCAGATTAATAGACATGACATATATCTAAGGAGAAATCTAGATGTGACATGTGGAATCTAATCAATGGTCAACTCGAGGTTTGACGGAGGTAGGGATAAGGTAATGTATGAAAGATTCAAAATGTTAAAATATTAAAAATCCCTTCAAATATGTACGTGCATTCTGAGGGCTAAAATTTTGAAAATAAATTTGAGATATAATACATAGTTGAGACTATATGATATTAAATATTTCAATATTAAAATGCTCTAATCATGGCCAAGGGCCTAAAACTTCAAACGCATGCCTAAGGCCTCATTTTGATCTGAAATATGAAGTATTATATATCAATGGAAAGGGGAGAAGGTGAATTTTTTGTTTTTGTAATTAGAATATGTGTAGGTCATAAATGGTAAAAGTTATAAGCATATTTGTGAAAATAGGGGCATCCTCAGTAGAACAGATGTTTTTCATCATGGAGTTTTAGAATCAGTTAAGAAGCAAACAAAGAAGTTTGTTGGCTCCAGATTTAGTAAAAAATATTTTTAGAAGTGTTATTTTTCCTTTGCACACATTTGGTGAATTTTTTGACTCTTGTTTGTAGCATCAAATTCAGCATCTTTTACAGTTTGTTATGTTTCCATCATTTGGGTAGTTTCAAGCTTTTTTCAAACAAAATGATGGGATCTGATTTTCAGTTGAAGGAAGAGAGTAGAGAGAAGTTTTACATCAGCAAGTTGAAGTTCTTCAAGTGGACAAATGGTAGCATCATAGAAGATCTATGATTTCTTCCATTTTATTTAGTCTCTTTTCTTCTCTCTCTAGGGTTGTTTATGGGTGGCTATTTTCTAGACTATTAAGCAAAGCTCTAGCTATGATCCCCCCATTCATGTCTAGCATTTCTCTCTATATATGAACATCATTAATGAAGTTTTAGAGATAGTTCTAGTCTATTTAGTAGATTCATGAGTTAATTTCATGCATCCTTGTGTATTTGTTTCAAGGAAATGAATAAAATGCAGCAAATGAGTTTATCTTCAGTCAAATTCTTGTCTCGTGTTTATGATGTTTGTAATCTTCTATGGTTAGTGAATAAAGAGCATAGATCCAGTTGTAATCTATTTTAGGTTGTATGTTTTGGTATATTTTTCTTATGATTCAGGGATCATGTAAATTATTGACTTACCATAACAAGGTTGCAAATTTCATGAAGGGATAGGTCAAGTATGAGATTCAGTCTCAATGCAGATGTTTGATTCACAAGGTGAATGGATAGATCTAGAGTCTTGATATTTGACATGTATCAATGATTTCCAAGGATGTGTGTTAGTAATTTGTGGAATTTCCCAATAGATAAGGCACTTATCAACTACAGGATCTAAATATTTTTTTGTTCATATCTAGGTTTTGGTTATATTCAACACATTAATCAAAGTTTTTACCTTTATATTGAAGAGCGGAAAGGATTTTCCCTCACTTAGCTTGTCAAGTTCATAGGTAATGTTATTAGCTATTTCATGTTTGTGTTGTTTGAATAAGCAAGTAGAAGAATTGGGGATTCAATCTGTTTAATCTAGATTTAGATATATGTTTTGGCAACTAGTACCATATGTATGAATCTAAGGTTCATGTGCCTAGGTCTTGAAAAGCCTAAAGAAGGAGTATAGCTTTATAGTTGGCCTTGATGTTTGAATAGGTATGTTGAACATAGGAATTAGCTACACCTAGATTTATTTTTTCCCATCATTGGGTTGTTCAAAAGCTCTTAATTTAGGAGCCAACAAAATGCCTACTCTATTGGGGATAAGGTTGCAATAAGTCTTATTGAAAGGACAAAATCTCTGGTATAAAATGCATATTTTCAGTCATGTATTTGAGCATGATTTTCCCATCTGAGTCAGCCAACAAGATGGTGACTATGCTAGGGAGTGTATTGAATCTATATAATAGAAAAACCTTGAGAATTTAAAAAGAGATTAAATATAATGGAAAGAAGTACATGAAACAATTTACAACAATAGATTTTTTGATGTGATTTCTAGTTTCTTACTCAAAAAATCATGCATCCTAATGGTTACCTTATCCAGGATAATAGTACTTTGAAAGTTGAATGTAAATTGCATTGTTGCTAGTGAATTCATCATCAATCAGTTTAGTTGGGTAATTTTTTTAAGTGTTGTTGTAAAATTCAATGTCAAGAATGCTCAAATGTGTATGTTATATTTTCCAAGTTTGTAAATCTCCAAGAATGGTTTGATGGTCTACAAGTTCCTACAAATTGAAGGTCTTGTTCAAATTTTTCAAGTGACAAATTATGTTTTAAATCTTTCTCAAAAGTGTGAGTGGCAATTCTAATATCTCTACACCAGTTCCTAGTTGTTATCATATTGAATATTTAAAAGATTTTTAGTTTGTGTGGGTAGATCTGAAGCTTTTTATAGTAGTTCTTGGAAAAAGAAGTTAAGTTCTTGATTTATAAGTTCAAAGTGTTGTATGTATCTATTGATTTAAGAAGTTGAAAATGGTTGTGTGCAAACCACCTCGAGGTCCCAAAATTGGTTGTGCACCACTTCACAAGGTTATGGTGATTCCTGACAAAAAAGGGTGTGAAGTTGCATGGTTGTGCCATGTGGCATAGTGGTTCTAGTTTGTAGATTAGTAGATGTGACATAGATCTAAGGACCACTCCAAATATGACACATGGTGTCTAGTTAATGGTCAATTAGAGGTTTGATCGAGGTAGGGATAAGGCAATGTATGAAAAATTACTAAATATTAAAATATTAAAAATCCCTTCAAATATGTATGTTCATTATGAGGGCTAAAAGTTTGAAAATAGATTTGAGATATAATACATAATTGAGACTATATGATATTAAATATTTCAACATTAAAATGCTCTGATCATGGCCAAGGGCTTGAAACTTCAAACACACACTACAAGCTTCATTTTTATCCGAAATATGAAGTATTATATATCAACAAAAAGGGGAGAAGTTATATTTTCTAATTTTATAGTTTGGATATGTGCAAGCCATTAATGGTAGAAGTTTTTAAGAAGATTTTTGAAAATAGGGGCATTCTTAGCAGAATTGATGTTTTTCATCATGGAATTTGAGAATTAGTTAAGAAGCAAATAGAGAAGTTTCTAGGAACCAAATTTGGGGGAAAATATTTCTAGAAGTGTTATTTTTCCTTTGCACACATTTGGCATATGTTTTGGCTCTTTTTTGTAGCATCAAATTTAGCATCTTTTTCAATTGGTTATGTCTCCATCATTTGGAAAGTTTCAAGCTTTTCTCAAACAAAATGATAGGATCTGATTTTTAATTGAAGGAAGAGAGTAGAGAGAAGTTTTTCATCAGCAAGTGGAAGTTTTTCAAGTGGACAAATGGTAGCATCATAGTAGATCTAGGATTTCTTCCATTCTATTTAGTCTCTTATCTTCTATTTCTCTAGGGTTATTCGGTTGGTTATTTTCTAGACCTTGAGTAGAGCTCTAGCTATGTTCCCACAATTCATGCACAACATTTATCTTTGTATATGTACATCATTAATGAAGTTTTAGAGATAGTTCTAGTCTATTCAGTTGTTTCATGAGTTAATTTCATGCATCCTCATGTATTTATTTCAAGGAAATGAATAAAATGTAGTGAATGAGTTTATCTTCAATCTAATTCTTGTCTCTTGCTTATGATGTTTGTAATCTTTTGTAGTTTGTGAATAAAGAGCACAGATCTAGTTGTAATCTATTTTATGTTGTATGTTTTGGTATATTTTTCTTATGATTCAAGGAGTCGTGTAAATGCTTGATTTACCATAATGAGGTTGTAGATTTCATGAAGGCATAGGTTGAGTATGAGATTTAGTCTCAATGCAGATGTTTGATTCACAAGGTGAATGGATAGATTTGGAGTCTTGATATATGAGATGTATTAATGAAGGATGGGTGTTATTAATTTGTGGAATTGCCCAATAGATAAGGCATTGATTAGCTACAAGATGTAAATGTTTTGTTGTTCATATTTTGGTTTTGTTGATAATATTCAAAACATTAATCAAAGTCTTGTCCCTTTTATGTTGAAGAGCTAAAAGGATTTTCCCTCACTTAGCTTGTCAAGTTCATAGGCCATGTTATTAGCTATTTCATGTCTTTGTTGTTTGCATAAGTAAATAGAAGAATTTTGGTTTCAATCTATTTTATCCAAATTTAGATATATGTTTTAGCAACTAGTACCATTCGAATTAATTTGAGGTTCACCTGCCTAGGTCTTGCAAAGCCTAAAGAAGAAGAAGTATAGCCTTATAGTTGGCACTAATGTCTAAATAGGTACATGTTAAACATGGGAATTAACTACCCCTATATGTATTTGCTCCTATCATTGGGTTATTCAAAAGTTGTTAATTTAGGAGCCAACATGCACCATATGGAAGCTAATGATCACTAGTTAGGATGAAGGTGCATGTCAAGGTGATGATATCTAACATGATACTTTCAATGGTAATGCATTGAAAATGAGCAATGTTATGTTTCATAACCATGTTTATTAGTTAACAAATAAATTATATATATAGACTAGTAGCATATATTTTTATATATAAACCTAAACCATATATTCACACCATCATTGATACATTTATATGAAAAGTTTGTGAATCTATAGTTACACAAAGTAAAGAATACATATGATTGTACCAATGGTATCCTAAGGGAATAGTAAAGTAGCAAACCCTATAAAATTGTTCCTAAATGGTTTTGTTTAGTCTACTGTAACTAGAATGGTAAAAACGTTAGAAGACACATAGGATAGGGGACACCACATTGTCACTTATGCACTATATGGGAGCTAATGATTAACATTTCAAATAATGCAGGTACATGTCAAACAACATGCAAACATAATTTATTCAGGAATCTTCATTAGTTATCTTAGAAGCTTCATAAGACATGGGGAATGCAATACCTTACCACATATCTAGCATATGGAAGCTAATGATCACTACTTAGGATGAAGGTGCATGTCAAGGCGATGAGATATAGGATGCTACTTTCAATGGTAATGCATTGAAGGTGTGTTACATTACGAGTGTGCACTAAAATATGTGTATCTTACTATGTAAAGAAATACAATCCTAAGAATAAACTTAAACAAAATCATCAATAATTACATTAGGTACCATGTGGCACCAGGAAATGTATCCATAATGTACAGCTTTCAATAATATACCTATTGACCAATATGCATGCATTATGCATGACAAAAATGGTATATAAGTGTTAAATGGAGTGGTTTCTATGAAGAGGGTAAGAATAAAAGATATGATAGAAGATTAGACAATGTTTTCTCAAGGAGGAGTATTTAATAGATAGTTCCCAGTGGGTAAAGTGAACTACATACTTAAAGTTTAGTTAATGTGTGCTACTAATGTGGTACTAGCACACAAGGACAAGCACAAATCTATACAATATTAGTGCTGACATGATTAGGAACTAAATAAAGCATATAGAGTAAGTGCTATAGGTTGCGAAAAATACATGAAATTAACTTGGATGTTGATCTTGGCAACCAAAAAAAAAAATTACATGTTCTATTGTGGTAGCAATTAGTAGATAGTCAAATGCTTAACTCCATTATTCTAATATCCTTTGAAATCCTATAGGAAATAGTAAGTTCTTCCAACATTAAAAACTAGCATAAGAAGACAACAAGGAGTGAAATGTGGTTGATCAATAATGCAAGTATGATAGAAAGGTAGTGAAATAATAATGTCCATGAAAGAATAATCAAGTGATTGTTAGGCCAAATGAGAAAAAAAACTTTTTTTATAGAAGCCTCTAAAAGAAGAAAGAGTTTAGGTGCAATGCCTCTTCCATTTTCTTTTTGTGTGACATCCAAGAATGAGGCTTTAACATTATGTGTAATTATGCTTCTATGCTTTTTTGGATATATGTTTGTATGGTATGATTTGGTTGGTCTTGTAAGAGCTCGATCCCTTTAGAATGATCTAGTTTATGTCATTATATTGGTAAGAATTTATATCCTTGTGCTTGGTTGTGAGAACCATTCGGTTATGGCCGGTTTACGTATACCTTATTTAGGATCTTGAACTTATGAGATATGTGCATGCTAGTTTTTGTTGGTTATCTGGATTTGAGCTTGATAATATCTTATGGGATTCATTGATTGTTCTCATTTTATGATTATATGCTAGTATTATGAGATGCAAGTTTGGTTTAGTTCATTCTTGTTCTCATTTCTAATATCACTGCTAAGGTTATGATGGTATTTGGTTTCTAGGACTTTTTAGGTGTTGCAAATTATATGGCTTATGAACTAGCTTGATAGTTTTGAACTGATGTATGTCTCAGTGATTACATGTTTATGATTGTTTATTATGTTTAGATGTTATCTAGATCATTATTATTATATATGTTTATTGAGTCTGAATGGTATTATGCTTTATAGAAATTGATAGATATCTTAATTGGAGTTTCCTTTTTTATATATTTTATGAATGATTTTTTTAATGTTTTAACTCAAATAAAGCCTTGAACTACTTTTCTTGTTTATCCTTCCTGATGTATTTTACAAAGAGGAGTGAAGTCATAGTTACTCATTTCTAAGGTCCACATGGGGTATCGATCCCCTTCACCATTTGATTATTATTTGCACCTTCTTTTACAATATATTATGTGTGTAGTTGCACTTGATATGTTCATGTTTTAATGACTAGGTACCAGACATCTTTCTCTTGAGCTACAAGTTTGAGTGTGTCTTTATCTTAGACGGTGGTTACAAGAGATAGTCGCATTGGTCATTTTTCATATTTATCCACTATTATTCCTAAATGGAACTATTTATCTTAATTGCATTATTACCTTCCAATGCTTGTCATGTAGGCAAGAGCCTAGATTTCATTTATCATATTTTGACCAATATCTATTTGTACATTTAGGCATTTTGTTGTT
Organism: Cupressus sempervirens; assembly: GCA_028749045.1. NCBI lineage: Eukaryota > Viridiplantae > Streptophyta > Pinopsida > Cupressales > Cupressaceae > Cupressus > Cupressus sempervirens. Next base: position 763,820,016 of record CM053783.1, on the reverse strand, counting down.
GTCTCAACTATATTATACATAAAAATATGTTGATTGATACATTTAAATGTTGATTATTTAATTGTTAGCGAATTGTGCCTTAGGTATAGTCTAGTTGTGAGAATATTATTAATTAACTCCCTGAACTTTTCAAAGTATTATTTTTGGGTTAAATGATTTAATATTTGATTAATTTGGGGAAGTTACCTTATCCAAAAGGATTTATAATTTAGAAGTTGAGTTTTTTTCTCACTTCTCACTTTGGGGGAGTATATGAATTTGCTCCATCTTTTTTGGAGAAATTCACTCTTTTGCTAGTTGGAAATTATCTAGGCATCCAAACTTTTTTGTTAATGGCCCATTAGAACTGTGATGGGATTGCTCTCATGTACTAAGAATTTTGTCTGTGTATGTTGATCAACCATTTATTTCTCTCCATTTTAGTTTTTCTCATATTTGAGAGGTAGTGCTTCCCATATTTAATTCATTTCTTTGTATTTTCAATTATTTATTTCTTGTAATGCATATCCATATGTATATCTATGTTTTTCATGTTTTTGTGATTGCATTTGATGCTCATTTTGGCTCATAGGAGTATGTGGGTTTTCTATTGTAAACTTTTATAACATAATATTGTATGTTTTCAACAAAAAAATGTTAAAATTGGAATTTTATCATATTTTTTGGTTAGTGATATTATGAAAACCAATGGCTTTTAATCTCATAGCATGATTTTGAATTTCAATTTTGGGCATTTTTGTGTGCACCTCATTTTGTGTGATCTCCTATTTGGGATTCCCATGTTGGCATATTTTGTAAATTAGACTTTGATGTACCTTGTGATTGTAGTTAGATTATTCAATGGGAATGGATCTGATTACTCATTACTACAATTCAAACCTTGGGTTTTAAATCAATTTTTTGGTTGGTGTGCTTAGAGCCCTATAGTTGCAAATGGTCGCCCTTTTTTATTATTTTCTCTTAAGAGATTCTTGCTTTAGAATTTATTTAAGGATGCCTTCATGGATCCCTTTGGGATGTTAGTATCTTGTGTGTGCCTTTACATTGAATCATCTTGGGATTCATGCTCTTGGTAATGAGACCAACAGAGCATGCTTGTGCACTATCTTATTACTTTAGTTCTTGGCTTTATAAATGCCTTCTTGGGTTTGTCTTGAATTTATTAATGTGTGTTTGATACTACATCCTTGGGAATAATTGATCTATTCCTTATTCACAACATCTTGAAAGACATGTACTCTTGGTTTGTAACCAAATGAGTATTTCTCGTATTTCAATGGAAGCTTGATTTTGACCCTTTTGTGGTCATATGTTTATTGCTATTAATTTTCCCTTTTCTATTGGCACACTCTATGCTAGAGTTGATCTTGCATGTGTTATGTTGATGTTGGGTGTTGATATCACATCTAGCTATGTATTGAGTTATGATCAAGCTATTTCAAGGTCTAAGTGACTCATGCTCTTGGTTTGAGACTAGTAGAGCTATCGTGTTTCATTATGGTTTTATAAATTTGAGTCTTCCTTTTCTTTTTTTGCATTATTTTTTTTTATGCCTTATTATTGTAATGAGATGAGCCTAGATGTTTTCATAGAAAAGTGGAGTAGCTCTTAACATAGAGCTCATCCCATAAGTATAAGGAATATAAACATTAAGGAGTCCTTAAAAATTTCCAACATAATAAAATAAATTTGGTAGAATACATTAATAAGATAAATATGATTACATGGTCATCTAGGGATGTTGATCAAAGGTAAGCTAGTACCTAATCATCTAGGTACATTGATCAAAGGCACCATATATGGCCATGTACACATGTTGATCAAAGATAGATACTGGGTTTTTTCTTTTACAAATTTTGATTAAAGGCTTAATGCTATGTGGGCAACCATGTGGAATGTAATGCCACTTCATTGTCTAGTCCCTACACTAAACCTTTGTCTATACTTAGTAGTTATCTATCATATCAATGACTTGGTATTGCATGGTAGGTGTTCTCCATGTTGATCTTGATTATCTATATTTGTTTACATTGACTAGAATAAGTGTATATCTACATTCCATTATAATCTTGATTCCTTGGTTGGATCATGTGATTATTGTTAGGAAGTAAAGTTCACCAAGATAAGGGGATGGGGGGGGGGGGGGGGGTTTGAAGCAGTTATGTAATTAAAACAACTCTTATTAACCTTATTAAATCTTAAACATGTAATCAACAAGTGCAATAACCACAATAACCATATATAATAACATTGTATTTGTTAACCAGGGAAACCCTTGATCAAAGGGAAAACCCTAGTGGGGATGGTATCCACAAAATGATGTATTAATATATAAGTTCCTTGCAAAAGGATGGACCCTATCAAGAGTCAGTGAAATACATACATTTAATATTATTCCCTATTAGGAGACTTTGAATCACTGTGAAGAGATTCCAACCCTGTTAGGAGTTGTGGAAGGTAGAAGGACCCATTGTCCTAATAGCTTCAAGGGAAAGATCATCGAACTCACTATCTAATTAGCCTTAGTATTATTCCTTTCAAAATATTACCAAATGATCAACTATCCACTGACACTCTCTACCAAATATAATCACTTCACTCTTTTATTGTGCCTCTATTGCACCAAACACTTCTATGATCTCAATACCAGATCTGCAAACTCACATCACACAAATCCCCTAGATCACTCACTCGCATGTATTTCACACTTATAATTTTCTTGCTTTCACATTTATCATATACTTAATCACAAGGAAAAAAAAATTTCCTTTATACGAAGTCTTCTAATTAATTTATTGAATCATCCTTGAGGATTTCTCAATAGGACCTCATTAAGATAAAATAATACACTTTTTATTACATCTTTTCATTATTACATAACATTGTTGGCTCACAATCTTCAAAAATCTTCACACACACAACCTCAGACTTCACGTGCTCAATCAAATCATCATTGTGATGTATTCTACCTCTATCTAATTTTGCTTAACTATATTATATACATGTTAGGAGATATAATCCAATTATTGTAAATAACTTCTGAGGAACTCTATCTATATACAACCTTCAGTAAATCTTGAATAAATGTCACTAGTCTTCATCTTTCTACATGTGCGTGTACCCTCATCATCAATACAACCTGTAGAACATATCCTCAATTGTGCTTGACCTCATCTTTAATCCTTGAACCTTACTATCTGAATCTCTATTTTCTGCTCTCAATCTTCATACAATAACTAGTATGTTGACATCAATGACAAAAACTTCCATGAATGTAACATATAGTCATCCAACTCCCAAATTCTCTAGCAATGCTAGGATACTCCCCCATAGGAATATCATCGGCATTCATGCTAACAACTATCTCTACAAGCATTATGGTGCATTCCTAAGGATTCCACATGATTGGGTGGTATGACTATCCATTGTTGGGAATTGGCATATAAGTGATGGATTGGATCAAGATACTCATTATTTTGTAGACCACTTTGTCTTCCCTTGATCTCTCTCTTATACTGCTTTATATGCTCATGTTAAGGTTTCAAACTCTATATTTTTTTGTATGGTGTATATTGATGCTACGTAGTGTAGATTAGTTCATATTTTAGTTGTACATTGCAGTCAATATTATTTTATTTTCCTATTTATACCATTTACATGTTTCACATGCTTTTGAATCTTGTTCCTTTGCATATGTGGTTTTCTCCTTCATGATTATATTTTTTGTGTACATATGTTATTGTAGACCTACATATTTTTGCAAGTTCTACTTGGATTTCTTGTTTTCATGTGAATTTATATTATTCCATAGTCACACGTATGTCACAGAGGGATTTCACTTAAGTTTGGGTGAAAATGAACTTGATAGTTAGATTACTTGAATTGTTTGGATTATTTTCATGGATTTTCATCTCATTTTTCTAATTTGGTTTGTTATGGTTTAGATCACTTTTCTATTTGGGCTTTAAATAATTCTAGTATTGGATCTTTCTTAGGATGGGCTTGTCTTGTTAATTGGAGACTATGGACTATGGTTTGGTCTTGTCCTGCATGGCTCATGGACATGACCCAAACTCTCACATAGTAGATGAGAACATGAATATCATTTTATTAAGTGCATGGGGTTTTCATGGAACCATTAGAAGTGCTTTAATACTTCTACTCCTAATCAATTTCTTGACAATCCTTGTTTGTTCATTATTGCTTATTCAATGCCATTTTGGGTTAAGTACTTATGTCATTGATGTTATGAGTATTGAAAAAAAAAAACTATTTAATGCACCAGTGATAACTATGACAAACACACTCCCCGAGAATATATAAATTCATGGTAAATCCAAAATTAGTTTCAAGGGGGAATTAATTTCTATTGTCAATTTTTTTCGATGTTAGGAAAAGTTTAATTTTAGATGTAATTTTTCTTCAACCATTACAAAATTTCATAACATTGACAAAATTTTGTCCCTTTTGATAGAATATATATATATATATATATATATATATATATATATATATATATATATATATATATATATATATATATATATATATATATATTGTATAAGGCAATTTTTGCTATTTATTGGAAGAAAAAATATTGTATTGGGCAATTTTTCTCATTTATTGGAAATATATATACATATATATATATATATATATATATATATATATATTGTATTAGGCAAGTTTTCCCATTTATTAGAAATATATATATTTGATTGGGCAATTTTTCCCATCTAATGAAAAAACATATATAACACATTGGCAATGTGCTAGAAAATGACGTGATCACTCAATGAATCAATGATTAAGAATTAATCATATGTTTTTCAAATCAGTTGTTAGATTGTCAAAAGATTATGCTCAATATTAAATAAAGACTGATAAGAAAGTGAGGTATCTATAGTATGACATGTATGTGAAATGTCATATTGCATTTATGATAGAGTGAAATCTAGTCAAAAAAACATTCTTTAAATTATAGACATCCCGGTTAGTGTTTGCCATTATCAAAAATGTAGTTGATTGCTAAAAATGGGACTGCTTGTAGAAGAGGATTCATCAAATAAAAATCCAAGCCCTATTGTCAACCCAAATTTGAGTGTGGAGGAGGATGAGGAATAAAGTGATCTTACTACTAGACTTATTGTAGCTTCACAGGTTCTCTCTACTAATCCTAGGGATTCCATCAAAGAGCTCAAAAAGGAGCATGAAAAGCATACCTCCAAGAAATGTTCATTGAAATGGGTCTCAACCCTGCTAATTTTGAAGAATAAATTGCAAATGCATTGGAACAAAAAAATTGGAACTTCAATGCTTTTGAGATTTTTCGAAGGATAAAAGAAGCATTACATGAAGAATCGTCGATTTAGTTAGGGTTTACTTTATAAAACATATTATCAAAAAGTGTATGAATTTGAAATGTAACAATTTGAAGCTTGTCATTTCCCTTTTTTAGGGAAACCACAATGTTTTTGGTTGTGTGTGTGTGTCTATATATATATATATGAAGATGAAATGTAAAGCAAATACAAAGAATATAATGCAAAGTAAACCCTATTTTTTGATATTTCAGTGACATGATGTTTTCTTTTGGGCTCTAGTTATTTTATAGTAATCAAATGATGTATTTAATTATTACTTTCCAAATTTTTATTAATTGTAATTTCATTTTCTAGTGAGTATTTACTAGGTTAGTACTAGTACATAGTACACATGTCGCATCTGAGTAGGAATTGATGTTTGAAGTGATGAATTTTTGGGAAATATTTCAAATAACATGTCATATCTCCAACATACATGTGTAACTAGTAACATCCATCTACATACTACTATCTGATGATAATATATCCATACATGCGTAACCAATAACATCCATCTATAGACTACTATCTGATGATAATATATCAATGGTTAAAGGTTTATTTCAGGCCAAATATCTTGAACGAAGCCTCAACCTTTTTCAAGTCTCTAGAATGGTGACACATCTCCTTCCACCCTATATCACTTGCACTGGACATTAAATAGATGTCTTGTCACTGTCAGTGACATTCCCTCTTCCATTAGCTTTGCACACATTACATCTTTTTTGGTACAAACTTGCATTTATGTGGAAGATTTGAAAAGATTCAATCATTTAAAATAATGGAACCAAAAGTCATATGAACAAATGTGTAGGGACCATCACTCAACCACTCAACTTATTTATAGGCAATTGAGCTTTTTTTTTCATCATTTATCATCTCATTTTTGGTAGTCAATAGTCTGGTATACTTGTAGTGCTCATTAAATTCTAGTATGGTTTACTTGGTGTGGTAGACTGGTAGTCATTTCTCTATAGTCACTAGTTTTTAGTCATATTCTACAATTAATTATTTCATAAAGTATGAATCAAGATGGACACTTAGATTCACCTAACATGCAATTTGGAAGAGGAACAAAAGGCCTTTTAGGAGATGTACCTGATGAAAACCTCTTGTCAATTTGTAATGAGGTTACTCCCATTATGCATATCATTATTCATTCTGTGAAAATTCTTCTAGGGAGAATTTTTTTGGAGAATAAGAATGCATACCATGTCAACATAGACATTTAGCATCTTTGCTCAACCTTGAAGAAGAAAGGATCAATATTTTGTTGCTCATAAGAAGGACTTTTAAAGAATAATACCTAGGCAATGATATTGACATTATTTCTCATGTAAAATTAAGGGTGGGGATCCCTTAGGCAAGTGAAATCCACAAGCTTATGGAACTTGGCTAGAATGTGGCCCTGCAACTATTTATGTTGGGCTTGACTATTATGTAGTTGAAGCATCATAAGAAATGGGCACGAATTGGCTTGTACTTTCTTTGAAAATGGAATAATCTAGATGAAGTGGCATAGGAAAACCTATGGCTTCAAGAATTCATAGCCTTAATCATGTCTCACTCTTTCTAGAAAGGTTAGTATAGTAGTACTAGGGTTTTCCCCTATAGCATGTTTCACTTTCTATTTTATTTTATCAAATCACAATTGGTGTACAAAAATCTTCCTCGGATTATAATTTTCAAGGAATATCAATGAAATATTTGGAGTTCCATATGAAATTGTATTTTATTGTTATGCTTACTTATGCAATGTTTTGACATTTTAAAAAAAAATCATTAAATTGTTAAGAAATAAAATAGAGCATTTAACATTGAATTAAATTAACTTATTGAGGTTTAACATTTAACAATTAATTTAATTAATAAATCACTTAATTTAGTGTTCACTTTCAGTAGTAAAGAATAGTAGAATACATGAAATAGGATTAATAGTTACTTTTACAATCAAATTTAATTCTCCATTGGATGAGTTTATTTTATAACCAAATTTAAAGTATCAATGAAAAACTATTTTATTTTTAAAATAAGAAATATTCTACTATATTTAAGAATTATGTTAGTAATATTGTAAAGTTGATGTCACGATTGTTGGAATATTTAAATGGGAAGAGTACTTCTGAGAGGGGGGTGAATCAGAAGTAATGCATTTTATCCATTAAAACTTTTAATTGATATTAAACATCATGCATGTAACATATCAAATAACCATAAAGTAAACACATGCATCAACAACACATAACACCAGAATTTGGTAACCCAGAAACCCTCTAGGAATAGGAAGGTAAAATTGGGGTGGGGATGATACCCATAAAATCACTGCAGCAATAATTGTTTGACCACTTCTGATGGTCTACCCTATGAAAGACCTGCCCTGTTAAAGGCTTTACATTGTATCAATAGTGACCTGGTTAAAGGATTTAAAACACTTTACATGAAGTGTCACCCTGTCAAAGGATTTAGTCACCTCTTCAAAGGATCTACAAAATAGTTGTTAAGCTAACCTATCATCATAGGATTTTCACTATCTAATGCAATTGCTAGAGAGTATTAGAAACCTTTGACTTGATTGCTTACAAACTTTAATTTTTTATTTCAGGCACTTGATCTACTCATTCTGATGTGACCCTTGCTTGATCCGATATCTATTCATAGCCCTTGTTCTGTTACGATCAACTAGATAAGTAATTGTTGCTCAATTCACTAAGTCTATGATGTCCCTGTTGTTTTCCCTGTTCTACAATTTTGCTATCTACTTAGCAACTTCCTCAACTTCTATTCAGCAACATGAAATCATGGGGTCTAAGCCTTCTTATAAAGGCTTCGTAGACTTAGGGTTAGGTATGGATCTATGATCCATATTGAATCTTTAATTCTGGCTCATTCCTTGCACTTTTCTCATTGGTTGCATGCCTTCTCCATTTTTCTTATTGGTTGCATGCTGGTTGCAAGGAAATATAAAAGATTTGTTTTTATCCTTATTATCCTTTGAAATCCTTCTATGTCAGCTCAAAAAAAAAAATGGTTTACATCTGAGTTTGTGAAGCCACAAATGCATATGTTGATTTTGTGTTACTCGGCACATACTAGATTAATGGTGCTCGGCACCTATTACATTTTGTTTTGTTAGGCACATGCATAGTTCTGGCTCATTTGGCACATGAAGCACTTTCACTTGCTCGACATCAACTATGACTCGACACCTATATATCACTTGGCACCTGTATAATGCTCAGCACCTAAAGTCACTCAGCACCTATTGGAATTCTGGCTCGACACATACTGTAGCCCGACATATATAGTGTACTCAGCTTCTATATGAAAAGTGATTAAGTGCGTTGACACTAAATTGTCAAAACCATTCTGAGACCAACAATCTTCCCCTTTGACATGAGTGTCAAAAACACTTAACTAAACATTAGTGGTCTGACCTTATGAGTGCATTAATCGTTCTGCTCTACATATGTACAAAATTTCAAAATTTGTTCAAAATACCTTATAACTTCCCCTAAGCTGATTGTGCCTTGTCTATTTTTGTAACCAAAATTCTATGTTGAATGTACCTGATATTCTTTTCCTTTGCCCTATTTCTATAACATGTACCTGTGTGCTAAGTTGTTCTATCTTTTGACTAACTACAATATTTCCCCCTTTTATTCTTCAAAAGAATGAATGAAAGAATGTAATAAAAATGCTTAGTATTCTCCCCCTTAGTTATACCTTCCTTATTATTTCTCCCCCAAAACATTTTATATATATAATCTCCCTTATTGTTATTTCTCCCCCTTTTTGACACTTATGTCAAAGGTTATATATATATATTCTCTCCCTTATTGTTATTTCTCCCCCTTTTCGACACTTATGTCAAAGGGTTCTAAGGAGTAATACCATATTTAGCCAAAAATGCATTGTTTACCTCCATTATCATTTTCAAAGTTGCATCCCAGTTTTCTAAAGCAATTTCAAATGACTTATGCTAGATGGTAGTCTCTATAGCAAGATGTACAAGCCCATCAAGTGTAGAAATATTGGGATCTTTCTTTAAGACAGTTTTAGCATAGACTTTCTCTTTGTGGAGGACCTCCAAATGTGGGGTTATGGAGGATTGAATCTGCATTAATTTGGACTAAATATTGGCCTCTTCACTTGTAAGTGCAGCTAATTCTCTTTGAGTGTGAAGCAATTGAGCAAAATTCTTCTCACTTTGAGTTGGATCTCTTGGTAATATGTTAGAAATCTTAATATTTCTCTCCAAGCTCAATATCCTCTGGCTTATCTCTTGTGTGAAATTGAAAAAATCACATAGCTTTTTGTACAATGAGAAAATGTTCTCAAGTACAGTTTTAACCTTTTCAATTTTCTTGGAATTCTACCTATGCAAGTGTTATGCCATTGGATATTCTCTCATTCACATTCCCTTGAAACTTCCTCTCAAACCACTCCATAAGTTCGACGTTGGTGTCCTAGTCTTCGCTTGTCACTTGGTCAACTATATCTTATAATTGTTCTAATATAGACTTTGACTCATCTGGTGACTGCAAGTTGAAGGCATCCATAAAGATGTCCTTAATCTCAAGTAGTGCTTGCTTGTTCTTATACTCCTTTCTAAGTATTTCTTGTCTTCTCCTTCTATTTAATGCATCCTACATTTATGTAATTTGTTCAATGGTGATAGTCTTTGAGTCATAAGAATGTATTATTATCTCCTCATCTAGCTCAGGGTCTCCATAGTGAAGTACTCTGGTCACCTTAGTTGAGCTCAAGCCTGGTGTTGATATTTGTAAAGGTATGGCTTCAGTACTCGGCTTCTGAAGAGTTTTTGTAGGAGTGCCTATTTTTGGTAGCTCTACCAATGTCTGAATAGAGACTTGCTCCTCTTCTTTTGATGTATCCTCCTTCTTCTCATCAGACTTCCCTTCTTCTGCACTAAGTTTCTAAATGGTGTCACATGCTGCTATTGCAATTATCAGAGATGGTGGTGGAAGCATTAAAATTTGAGTACTAGTGGTTGTATAGATGAAAGGTGGTTCTTTTGGTTTCACCTTGTCTCTTTTTGGTTCTACTACTACCTCCTATAACTCATCTAGACTCACCAGTACAAGATTTGTGCATAATTATATCTGTAAAGTTGATTGGTGAAGGATCTTGGAGAGATCCTTTGTAGTTAGTGGATTGATGTTCTAAGTATAATTTTTAGGAACATCCTTGATTGTTATAGTGTCTACAGGTGTGATGGTTACATGAGGAGGGCTAGGGGGTGGCATTTGTGTGTCTTGCACACTCTTTTCCTCTTGTTGTTGCTACCATGTCTTCTCCCTTTTGTGTTTCCTCCTCCCCTTTTTCCTTATCTTCTTCCTCTTTCTTCTTTTCTTCTCCTTTCTTCTCTTCATCTCCTTTCTTCTCTTCTTCTTTTGTTGATTTCTCCTCTTCTACCTTCTCTTCTATTTTCTTTTTCACCTTCATTGCTTTGGCTTCCTTTTCCTTTTCACTGGCTTTAGCCTTATTTGCTTCTTCATCCTTGTCATCAGTCAATTTGTATATTGACTTCCACAATTGTGTGGACTTATTCACTACATCCTCAATTTTATTTTGTAGAATACTAAAGGCTCTATATTTTGGTGCAAATTTTCCACCATGTTTCTTAGTAGCCTTAGTAATTTGACCTCTTGTCAGATTAATCATCACTTGTGCCAGTGTTATTCTCTTATCTCTTTCTCCATATTGAGACAATAATGCCATTTGTTTTCAACTATCTCATATAACTCCCTAGGCATGATATTGTCTAGCTTTAGAGGTGTGTTCTTAAATTCAGCCATCATGGCATATATAGATTCCTCTATTTTTTTTTGTTCTTCTCTACTTAACTTGTTAAATTCAAGACTTTTCAAGTTAGTCAAATCTGCATTCTTAATATTTTCACAAATTTTATCTATGGTTTATTTAGGAGGATGACTTACCACTTTGAATTGGTTGATATCCTCCAACTCTATTCTCTCCTCATCATCAGTGTCTGTTTGTGCTACATACTTTCTTCTTTTCTTTGGAACTTCATCAATTTGTTCAGTGGCCTTCTTCTTCTCTTTTGTTTTCTCCTTGGCCTTTTGTGTAGATTCCCTTGTGGTAGCTCTTGTTAATGGGGCCTTTGGTTTGGCTTGTTTTGTTCATGTAGCCTTCTTTCCTTTAGGTTGGGTTGGAGGCTGAGTTTTAGCCTTTCTCTTCTTTGACTCAGCTTGTGTAACTGCTTGCGTAGCTTCTTCTTCCTTGGCACCTTCCTCCTTATCTTCTCTTAAGCCTTGGGTTAATTACATTGGGCCTTGCCCTTGTTCTTCTTCTTCACTCTCACCTTCTTCTTCTTCCTCCTCTTTAGCATCTACTGCCCCTTCAATATCTACACCAAATTTCTTCTTTATTCTCTTCACTAGCTTATCCTTCTTTTTTAAGGTGGAGATTATTTTTAGTTCCATATCTACCTTGGAACGCACAACATCATATGTTCTAAAGTGAGGAGCCTCCTTATCAATGTCTTCTACAAGAAATGTAGTGATTTCTATTGAATCTTCATCAACATCAAGTTCATATCCCAATGGCCTTAGCCATCTCACCCTTGGAAATGCTGCTTGAATATAGGTGTAGTCAATGTCTATGAGGAAGCATATGTCATTGATATATTTTTCCACTAGGAAAACTAGTATTCTCACTCTTTGTTTCATGGATTTCTTAAAATCCTCAAAATAGCTTGTCATTTGTGCTTCAAAGTTGTCACCCATCTTATCAATGTACTCATTGATTTGAGTGATTGCAATTTTTTTTGGATTCCAGTTCACCTTTCCTATTGATGGAAACTCTTCCAAGACATAAATGAATATGCAGACAAGAACTGAACCAAACTTGCATTGAGCACCTTTTGACCTTCGTATTTATCCTAGGTTCTCATTTATCTACTACAACATCAGTTATGTTAGATCATATGTATGATCTTTATTTACAAGCTTATAGGCTACATCAACAGCAATACATGGTACACTATTTAATCTACTGGATTGGTAAAATTTGTGAGATATCACTCTCACTGCAAAATCTAGAAGAGGATATGTTACAATATCAATTTCCATTCCCCTCTTATTCCACTTAGCCCCTGTGTTACTTTCAATGACCTCTTTTGAATCACTTCTCAAGGTCTTAGGCCGATCTAGGGTTGGGAAACCTGTAACCCTATGTACTATCTTCTTGGTAATCTTAACTAGTCCTGCTTCTAGCCATAGACAACCATTGTGTATCTTGCTTAAAACAATTCTTATCCACTCTATTTTAAAACCTATAGGATAAACTAGAGCATGGGTTAAGCCCTTCTTCTCAACTATTTGAAACTCATCCTTCAATATTTTGTTGTCACACAGTTTATCATACGCTTGAAAAATTTCAAGGTATCTTACTGCTCCCATTTTGCAGTTGTAACACTTCCTTACATCCTACATCATGACAACCTTGGTGGAATTATGGACAACGTGTTGGTAGGGTCATTCTTGTAGGTGACTTTGGGGATTGGCCTAAACTCAGTTTGTTTTACTTCATTGCTAACAAGTTGGACCTCATGACTTTCCTTTCCCTTAGGGTTCTTAGAACTAGAAGCCATTATATCGATCTAGGGTTTCAATATATTAAAACTTTAAAAATTGTGTAGCTCAACACTTGATAAATACCTTAGATCGACGAAATTCATGTTGAATCACTATTGAAATTGGTGCAAAAGGCTTCAAGGTTTTTGTTTGATCACTTCTGCACTCTTATTTTCTTTTCTCTATGTTTTAATGGCATAAAAATGATCAAAATTTGACCTTATACCTTTCAAAACCTAGCATTAAATGCTTAGTGCATACAACTATAAACTTGACACTTGAAAGTTTCAACATGACTCAGCTTCCACTAGATTTCCACTTCACTCAACTTCCATTGGCATTTCTTAACTCAACATCAGCCATCAACTCAGTCACTACTAGCAACTCAACATCCACTAGAGCTTTACTTGGCATCTAAGGAAAACTCGGTAGTATTTACAAAAATTTCAAATTTTGACTTGGCATATTTGCTCATACTGATTTCTTCTTTGTAGTACTTCTTTGTCTTGGGAATGATGTATGATATAACTTTGTATATCAGTCTCATACACCTATCCTTGCTTATTTGGATGAGATGTGACCACTTGACCTCTTGGGTGAAGTGATCCCTCCATTTAATGTGTTGCACTCATATTTCTTCTTCCAAGTCTTGTTCATTTGCCTTCTGATTTGTTCAACATCTACCTTCTCTTTTCCTTTGTTGACTTCTAACTTGGGTGCCTTGGACCTTGTTGGGAAATACCTGCTGATATGGCCAGTCTTCAAGCAACTAAAATATGTGGTTTGACTCAACCACCTACTATAGTTCCCTCTAAAATGTGTCCTTATGCAATTTTCAAGAATGTGTCCATATTCTTGACACTAGTAACAGCTATACTTGGTGTTGTAGTCCCAAATGTAGTGATGACCATGGTTATTTCCCTTTGCAAGCTGATTAGGTGTCCACATAGGCTTTGATCTACACTCAAAATCTCTATTTCCATACTTCTTGTAATTGTAGTAGTGACCCTCAAATCATGGTGTTCTGATAGTCCTATTCTTGCATTCATCTGCTTGATGTCCTTGCTTCTTGCACTTGTGATAGTAGCTTGCATTCTTAGGCTTATCATGTTGATGGTCATCCTTGCTCCTCCATACATTAGAGGTGTGTCCTTTTTTACCACTGAAATGACAATTAGGTTTAGTGTTCTTACCTTTGTTACTCCTTTCTTCTACAATCTTGGATGATTCTCCTCGTTCAATGCTAGTGTAACTAAATCTTGAAGTATCATTACTGGCCCTTGGTGATTTTAGTAACTTCTCAAAGTACTTGATAGCCTCATTGGGTTTGTTGAAACTTTTTTTTATCTCCTTTGCTCTCCTCAATTCATTCTACAATTGTTCATTTTGCATTCTCAAGGTGGAGATCTCAATGTCCTTCATGTTTAGCTCATGATGAGCATTCATCATCTAGCTTAAGGTGTCAAGCTACATGTTTGAGATTCTTTCAAACTCAATTGTCTTCTTCTCCAGTCTATTGGTAAGATTTCTCTTGTCATCTTCTATCATAGCCTTGTCTTCAATGGCTCTCTTCTTTTTTTTAGTCACTTCACAAAGCATTATGGCTTGTGATTCTTGTTCAAGCTTGAGTATTCTGATTTCTTCTGCTTGAGCTCTGTTCTTCTCCATCAGTTCAACTATTATTGCATCAAATTCTTTGGAATCTCCATTTGAAAACACTTGTGTGGTGTCAATCTCCTTGTATTGTATGTCATTTTCAGCTATGGCTATATCCTTCCTTCTTTTCAAGGACTTTCTCAATTCTTCTCTAGCTTCCTCCAATTTGTGTAGAGCAAGGTCCACATCAATCACTTGATTGTTTATGATCTTCCCAAGTTTGAAGACTTCCATCTTCAGATCTTTTCTCTAAGTTTTTAGGTTTTTCCTTGTGATTACCTTAGCTTGATACCAATTGTTGGAATATTCAAATGGGAAGAGTACTTCTAAGAGGGGGGGTGAATCAGAAGTAATGCATTTTATCCATTAAAACTTTTAACTGATAATAAGCATCATGCATGTAACATATCAAATAACCATAAAGTAAACACATGCATCAACAACACATAACACCAAAATTTGGTAACCTAGAAACCCTTTAGGAATAAGAAGGTAAAATTGGGGTGGAGATGATACCCACAAAATCACTGCAGTAATAATTGTTTGAACACTTCTAATGGTTTGCCCTGTGAAAGGCCTACCTTGTTAAAGCTTTAAACTTTGTCAATAGTGACTCGGTTAAAGGATTTAAAACACTTTACATGAAGTTTCACCCTGTCAAAGGATTTAGTCACCTCTTCAAAGGATCTACAAAATAGTTCTTAAGCCAACCTATCATCATAGGATTTTCACTATCTAATGCAATTGCTAGAGAGTATTAGAAATCTTTGACCTTATTGTTTACAATCTTCAATTGCTGATTTCAGGCACTTGATCTACTCATTATGATGTGACCCTTGCTTGATATGATATTTTTTCATAGCCCTTGTTATGTTCTGATCAACTAAATAAGTAATTGTTGCTCAATTCACTAAGTCTGTGATGCCCCTATTTTTTCCCTGTTCTACAATTTTCCTATCTGCTTGGCAACTTCCTTAACTTCTATTCAACAACATGAAATTGTGGGGTCTAAGCCTTCTTATAAAGGCTTCATAGACTTAGGTTTAGGTATGGATCTACAATCCATATTGAATCTTTAATTCCCACTTATTCCTTGCACTTTTCTCATTGGTTGCATGTCTTCTCCATTTTTCTTATTAGTTGCATGTTGATTGCATAAGAAATATAAAAGATTCATTCTTATCCTTATTATCCTTCAAAATCCTTCTATGTTGGCTAAAAAAATGGTTTACATCTAATTTTGTGAAGCCACAAACTCATATGTTGATTCTGTGTTACTCGGCACATACTAGATTACTGGTGCTTGGCACCTATTACATTCTTTTTTGCTCAACATATGCATAGTTCTTGCTCACTCGGAACATGATGCATTCTAACTTGCTCGGCATCAACTATGACTCAGCACCTATATATCACTTGGCACCTGTATAATGCTTGTCACCTGAAGTCACTCAGCACCTGTTGGAATTATGGCTCGGCACATATTATAGCTCAGCATATATAGTGTACTCGACTTCTATATGAAAAGTGATTAAGTGTGTTGACACTCAATTGTCAAAACTGTTCTGAGACCAACAGCGATTACTCTTGGATGAACAAAGATCAACGGCTCCAAATATTTTTTGAGCCAAATTCGACAACAATCAACTAGTGTTTCCAAATGCCCTAGAAAGAAGACATGTGGCAAACATGTATCAAGTGTGAAATCACTATGTACATAGTAGCACCATTTGATCAACTTAGATCAATGACAAGATATGATTTTTGGGCAAATTTGAGGAATGCTCAACCATTTCTACAAATGTACCTAGAAAGAAGACACATGTCAACTCTAATAACTAATAAATTAATAATGATGTATCATTATTGAATTATTCGTGTTGTAATAAATTTTAAATTTTTATTAAAACTTTAAATATACTATATTGAAGGATTTGAACATCACAAATCCATACATAAAAAACACTTGCATGCAAGATCCTATCATAGAGAAGAAAGTAAAAAGAGAAGGCAAGGGTTTGGCTCTGAGAATATGAAAGAATATATTATCATACTAAAGGAATGAATGAAATTTACAATTGATCAATCCTTATAGAAGCATATTGTAAAACCTAAAAGGGAAACCCTAAGAGGTAAATGACATTTAATTATTACTATTTAATTATTAAATAAAAATGCAAGTGCATAAATGGAAATCTTAAGAAGGGAGTAAAAGTAATTTAATAAATTAAATTAAATTATCCCTTTACTCTAACACCCCCCCTTAATATTAGCAACAATGCAGCTACAAATAATGCATGAAAAAGCAAGAAAACTATAATGTTGAAAGCAAAATTGGGTCCTGGCAACAAGGCCTGATGAGGTACCCAGTCACAACCAAATCTCTATGAATTGAAGAAATAGGGAAAACCATGTGGGAAAAACCCTACTCTAAAAAGAGAAAGAAAGAAAAAGTAAAAATGATATGTCTCAAGAGACTCTCTTAAAATCGTAAGTACAAATAAAACCTCTCATGATAGAGGCTTGAGACTCCATAGCCCGCCTAGAATGGAAGAACTCTTGTGTCAATGAACATACCAATGTGACTTCAATCTAAAAGAAACAAAGGCAATGGACAAGGAGGGTGAATCCCCTGAATGTAAGGTGAAGCTGGAAGTCCTAGCTAAAACTCAAAGGAGAATGCATGAAAATCTTGAAATGGAATCTCTAATGGAGGTGGGATATCATGTGTATTGAATTTTTCATCTGGGAGGAGATGTGTTTCCTCTAAAATATCCTCAACAACTATAGTAGGTGGCTCGATGACTGGAGCTACAATGGTAGGCAATGCTGAAGATAATCTTATACAATAGATGGAATCCAAACAGGAGGTGGAGGTGTAGAAGTCACAACACTAGTCTCAGAAATAACACATAAGTTCAAGTGAGATGACTTCACCTTAGTAGTCTCTTGTGAAGAAGTAAAGTGAGTCTTTGATAGTGGAGATGGTGGACCAAAATGAGAGAAAGAGTATAAGTAGTAAGAATGATCAGCAGTCCATATAGAAATAATATTGTGTGTCTCACTATCTCTGATGTGCACTGAATCTTGTGCAAACACAATTTTCTTCCCTATCCCACTGTGTGTAATTTGATAAATAGAGAGAAGGTTAGAGGACAAAGATGGAACACATAGTACACCATGAAATGTACCATCATCAATGTTAGTAGAGTCTTTCCCACATAAAATCATAACAATGTTGTTCCCCATCAAAATGTGCGAGGAGTAAAAGTCTCAAAAAAAGAGAACAAATCTTGAGAAGATGTCATATGGTGTGAAGTACCTGAATCTAGTAATCATCTAGAACAATGTGAAGTAGTAGTTGTACATAGTGCATGAACCTTTCCTATGTGTTTACCATCTCACTAAAATGATGATGAAGAAGAAGATCTGTGAGAAGTAGAAGGAATATCAATTTTTCTCTTTTGAAGGAGATTTGTCAAATCTAAAACCTATTTGGCATAACCATCTAACTTCTTCTCATAGAAATGTTACTCATCATGATTGGTCTTTTAACAATAAGAAAACTTTATTCTATCTAGCTTTGATTTATCTCTTTTAGGAGGAGATGGGTTTGATGTGATGTGAGGGCTAGATTCAATCTGAGACTCTATAGGATGTGACTTTTGTTTCTTCTCCTTCTTTCTAGAACATGTTTCAGCTACTAATGCATGAGTCTGTGAGCCTATGAAAGAATCAATTGAGACAACTTATCTTGATCTTGAGTAAAACAATCATAAAAAACCTCAAAGGATGGCATGTTAAATATATTACCCAAAGCATCCATGGTGGAATGGAAGGTAGAAGCAAAAATCTAAAGATTTTCATGAAGCTTAGAAAGAATCAGTTAAATGCACTCAATGTTAGTCTTGGTTTTCCCACAACCTTGAAATAAAGATCTATGTTGCTTGAACTTCATTAAGAAGTCCTCAATGGAAGAAAATGAATTTGGTACAAGAGAGGTAATCTTTGCCTCAATCTGAAGTTCCCTGAACTCATTCACTATACCAAATAAGTCATCAAGCTTGGTCCACATAGCTAGAGGGCTATTACACTCATCAAGATGAAATTATAGACTATTAGATAACTATAAAGAAATCAACCCCATTTTAGCATCCATCTTGTTCCTATGTCACATGACCTCAAGAGGCCTCTGTAAAATTGGTTGCACTACATCTAAACAAGACCACAACCCTTTTGACCAGAGAAGTTGTGTCATCAGGGACTTCCATGTGTGATACTTATGAGGGGTTAGAAGTTCTAAACAAGAAGAGGTCTTAGCCATTGTTTTAGAAGGTGTTGGATTATTTTTTGAAAATTTTCTATTTTATTGATGTAAATAATAGAAATAATAATACAAAATAGCCCCCATAATGCAAAAATTGAATCCCAACTACTAAAAAAAATGTGTATATAAGAAAAGAGAAAAAATCTTCAGTTTGAGAATCATATGTACCTTTGAGAAATACTGACAAAAATAATAGAGAATTTGGATAGTGCTCAAGAAGAGCTTTTTGTCACTTCTTTCAGATCAAAAAATAGAGCTAAAACAAGCAAGCTATGTCCCCTAGAAGATAGAAAGCATCATCTAACTTTGAGTGAATAAACAAGTACCAAAGTGGAAAAAAATCCAAAACATACCTTCACCATCATGTCAATCTTAGAATCATCTTTTCTTGGATCCAAAAAATGCCTCTATATGCTCAAGTTAGAGCCAAAAAAAATTGACAGGGCCTATGTATAGCAAAAAAAGATTGCAAAACCCCCCAAAAAAAATTTGAATGCGGCTAAGAAAGTAGCCCCTAGCCCCCCAGGTGATCATAGGTTGGGTAGTAGAGGTTGGGGAGGTGGCATGTTAGGCAGAGGAGGTATGTTGGCAATTGTTTCTAATAGTGGCCTGGTGGTGAGTGGCATGATGTGAGCAAAGAATGGGTCATGGTGGCAGAGGAGCAGTGCAGTTTCTCTTACCACAGGCAGTGTTTGATAAACCACCAACGGCCACCGTTGCGGTTAGGTAAACCATTGGGGTGGTGTGCTAACTGCCATGTAGTTTTAATAACTTTAGTGGTGAAATTAACCACCTTTTTTTTAAATGGTATTTTTTGGATTTTTCAACTTAAAGTGTGTGTCGAGGGTCATACGACCTTGGTAGGCAAAAAAATTGCCTCAAAATGAAAAATTGGCCAAAGTAGACATATTTTATATGAAAATGGGGGTTTTGACATCTTCTAAATCTAACTATGATGTCTATTTGGCTTCAAAGTGCTCCTAAATTCAAATATCTACTATTTTCACAAAAAATAGCCAAATATGTTCCACCAAACCCTCGTTCTTGCTTTCTTCAAAAGCTAAACAAGCTACAGTATATTCAGCTCTGATACCATGAAGAACTTGAGCAATACAAATTCACAAAACCTGAAGAAGACCTACATGCAAGAACCTATCATAGAGAAGAAAAGACAAAGAGAAGGCAAGAGTTTGGCTCTGAAAATATGAAAGAATATATTATCAGACTAAAGAAATGAATGAAATTTACAATTGATCAATCCTTATAGAAGGAGATCATAAAACCTAAAAGGGAAACCCTGAGAGGTAAATGACATTTGATAATTACTATTTAATTATTAAATGGAAATGCAAGTGCATAAAGGGAAATCTTAAGAAGGGAATTTAAACGTAATTTAATAAGTTAAATTAACTTTTTACTCTAACATATAAAAATTAGAATGATTTAACTATATTGTATTAAGTCCTTATTTATAGCCTAGAATATAATTATTAAAGTAATTTTCTAAGTTCTAACATAATAGTCAATATATTAAATATTTATAACATACCAACTTTTTATTTTTTAATCATCATCAAAAGCATAAAATAAGATAAGTATTTTGTTAATGTAAATGATTCGGTTTGAAATACAATGCACAAATACATATATTCCTACTTCTATTTAATTTGTTATGAATATCTTCTTATTCAATCGCAAAATAGTTTTTAAAAAAACATAACACAAATAAGCCAAAAATTTCTTAAAATAAAACATAAAACATCTTTATTCAATTTATTTTTATTTAGTAATTTTGAATCTTTGATTAAAAAAAATATTGTTTACTCTCCTTAATTAAATTATTACAAGTTATGACAAATAAGAGCCACTACATGGTACTTCTTTTATCATAAGAGATCTTATTTTAATCTTGGATATACTTTAGATTACTTTGGAGTCTTGGACAAGTGCTAATACAATGTTGTTATTATTATAATATAATAATAATTAATATTCTAATTATAATTGAATATAATGTTACAAGAGTTAATACAATAAAGGGGATGCCCCGGCTACAGTTTGATGAAAAAAGATCAATGGCTTGAGATGTATTTTGGGTTGATTTGGGCAGCACTCAACTTTTTTTTCCCAAATCACCCTGGAGAGAAAATATGTGGCATACATGTATCACATGTGACTAATCTACATTCATTTAGACATGGTAAATAGTATAGTAACAAGTGGCGACACAGTGTTGACATCATTTATATTGTACTAGAAAGGGCCCAAAGGGGACGTGTCAACCACCATTTGATCAACAAAGATCAATGACCCTAGACGTATTTTGGGTTGATTTCAGCAGCAATCGCTTCCTTTCTTCAAATGCCTCTAGAAAGCAGACATGTGGCATACACGTATCAAATGAGAAATGAGTATGATGTTGTCTATTAATACAACCTCTAAAGAGGTGATGGTCGATATGTTGACCACCATTGGATCATCAAAGATCAATGGTTGGAGATGGACTTCAGGCCAATTTTGGCTACAGTAGTTACTTTTTTAAAAATTTGCTAGAAAGTAGACATGTGGCATACATGTATCAAGTGATAAATGAGTATGATGTCGTGTGCTCATGCAACCTCTAAAGAGGTGATGGTCAATGAACCAACCACCATTGGATCATTAAAGATCAACATTTGGAGATGTACTTCAGGCCAATTTTGGCTATAGCAGTTGTTTCTTCAAAATTTCCATGGAAAAGAAGTCTCTAACTCTTCAAAGATAGAAATTAGCAATAATCGGTAAAGTTAATCTCGATTTATATTGTAACATGGCACATTTCATAAGAAAAATATAATAAATTATTATATGAGCTTTGCATTGTACAATGTACATAACAGTTAATATCAAACACAGTCTCAACTCTCCTTCTTCTACAATTTGTAGAACTTTCTTTTTTGTTGAGTCTAGACCGTAAGGTTTTGTTTCATTGTTCAATCCTCAATCTCTGTACAAACTACCAAGATCTCTACAAAATCATTGGAGCATCAATAATTAGAAAGGTGTTAAGAACTTACAATTTTCAAGTTGCAACGTAGTCCCAGTCTTCTAAGACAACTCATAGACTACATCTATAAATTTGACTTTCAACTTTCTGGGTAAGATCTTGAACACATTTTTCTTACCACATTTTTTTTTTAAATTTTATTGTAAGTGTAGTATCAATCATAGAATTTAGGGTTTAATTTTGAATTTATCATGCATTGTAAACCTAAATTGTTTCCATTCTAACAGCTAGGTAACTTGCAAAGTAAAATATTAGATTTACAATTTAGGGTTTAAATTTTGATCACGCCAATCATTTGTAAATTGTGATTTGTGACTATGTATAATACTATAAAGTTTTCAATGATTATGAAAAACATACAAGAGGAGTAGCACTGGCACTCGCAGTGGAAGTGCAACCCAAAATAAAATACAGGAGATAAGGAAACCATTTTTTGACTTGCACAAATTGGTTAAAATGCTAGGTTTTACTAATGAATTCCACTATATTTGTGATCTTGTTATCTATGGAAGGAGTATTAAGGAAATCAGACATGTAATTCTATATAAATGGAATGACCCAAGGAGTCAAAGTATATTAAAAATAACAAAATGATAGGGTCCATTGTAAATAAATTTGCAACATGGACTACAGGAATAACCTACTTGGGATTTCCTCTAGTATTCCCTTGTCCAGAATTTGTAATGGTTTGTACTGAAAACTATGATGAAAAAAGAAAGGCAATTGTCAATCAAAATATGTAGGAGGTAATTTTATTGATAACACAAAGTAAATTTTCTAGTTCATTGGATACGGTATGAAGCACAAAACCCTACCCACATTGACCTAGAAAAATTGGCAAAAACATATGAGAAATTAAGACCAAATAGAAATCATTCATATATCAAAGGATTAGCAGACGAATTCAATTCCAATCCACCTCGTAATCATAAACCACCTCATGAATTGGATATTTTTTCATAGTGTGTTTAGGACACTATATTCCTAGTATCAATATGTTTGGGTTTGGAAAGTAACTAGAAAGTGGTTGCCAACATTTTGGAAATGATTTTCAATATTCATTTCCTACGAGATCCAATAAGATATGATTATATTGAGCATATTGTTCATGGCATACAAGAACAATTGTTAATGATTAAAACAATTTCACACTCACACTCACGAAAGACATTTAGATACACGGCCTACTTGTGCTATCTTTTGTTATCAAAGCATTGTCAAATCTTTAAAACAAACAAGCTTTAGCTTAATTTTGATAAGAAAATATTTGAATCAACACCATTGATTAGGATGAATGATCCCCAAGGGGACTACAAACCCTTTGTAGACTTCTTTTTGGAACCCTTTTATCATAAAACTACATGCACTTCAGTCCCTATATTGCATGTGTCTTGTAAACAATTACTTCAATAGGAAAGTCAAATTCAATTGGTCAACTAGTACTTTATGGAAGACTACATTATATTAAGGTTTTATGGTTCAATGGTAGAAACCTACAAAATTATAATACATGTGACAGAGAGGGTATTTGCATTGGAATATGTATGACAAATGGAAAGTATATATGTACTCTTTAATGGTAAGAAAAAGAAAACCATGTTTTCTTCCCTGCATGTTGCATGCAAAGGGTTCACATTTGAGAGAACATTCAAAGTGGCATAGGAAATTTTTACAAATTTTAAATTTGATATTGCCAAGCATTAGCATTATGATCCACTAAACATAATTAGTAAAAATCTTGTACAGAATGGGAACTCTATAAGCAAATGTCATCATGAGAGTATTTCATTGATTGAATTTTTTTAAAACATGGACTGCTTAGAAGCGGTCAAAATAGAGATGGAGAAATGCGCCAGTGAAAACAATATTTCAATGGAGGAATTGCTAGCACAAATTAAAGAATTGGACAGTCAAAGAGAAAAAGTGTAGCCTATGACATCCTACAATTTCCACCAGAAAGTGGATCATCCAAGTAAAAAATCTCTTTCCAAATGCCATAAATAAATATTGTGTAGTTGCACCTTGGTGTTGATAATAAAATTAATTCTTTTTGGGAAATGAGGAAGAATATTGGGGACCCTAAGACCTCTACAAATTTTGAAGGCTTGCATGAGGATGAAACAATTAATGAATTATGGGATGGTAAGCATCCAGATGCAGCAACAAAACAACATGATGTTGAGGATTAAGACAATGAGTATGAAGTTTCTCAAAATTCTACATCTATCGCCAGAGGCACTACCTAATGCAGGAGCATCTCGGGTTTACTTGGTGAATACTTTGGAGGAATAATTAGTTGTTACTTTGGAGGTAATTTATGTGTTTATGGAGTGTGCTCATTTAATCTTTCATTCATTCTCGGTGACTAAAGGAGCTCGGTCATCTTTGGACAGTTCATGGTTGGAAGGAATGTAGCATCACTGACAAACTCAGTGGATGAATGGACTCGGTGACCCTAGTGGATCTTAGTCATCAAAACAAGCTTGGTAATACTGGGGAGCTTTTCTTGTATATTAAGTTCATATTGTAGTATTACCCAAGTAGCTCAATCAATAATGGGGTTTGGCTACTTGGCAGTTGGTGGAGCTTGGTGATGCTTGTAGTTTTGCTGATGCTCAAAGGTTTTTTCTAACACTCAATTTTTGTGTTGCTCAAGTTGTCTGTGTTTAATTTCTAGTGTGAGCCAACCTTGGCAATTAATTTGGTTGTATTTAATTTCTATTGTGCTTACTTGTGGATTAAATGTTCATTTAATGCAAGGGTTTATTTAATTTGTAACATTCTAGGTTGACCTATGGCTTAGTTGGGTATAAGTAGGGGGACTTGTGGAGTCTTTAGCCATTCATTTGGAGGAGTGAATCATTGTTATGGAGTATGGGATCTAGCATGGAGAAGACAGAGTAGTTGAATGAGGTAAGTTTTCCTAAGTGTAGACAGAGCATCGAATGTGAGGCAGTTTACACTTGCATCTTGGGTAAAGTTTGAGAAGGGCTAGTAGTTGAGGCTTGGGAAACAAGGAGATTGCTTGGTGGTCTTGTGAGCACAAGTTTAGATCTTCCTTGGAGGTTTCTACTAGAGTGTGCATCTAGACTAGATAGTGTTTGGGTTGAATCTTGAGGGATCTTTTAGAACTATTTTTGTAATTTCTATTGTATTTGGCCAAAACCTGAAAGGCCTTACAACTAAGCACATTACACATAAATAGTTATTTTATGAATAAATATTTGTGTTTGGTTTTAGATCTTATCTTGTTGTATTTTTTCCATTGTGTGGTTATTTGTTGGGGGCTAGGACATCTCCTTTGGGATTCTCTTGCCTTGCACTACATCACTACCTTTGGTTCCACTAAATCCATTCCCAAAAATACTACTACTAATAGTAAATTTGATTCAATTGGACATTATATTGTACTCAATCAGCAGACAAAGGAAAAGTATGGCATAGGGGCAAAGATGATAGAAATGTGGGTTATCTAGGTGATGGTGTCCTAGATCAAATAGGTCAAGAACCTTGGTATCCACTCCCCTGAGTAGAGCCATCAAAACATGGTCATAAACCATTCATTGGAGATAAGTCACATGACCCATCAGGTTCATCAAGAAAAGATGAACCCATGAAATTGTTTTTCCTAGCTGAAATTCCAACTCCCACTATTGATACATCTTTAAAAAGGACATTACGGGTGCACCTTGACCAGAATACTGAAGATGAATGTGCAAAGAAGCAAAAGGTTATGCATACTCATACTGATACAATGTTAGTCATAATTCCTTTAGGAAAAAACCCTCAGAATGGTCTAGAGACTTCACTTATTAGTGGTAGTGGGGCAAGATTAGGAATGGATCATTTCATTGGTAATCCTCAAAATGCAATTATTACAACCTTAGGCATCGATGTAGATAAGTACAATATTTCAAGTGCTCTTTCTCCTAACATCATATGGTGTTAGCAAACCTAGATTTTGAATTCAATAATTTTGTAACAAATTTTGAAGAAACCAAAAAAATGAATAGAAAAAATAACAAGGCATTTAAGAAGGATGTACTTGCTATGGCTCGTTCTAAAGAACCTACATTGAATAGGATATTTTCAACATATATCCAAAATAAAGAAATGATGTATTTCATGATTTTTTTGCCCCCACAACTACATAATAATCCACCAAAGAGTGAGATAAATCCACTAGATTTTCATGTTAGCACCCTATCAATGGATTTCTTCGAAGTAAAAAGTATGGACAAATTTGATATGGCAAAAAAGAACAACATTGTGGTCTCCAGTTCACTATTCAAGATGGAGAGAGAGGGGGGTGGGGGGCGTTGGAGAAGACAATTGAAAAATTAAAAGAAAACCTGGAAAATGCAAAGGAAAAGGAGAAAGCAACAAATAACAGGTGCAAAATATAGAGAAGGATACCAAGTACCTCCTCTCAAGAAGAAATTGAAAAGCCAAGAAATATGGAGGTAGAAATCAAAAACTTTAAGGAACAGTTGGAAGAAAGAAACAAAAAGCTAAGTGATGTAAATGTGGAGAGAGAAGCAAAAATCATGTAGTTGAAATTGGAAGAAAGCAATAAAAAACTTAGGGATAGTTTGAATCATGTTAATATAGATGTAGATGTAAAATTCAAAGAACTCAATGAAAAATTGCAAAAAACCAATAAACTACTTGAGGAAGAAAGAGCATCTACAGTAGATATTTTTAAAAAGTTGAAGTCTAGTGGACATACAATTAGTAACTTAAATAAGGTATTGGACAATGAGAGGGAAAAATCCAAACATTGGGAAGAGAAAGTAGAGGAAACAAAGAAACAAAGTGAAAATCGATTGTCACGAATGGTGAAAATAATACATAAGGCAAAGAAAACAATCAAAACCTATGAAAACAACTTAACTGAGTCAAATGAAAAAATTAAAAATTCAATCAAGCAAATTAAAGAAAAAATGTGTGGGGGAATTATGACAAATGTTGATAGGTTGTGTGATTGGTTTGAATTGCATCACACTATCGAGCTATTTATGGGAGTATCAAAGAGCTAATTGACAAGAATAAAGACATTTTTAAGCTTGAGAAGATTGCAAGACATATTGTGCACATAATCAACACAAATAGTGACAAGTATTTGGCTAGCAATAGAATTAATGATTGTGTTAGTGCATCAATAAAGTCATCGTCTATCATTCAAAAATGCCAAAGTATAATAGAAGGAGAGGAATATTTAAACTCATTTTGGAGAAATTTCACCAAGATGGATAATAGAGAAAAATTAATGATAAGTCTTGATTTTCCTAATCCTCATCATCAATGAAATTGATTGGAAGGGAAGCTTACAAAAAGAGTTGGATAAATGATGTCTAAAGTATTCAAGTTTCCTTAGGATACAACTCCTGAGGTCATTTTGAATTGCATTAAACCATTGGAAAATCTAAACGCACTATTGGATGTAGCATTTCTTTCAAGTAAATCTTCCAAATATGTATGTCTGATGAAGTTTTAAGTCATCTACTATAACATATAAAAAAAATTCAAACTACAAATGAAGTAGAATTCAACATCCTAAAAATGTTGACCAAAACTTCAATCAACTCATAAGACATCAATCGGAGTATGTGAAACTTGGAAAGTGATTTTAATGATTAATCATCTTTGTAGTATTTACTTTATTTCTATTTGTAATTTTTTGATATGAGTTTAAAGTTTGAAATTTTTTTCTTGAATAAGATAAACATAGCAGAATTCAAATGTTAGTTTTCTTAATAGGCCTATCAAATGTGAAGGCAAAAAATGTTTTTGATTGTAAATTTGATGCTACTCTAAGACTCTTCCCATGAGACAAAGCAACCTGAAGTTTTTGCTACTTCCTTATTCGTGTATTTTTATAGAAGGGAATTCAAGGTCATTTGCTAAATGTAATGTTTATATATTTAGTACTTATAACTCATGATTATAAAATTAGGTATTCAAATTTAACTTTTGCAACAGAATTCACTAAATTGTAGCAATTATTGTGTGTAAAAAAAGTAATGAGAATGAATATGAATTTAATCATTTGAATCGCTATATTTTCAGAAAAATCACAAAAGGATTATACCATAACAATATATCGTATGAGCATAATAATGCAAATAAAAAATAATACGAATGGTAAAATTTGAACAAATCTTGATTAATGGCATCATCTAACATAAATATACATGTTTTTTTTGACATTAGACATTTAGAAAATGATATAACTTATTATGCATGATAGATGAATCATGATGAGATTCAAAGAATATTGTCTAGAATCAAGAATGTATATTGTAGTAATTACTAATAAGTAATAAATTTAGAGTTTACACATCATACTATTATTGTTAAACTTTTCACAACATCTCATCATCCGAATCTTTGGATTCCTTGTCATCAAGTTCAAACAATCCTTAATCATGCTCCATGTTTTCTCCAATCCGCATACCTTCACTTGCTTGATCCTCAGCATCAACATCATGCTACCATTACTAGTAGCACTATTGAGTTAGTGATCTCATTCTTTGAATGTTTCCCAAACCTCTTCTTTGACATTTCTTCCTCCACAATTTCAATGCCCTTTCATAAGGAAAATAATTGACTTCATATTTGGATGTATATAGCCTCAGACAATTTTTTAAATTTTTTTCTAGTCTATTTCTTAACTTTGACTTTAGGATCCCCAAAGCACCGAAAACTCTCTCATCCTTTACAGACCCAAATATCATGGTCAAACGTAATTCAACAAGCTTGAAAATTCCTAATATTGAATCCTGCAACACTTCACTCTGAGCTAGATTTCTCCAAATTTTAGCTATCGATCCTTCTTCTCTGGGGTTCCACATAAGATCATATTGTTCTTCATTGTAATGGAAAAATGATGGGACTACTCTCTCAAACAAGATTCATCGAAAACTCAATTTACAGTTACCCCATTGATTTGTTTTCTTTTGCAAAATTGATCTATCAAAACCAGTAACTTGTCTCTAAAATATTTAGGACTTCTTTAACTCCAATAATGGGGAAACAAAATACACATTGATTTGAGTAATTTTTGTTGAGGAAATCTTTCTCTAATTTTTGAGGAAATATTATAAGGAATTTCCTTCACAAAGACTCAAAAATTTGTTCAAATACTTCCTTTGTAATAGTTAATTTTGGTTGTGTGGATTTCTTTTCTTTTCTCATGGACACAGGTCTTCCATAATAGTGCATTGGTATCTTAGCACCCCATCTATTGGCACATTACTCCCCCTTTGCATCAAGCTCTAAAAATTTATTGGGATTATCCAAATTATGATTCTCATCCACCCTAAAAGTTTTTTATCCACAAAAAATGAATCAATTCTATAGAGATTATTGAGGGTCATACATGTCATTTTATGCAGTGTATTATATTTTGAAATATGCATAAATATTTGATGGATTGTATTCATTATATTTCTCATCTCCTCTAGGATGGGGAGTATGGTTGCTAACATTAAGAGTGTCTCTACATTACTTAACCTTTCAAATATCTCACCATATTTATGTGGACCACCCTGATCTTCATGAGTTGACTCTATTGTACCAAGAAATGATGGATATTTAGAAAAAACTCGATGAGTTGGTCTATCCAAAGAGATCCATCTGGCATCATTATCCTTAAGAAACTTTCTCCCATTATTTAGTCCCTTGAAAAACTGTTGAAATTTCTTAAATCATTTAGGACTTCAACAAAAGTGCCTATATATTTGTGAAGATTTTTTGATAATTCCAAAAGCTAGATTCATTTTGTGGGCCATGCAGTAAACACCACAATGTAAGGTGTCAAAAAATCTTTTAAGTTTGTGACAAGCCCATTCTTGTGGCCTTGCATTACTGGAACTCCATCTGCTCTGATGCACACCAACTTTTGGGCACATCATTATTTCATCTATACCTCCATATTCAATTAGAGAACTCTTTACTAGTTCAAATATGTTTTCCACTATTGAATTATCCTTCATTTTAACAACAATTATTAGATTGGTTGGCAGAAAAATTTGTTTATAGTATAGACATGCATACATACCCGAGAAGTATTTTCTATTGTTGTCACCTCATCTAAAGATAATGCAATGAAATTTAACTCTTTAATTTTTGCTTTGATATTTTTCTTTTCAACCTTAGCAAGACAACTTGCTCATTCTCATCTATTTTTTACTAACCAATGACTTCTCGAATAATAATAAACTTTTTGAAACTATAATAAAGCACTCAATTATGGGTAGTCTATCATGGCATGCCCTTTTCTCAAAATATAGAAGACAACACTTCACTAAAGAAATTTACCCATTTCTTCAACTTCCATTGCTTTTCCAAGAAAATATTCAATGGAGTCTTTTACTTCAATAAGCTTCGTATGTATTTTCTCTTGAAATTATAAGATTTATGCATTCTTAACATGTTGACATTCCTCCTTGGTTCTCCATCTTGTCTCTGATTTTTCCACTCCATCTATGAGTTTCTCCTCATAAACTTTATCCATATGTTTTTCTATGGTATCAATTTTTATTTGCAACCTCTTTTCTTTTTTATTTATACTTGTGCATATCATACATTTTCATTCTACCAGAAGCTCACATTCTTTTGGATTGTGTATAGATTCAATGAATGGATACTTTGAGGCTCATTCAATATAAAAATTTATGACTGATAAATCCCATTTCCAATCATTTTTGAATTTCACGTCAATTTTTGAAT
The DNA here is from genome assembly GCA_028749045.1 of Cupressus sempervirens. Lineage (NCBI taxonomy): Eukaryota > Viridiplantae > Streptophyta > Pinopsida > Cupressales > Cupressaceae > Cupressus > Cupressus sempervirens. The sequence goes on along the minus strand of CM053783.1, from coordinate 763,789,272 downwards.
TATATTTCCTCTCTCCCTTTCTTGGTTTTGCACCATCACCATCTTTGGATTTCTCATCCAAGTCTATTATATTATTATGGATACTCTAGGTATTGACCTAAAGATCTTGGCTACTCTGAGTATTTACCTAAATATCTTTTTCAAGTTCATCATGATCAGATATATCAGGTTTTCCAACTTCTTCAATATGTACCAGTGGAATTGGTAGTGGTAGTAGTTTAATGGAATCTTATAAATGTACTTGTGTATGTTGTAGCTTCCTAATTTTTGCCACTAAAATATGATGACAAGGTTCTAAAAGTGCATTTGGGTGGCCTTTCTTGGCTTCCACCACATGTAGAACCCTTACCCTTGTTCGCGTTCGACATCTCTCAAGAAATATAGGCTGTCATAAACTTCAAGTTGTTCAAAAAGTGACTACTGACTATAGCCTGTTACATATATTTATTAAAATAGTATTCATTGGTTGTACAACCTACACTATAAAATATAGATGTCCTAGGTCTCCCTGGTAACTGCATGACTCAGTGGTACTGGTCACTAGTCCTAGGTGATAATTGACCACTAATAGTCTAACTTTTATTCACTAAATAAGAATGAACTAAAATTACAGAGATCAAATATATAGGGGTTTGACTTACTCACATTTTCCTAAATTGCAATCATCACACTCGTGATTCACCTAGCAATGATCTCAACAATTTGAGAAATTGAGACTTTACTATTGATTGGAATTGAGACAACCTAGTGATCTATGAATGTATTTATACCACTCTTTTTTAACAAAATATGTAGGAATATTATAGCATATACAAAATATTTGGTGAAGTCCACATAATGAAAATGTGTCTTATGGAATTTCCAAGGTGAATATGGCTCATCCATTATGTGGTCATGCATAATATAGTTAGTGTGTGACACACATTCACATATTTGTGTGGCGAATGTTGTCGCTTTCCTAAAAAAAAAAATTAAAACCGAGGGTGAATCGAGGCCATCCAAAAAGTTTTTCTTTGGAAATCATAGGTGAATGTGTTTAATTTTCCATGTGCAATAAAATATTTTTGATTGGCTATTTCGTTTCAAAAGGAGATCTGATGGCATAAATCCTATGGCGATGGACCCATGGTTGTGACCCATTTTTCGTAAACTTGGGGTGACGTGACATATCATATATTTGGAAAATAATTTCCAAACTGACATTGGTCAATGAGAAAAAATTTCCAATTGGCAAATATTCACCACAAAAGTTAACCTTGTAGTACACATGTTTGACCCTATGTTATGAGGCTCCTTGGTGGTGTGTTACATGTTAAAAGATGAAAAGCTAAGATTATGAATTGAGAGGAGAATGAATAAGACTATGAATTAAAATAGATGAATAGATGCTCAATTAAGAGGTGCATTGACTTTTGGTAGCGCATCTTTGAGTTTGATGACTATGGATTTGGGTTATGATTCATGTGAACAAGTTGAAGGGTTAAATTAAACTAAAGAGAAAAGGATATTAAATTAATTAAACAAAATAGGAAAATTATTTGATTAATGTGTGGAAATTATTTGAGTCAAGGATACATAAATAAATAATATTTACTTGTCTATGGAAAAAAAAGGTCAATGAGTTAAATAAGTAAAAAAAATTGTAAAAGTTGATATTAAGACAACTTTGCACCAAATCCTGGAAATAACATACAAGAAAATACCTATTACAAGGAAGATGAAGCAAAGAAGAAAAGATTGCTCTCAAAACATAAATAATATAATTATGTGAGTAAAAATGAGAAGTATTCTCATGAATGAGAAATGAGTTCTCAGGATGTAAAATACTAGAGAGATGATCTCTATATAAAGGATATCATGCAATCTCTAAGGAGGATAAAGTGATTAGGGAATCCTTTTCATCCACTCCTAAAGAGATAAGGGGACCATGGAATCCTATCATGGATTCTATAAAGAGATAAATCCATTTAATAAATAAAAACATTTATTAAATGTCAACTATGCATAAAGGTGAAATCTTAAGAGAGGATAAAAGACAACTTAAATAAACAATTAAAGTAAGCCTTTTACTCTAACAATATTTGCTTCATTTGAGGAGGACAATATCTAGGTGTCTATATAATTACATATATCAAATTATGGGCATAGAATATGGACTTTTTTGTTTAGTGGGATATCATTTTGTGTAATAAAAGGCATGGAAAAACTAGGATATAACATGTATTCCATGGAAGAATATTTACAAGATCCAAAGATTTGAATGGGCACAAACAAGTATAGGAAAACATCAAGAACACTAAAACATAACATAAAAGTCAAAGGAGCTTGTAGAAAAAACATCAAGGACATGTACTACATCAATTGAAGAAATTCATATTAAAGGAAGATGACCTATACACTGGACATATTTAAAGCAAGAACTACTACATGTCAAACAAAAATAAGAAACAAAGAAAAGATAGGCCTTCAAAACATAAATGAAATATATGGTACCTATGTAACATTTGTAAACGAGATCCTTGTTGAGAATGTAAACCATAATAGTAGATGACTATCCTATGTACACAACCAAATCCTTTACCAAGAATATAAACCTTAATTTATTAGATGATGATCCCATGCAAACAACCAAATCATTTACCAAGAAAACAAACTGTTGTCTACTATGGAGTCTGATCATTCCCCAAGTGGGAGATTATTAGTGTGTGGTGATTGATCAGGGAAGTACTATACATACTTAATAAATTATTTGGGTCATGGTTCACGTTGTGGCTGACATATGGCCGACATATGGCTAACATGTTGTAACCCTAAAGTGGCATAAAATTAGTTGTATAAAGGGGCTTAGGGTTAGGGATGGTTTCATTTTTGTGATGCAAAAATTGGTATCTTACGGCAGTATTGAGTTGTAAGGGATTACAGATTGTAATCAAGTTGTAATCATTGGATTGTAATAATACCAAACTTGTTGTTTGGTGGACGTAGCCAAGGATTGGGTGAACCATGTTAAATCTTGGTGTCTTGTGTTCTTTTTTGTGTGATCTATTATTTTTTGTTATTGGTTATATTTGCATTTAATTATTATTTCTATCTATGGTTTAATCCTAACAAGTGGTATTAGAGCAAGATTGTCTTTTAGTTATCCCCTGCAGGAAAGTCTCACAGTTAAGTGGGAGTCTCATGGTTGAGTGGGAGCTATGGCAGACGAGGGTAAGCTGATGGTTGACAGGTTTAATGGGCAAAACTTTCAGTTATGGAAGATGCAAATGGAAGACTATCTTTATCAAAAGGATTTATGGAAGTCGTTGGAAGGCAAAACTAAGAATCAGGGATCTATTTCAAATAACGACTAGGATCTTTTAGACAGAAAGGAACTTGGAAGCATTTGATTATGCCTAGCACCATCAGTGGCATTTAATATTACAAAAGTGAAGATGACAGAAGAGTTGATGCAAACCCTAGCAAAACTATATGAAAAGCCCTCTACTTCAAATAAGGTATTTCTCATGACGTGTTTATTTAATATGAAAATGGCAGAAGATGGATCTATTGCGGATCATTTAAATGATTTTAATACTATTACTAGTTAGTTATCTTCTATGGGTATCAATTTTGATGAAGAAATTAGGGCCCTCTTGATTTTGTGTTCTTTTCCTGAAAGTTGGAATGGCTTCGTAATGGTTGTGAGTAATTTTGTTCCTAGATCTAGTACCCTAAAATATGATGATGTGATCAGTGTTATTTTGAGCGAAGAAACTTTTAGGAAATCCTTAGGTGGATCTACATTAGGAAGTGATTTGAATGCACAAAGCAAAGGTAGAACGACTAAAAGAGGGAATAATTTTGAAAATCATGGGAAATCAAGAGGAAAGTCAAAAGGGAGGAGGTCTCAATCGAGAAGACCAAATGGTTGTTGGTATTGTGGGAAACTAGGGCATAAAAAGAAAGATCGTTGGACTCAAAAGAAAAATGAAGGAGATAAACCAGATGGAGACAAGGAGGCAAATGTGGTAAGTAATAAATCCAAAGAGGATGTTTTGCTTCTATTTTTGGAAAGTGTTGATGATTCATGGGTTTTAGATTCTGGTACTTCATTTCATGCTATAGCTCATAGAGGTTATTTCATTGATTATGTCCAAGGGGACTTTGGGCTTGTTTATTTGGGAGATAATGAACCCTGTCAAATTGTTGGAAAGGGAAAAGTTAAGATTAAGTTTCAGAATGGGAATCATTGGCTACTACATGAGGTAAGACATGTTTCAAGGCTGAGCAAGAATTTAATTTCAGCAGGGCAACTCGGTGATGAGGGTTATATAGGTACTTTTAATGATAAAAATTGGAAGGTTTCGAAAGGCTCCCTTGTAGTAGCAAAAGGTGTGAAAGTAGGCACCTTATATCTTTGTACAGGTCATATTGATCCTTCTACCTTAATTGTTTTAGAGAAAAATTGATGTTCAGCAACTGTTGCTACAGTTGAGTAGGGAGAACAAATAGTTGTTGTAAATTTTGATACAGCGTTGTGGGACAACAGACTTGGGCACATGAGTGAGAAAAGTATGAAAGCACTTCATTCAAAGAATGTTTTACCAGGTCTAAAATGTGTTAATATGGATTTCTGTGACAGTTGTGTGTATGGAAAACAAAAGAGAGTGAGTTTTGTGAAGACTGGGAAGGAAAATAAAATGGAGAAATTAGAGCTTGTGCATACCGATGTATGGGAACTGACTCAGGTATCTTCCCTTGGTGGATCTCATTATTATGTTACATTTATTGATGATGCAACTAGAAAAGTATGGGTTTATTTCCTTAGACAAAAATCTAATGTATTTCAAACTTTTAAGAAATAGAAATATTTGGTTGAAAATGAGACCAGTAAGAAATTAAAATGTCTCAAATCTGATAATGGTGATGAGTATTGCAGTCATGAATTTGAAGATTATTGCTCCACTAATGGTATTCATAGACAAAAAATTGTTCCAAGGACTCCACAGGAAAATGGAGTGGTTAAATGCATGAACAGAACTATAATGGAACATGCAAGGAGAATGAGATTGCATGCAAGGTTTCCCTTACACACATTAGCAGAGGCTATCAATACTATTGTATATTTAATTAATAGAGGTCCCTCTACTCCTTGGGGTTGTGGTATTCTAGAGGAAGAATGGACTAGTAAGAAGGTGAGTTATTCTTTTCTCAAAACCTTTGGTTGTGAAGCATTTGCTCATATAGATTCTAAAAATAGAACCAAGCTGGAAGCTAAGTCAAAGAAATGTGTATTTGTTGGATATGACATTAATGAATTTGGTTATAAGCTTTTAGATTTTGAAAAATCTAAAATTGTAAGAAGCAAGGAAGTCATATTCAATGAGAAAGTGTTGTACAAAGATCTATTGCAGCAACATGAGAAGAAATAAGATGATTATGTAGTGCTAGATGATACTTCGAAAGATGATATTCCAACCACTACTCATGTTGTGCAACAACCGCAACAAAAAATACCACACACACTAGTGAATGTTAGACAGTCAACAAGGAAAACTAGACCTCCACAAAGATTTTCTCCTTCTTTGTATTATGTTTTACTTACTAATGTTGGTGGACCTAAATATTATGATGAAGTTGTGCAAGTGGCTACTAAGATTCAGTGGGAATCTGCAATGAAAGACGAAATGAACTCTTTGTTGAAGAATAAGACATGGGATTTATGCAAGTTGCCTACAGGTAAAAGGGCTTTACAAAATAAGTGGGTATATAGATTAGAAGAAGAGGATGAAGGTAAGAAAAAATTTAAAGCCAAGTTAGTTGTAAAAGGATTTGCACAGAAAAAGGGCATTGATTTTGATGAGATATTTTCTCCTATTGTTAAAATGACTTCTATCTGTACTATTTTAAGTATTCTAGCTACAGAAGATTTGCATTTAGAGAAGCTTGATGTTAAAATGGCCTTCCTCATGGTGATTTGGATGAAGAGATATATGTGGCTCAGCCATAAGGATTTGAGGTCAAAGGTAAGGAAAACTTCATGTGCAAATTGAAGAAAATTTTATATGGCTTGAAGCAAGCACCTTAGCAATGGTATCTAAAATTTGACAGTTTTATGCATGAGCATGGATATAGTAGGTGTCATTCAGATCATTGTTAACTTTAAGAGGTTGGATGATGATAGCTACATTATTTTATGTTCATATGTTGATGATATGCTTGTAGCTGGGTCTAACATGGATCAAATTAAGGGGCTGAAAAGCCAATTAGCACATGCATTTAATATGAAGGATTTGGGGGAAACAAAACAAATCCTTGATATGAAGATTTGCAGAGATAGGAAGAACAAGAAATTGATGCTATCTCAGGCTAATTATGTTGAGAAGGTGTTGCAATGTTTCTCTATGGAGATGCTAAAGTTGTCAACACACCTTTACCTAGTCATTTGAAGTTGACTAAGGACATGTGTCCCAAGACACAAGAAGAGGAGGATAAGATGTCAAAGGTACCCTATGTTTCAACTGTAGGAAGTTTGCTATATGTTATGGTATGTACAAGGTCAGATATTGCACATGCAGTGGGAGTTGTTAGCAGGTATATGAGTCATCTAGGAATTGAGCATTGGAATGCAGTCAAATGGATTCTCAAATATTTGAGAGGAACATCCAATAATTGTTTAGACTTTGGGGGCTCTACTACTGATTTACAGGGCTATGTTGACTCGAATTTGGTAGGGGATATTGATACTAGGCAGAATACTGCAGGTTATGTCTTTATTGTTGGTGGGGTTGATGTGAGCTAGGTTTCTTAGGTACAAAAGGTTAATGCTTTATCCACTATAGAGGTAGAGTATGTTGTTGTTAGAAAGGTAGCCAAGGAGATGATATGCCTTCAGTTCTTCTTGGAAGAATTGGGACACCCTTAGAGGAATAATTATTGGTTTACAGCTAGCCAGAGTGTCATTCATCTTGCCAAGAATTCATCTTTGCATTCAAAGACCAAACACATACAACTGTGGTACCATTTCATTCAGTCAGTTTTGGATGATGGACAGTTAAAACTAGATAAGATACATACAGATGACAATCCAGCAAATATGTTTACAAAGGTCATGACAAGGGAGAAGTTGAATTCCTCTTTAGCTTCGGTTGGTCTTCTAGACTAAACATGAATAAAAGAATAGCAGAGTCCAAGGTGGTTTGATCTAGTGGGAGCCCCATGTGGTAGTGGTATTGCTACAGGATTAGTCTCCATGTGGGAGATTGTTGTCTAGTGTGAAGTCTGATCAGTCCCCAAGTGGGAGATAGTTTGTGGTGACTGATCAGGGAAGTACTTTACATAATTTATAAATTATTTTGGGTTTACGGTAGCACCCTAAAAAAAAATTTGGGTCACAGTCAACGATGTATGGCCAACATATGGCTGAAATGTTGTAACCCTAAAGCGGCATAAAATTACTAGTACAAAAGAGCTTAGAGTTAGGAATGGTTTCATTGTTGTGATGCAAAAATTGGTTCTTGCGGCAATATTGAGTTGTAAGGGATTACAGATTGTAATCAGGTTGTAATCACTAGATTGTAATAATATTGGACTTCTTGTTTTGTGGACGTAGCCCAGGGATTGGGTGAACCACGTTAAATCTTGGTGTCTTGTGTTTTTTTCTATGCGATCTATTTTTTTTTGTTATTGGTTATATTTCCATGTAATTTTTATTTCTGTCTGTATTTTAATCCTAACACAAAGCATAAAAATAGATGATTATCCAAAGGATTGATCTCAAAAGTAGGTAATACGTGATGTTAAAGAACACACACCAATCAATTGATAGTTGCTAAAATTTAGGCCAATAAAGTATATGCAACACCTTTTATATTGTATGTGAGAAATATTGGACTAGTGAGAAACTATTTGATTCACCAAATAAAATATTCTACAATAGTGGTGCTATGAAATTTTTTAAGCTGTTATTTAGAAAAAAATATGTAAATCAAATAATAATGTAACTATATTATTTTCAAAGTAATTTCTCAATAACAAAGTTGACAATGACATCAAACAAGATACTAGAAAAAACTAGTTAGTGGTGCTAATAAGAAACCAAGTAGACCAACACAAAGAGACAAACATTAGAGAAAAAATAAGATCTAGGTACATCTATAGATAACAATTCACTAATATGAAAGATATTTAAAATATTATATAAATATCCCTCGATAATTTTTCCATATTTGTCACTAAAATAATCTAACCATACAAGGGAGAATTCCTTGATTGAATACCTAATCCTGTCCTAAATATCTCATTTATTGTCTTGTTCTATATAAATTTCCCCATCTTGGGTGATGGTGTTAAGAAAGGTTTCTCTTCCTTGCATCCCAATATTCAAATATAGTTTAAAGGCTGAAGGGGGCATCCTTAGCACAAAAATTATTATAATGGGCATAAGTGGCTAAATTTGATATGTAGCATTGATCTATCAAAGATTTTGAATTTAAAGCAAGGGATCAATCAAGTTCTCAAATCAAAATTTATGGCATTTGAAAATTTTGTTTTTTTGGAACGACCTTTGAGAGTTAGGGTTCCCACATCAATAATGCAAGAGCATCAAGGGCACAATAGAGCAATTAAAAGAAATTGCACATGTTAACTAAGAGTATTCAACAACCTATATAATAAAATTATAATTTAATTACAAGGCACCTTTGGAGGGTTGGAATAAGAAAAATTAGAGCATCAAAAATTGACATGTAATAGGTTCTAATATTATCCCTCCTACGATTTGGGTGTAGGAATTTGACCAAGCATTTGACTGGTATTATACTATGGTGTTGTAATTCTCCTTTACTAGTTTTACATACTATTTTTTCTCCGTTTAATTTTTTGGGATGAATTTTTCGTAGTGTATGTTGGTGTTTGCAAACATTACCCATTTCCAATTACCTTGATGAGAACAAAACATATCTAGGGGCAGCTAACTCCCATTATCAACACATCCATTCAGACACAGGGCTAACTATAAGGCATGACCCTTCTTCTTCTTCTTCAGGCTCTGCAAAACCTAGGCGGGTGGACCTATAGATTCTTTATATGGTACCAGTTATCAAAGCATACACTGAATCTATTCAAAGCAGATAAAACCCTTATTTCTCCTTAGAACTCATGAAATAACACAAACCTACGATAGCTAGATGTAGATCTATGAACCTCATAAGCTGAGTGAGGGCATTCTATGATAGCTCTTCAACATGAAAAGGGAAAAGCGTTTGATTATTGATGTTGATGTTCAACAAATCCTCAAACATGCAGCAAAACCTAATGATCCTATCTCTGATCATTGCCTAATCGATTGGGCAATTTCATGAATCCAAAACATACATCTGTGACATCAAGACATATTCTGTGTACCCAGACATCGGATCTATCTAATCACCTTGTGATTCAGACATCAATGTTCACTCAGATCTCATTGTCACAAAATATCCTTCTCAGCATAACCAGTAACCCTGTCAAACACATTAAGCATTTACTTGGCACTTTGTTCCAACAGTAAAATATATCAGACATACAACCTGAAGGGGAAGCAAATTGATCTCAGCTCTTCCTTCAAAGACCACATAAGACTACAGATTACTGAGATAGGAAACGAGAACCAGAAAGAAACTAAAGAAATGTTGCTAATATGTATTCATTTTCTTTGAAAATATACATTCAGATGCATGAAATTAAAACATGAAACAACCTAATGTATCAGAACTATATGTATTATCTGCACTACTATTGTTCACATGAGAGAAATTGCTGAAGAATGGAGGTGGAATCACAGTTCTGGATCCAAAGGAATGGTCTCACAGAATGACTGCAAATTCTCTACCAACAGTGGTCTCTCAGTAACAAAAAATTGGAACCCCTCAAACAATGAAAGACAGGAAGATATAGCAAAGGAAAGAATCTCGAATCTGATCTTCACGTGACAAGTGTCCATTTGAAATGCAATCCTCTGTAACTAAAAAACTTCTTTCTTCCATCTCCCATCTAATCTGATTTGATTTCATCATTAATCTATAACAAACTAGCAAAATATCCTTGCCTAATGATGAAATCCCTTTACTTGCCAAAATATCTGAAATCTTCATGAAATGTCGAAGGAATCAAACTTTAACTGATTTGAAATTACTTCAATTTGACCCCAACTGCATTTTTATTGTCTTTTAACCATACCCATCTCATCATTATGCTAGGAATCAATTTTGAACTTCCATACTTGAAAACGGTTGCAGGAAAGGAACCTAATAGAAAACCTCATACTGCTCGAACAGACAGATTCCTATACAGAAACTAACCTCAAAATCAAAAAATTCAGACTTCCACGATTCTGACGGTATATGATAAGGCATACTTTTCCTTCCAAAAACGCCCAGAATCTCGATTTGAAAAACACTCCTCTAGTAAGGGACTCAGGGCTGACTGCAACTCTGATTTTAAATTTTAGAAAATTTAAAATTCCCTAAGGTTCAAACTTCATATTAAAATCCCTTTTAAATTTAAAATGAATTTGCACGGGCATCCATTTTGCATAAAACATTTTAAGAGTCATTTTTTAATTTCCTTCACAGCTTCCCTACCCTTTGAATCTGAGGTCAAACCTTTGTTGACCGGATGACACATGTCACTTTTCAACTCGCTCCTTCAATGCATAGTCATTGCCCAGTCACTCATGCCACATCATCGTCGCTACCTCGCTATATTAAACCTCGTGCATCTTCTGCTTGGCGACATCATGATGACTGTCAGATCTGCCACGTGGCGCAATCTGGTGCGCTCCTAACATTTGCTCACCACATCATTATATAATCATTCTGTCTCTGCCACTTGTCACCACCTGATTCACTGATGGCACTACAATGGGACCCATGCCATTCATTATCTCCTCACCAGATTTCTAAAAAAATTTCGGCAACTCACTAAGTCGCTAGCCGGATTATTTGGGATTTTTCGGCAAGCGCCATAGCGACCTGCCAAATTTTTTACTTTTTTGGCCGCTTCAATTTGCTGACGTCATTGGTCTTTAACTGCATGTTTGTTTAAAATTACTTTGTCTTTAACAACGTTTACCTTTTCTCATCTGGGTCCCACCTTGCACTTCGTTGCTTCCAAAAGCCCCTGATTCCAATTCATATTACTTGCAGTGTTATATCATATTTAAACAACTCAGAGATGATTTCCACAAAGAATGTGGGATATAAGGCATTTCTGCTACAATGAACTCCATCAGTATGAGGATGCGCCCATGTTTGGGGAATAGACCATCGTGTTGTTGCATGCGTCTTCCAATATATTTGGAGTCGCTTCCACTATCTCATGTGATTTCTTACCACATTGTCGTCTCTTTTATTACTAATTCCCACTGTAAGAAAGATGACTGTAGCAACTATGAATGCATAAGTCAAAACGGTAAAACAGGCTGCTTAGTGATCTTCTGCCTTCTGTATTGTTGCTCTGTTCTACCATTGAATCTTGTGTAGCTTACATTAAGAGAGCCCATTTATGTTACAAAATCGCTACCCCTTGCTTGATCATTTCTCAGAGGCAAAACAAGATAATCATCGGGTAAGGTACGGCTCGGCTCAAGCAAGGGTGGCTACGTTCGAATCACTTTAAGTGCCATTTTGGCTTCTCTTTAACACATGGATACACCTTGTTCATTTGGCCAATGCCTCTACCTGCTAAAATGTAAATTGCCCCTATTCTTAGAGTCATGAGCTTTGTTCTTTCTTTCATTGGCATGCATGCGAAGTGTTCTTGCTTTAGATATGTGGATGCCCTGTCTTTAACCGGCAACTTGGTCTCTTAAACATGCGTGAATGCGTGGAAGCTTTTAAAATGTGTGGAGTTCTCCTCATTGCTATGCGTTGGATCTCCTTTTAAATGCTGGTGTCTTCCTTCGACTGTGTGTAGCCTTCATCATGAAACAAATATTCTAATTAGCATTTGCAATAGCTAGAGATGTTGTACATCTGTATCCCTGCTGCTGACTCCCTTTATTTTATAGGCATGTAGATGCGGAGGCACTGCCGGCTCAGAGGGTATCAACATCCCTAGGTGAGCATTACAACTGGCTAGTCCATTGTGCCACTCACTTTCATTCTGTAGAAGCTTGGCTAATTAGATTACCTTTCCCATTTGTCAACTTCTCTTCTTTACTCTCATCTCTATGAGTTGGAAGCACGGGCTATATAGAGAATATAGGTTTGTTACTGCCATCATCAAAAGAAAATCAATCTCCATCTTTACTTGCTATTAAGCATCTACAATCCATGAACTTTTCTCATCAATATGGGGAGTTCCTCTTATAATACCTGTGGGTTTCTTTTATTCTTCTTTTGAACAAGGTTGATAAATATATAATATGCATTCATTATTAAGACTTATCATTCTTCTTTAGAAACATCTTTAAATTTTCTCGAGCTCCATCAGTCCTGCTGGATTTAGTCAGGCCCAAAAGTGGGTTCGACTAAAAAAAATTTTGTTTCCAAACAACTGACATGAAAACTGATCCATTAACCCTCTCAAACTGTCTGGAATCAAATTTGATTGCTAAGTCATCATTTAAAACTCATTTCACCACTGATCCCTAGACTGTCATTTCTGCGATAGGAGCTCCTGTTGACTACCTTTGAAAACTAACCTGAACCTCTGACCAGACTCTGAAAATTAGCACAATGAATCTCTGCTCTACATAATTTCACCTTGTCCGATATCATCTTATGACGAATTCGGGGACAAAAGATTTTGACCATCAAAGTCACCTTCTCAGGTTTATCTGTAAACAAACATGTCAGAAAACAACAAATTGGCTCTGGAATTGGCTTGGAAAACTGGACAAATGAACACTTGGGAAGACGAAAATTGGGGCATTGATTCTCTGTCATGAGACAATATGAATCTGCAATTTGGGCTCATGACGAAAAATAGGGCGCAAATGGAAAGCGTTCAAAGTAAGCTACTCAAAATTACTGACTGGAACAATGTCTGAAAAGCGATTTTTGCAAATGGAATGACCTTGGAAAAATGTGCATACAGATTCGTCATGACTTACAAACTGACACACTTGGAGTATTTTTAGTGGACAATACAGGGGAACAAACCATTTGACTTGACCAATCACGGGTTAGGAGTTATGACATCATAAACAGGGCTTCCAATCAATCTGCAAATATTGACACTAGAAAAAAGTCAAAAATTCCATTTGGAATCATGCTTGAAAATTGATCAAATGGATTCGTCATGATATGAAACTTGAAACATAACAAGTCTCTGACACCTACAATGCAATGCAACAGGAATTTCAACATTTGGATCAACTGGTCAAAAGTTATAACTCGTCAAACAGGGCTTCCCAGAATTATGTGCAAAGTGCAAAAGCATGAAAACAATAACTGACCAACTTTGGGGGATTCAAAACCTAGTTAGACGAACTCGATATGACTCAAAATCTGAAACATAGGTTCTTGGGTATGGACACTAGATAATCTCAAAGTGGCAAGTCATGACACATTTTTGGGTGTGAGATATTCATTGGCAAACACAGCCTCCTGCCACTGTTTGACACTAGGGCAGAATTGCAAATTTGACAAATGCTTGAAACAGGACTTTGCCAAATGACACAGAAACTCAATTTAACTTCGCAAAACGCTTAGGCATGCTGAATGAAAGGTGCTAGAAGCATTAAAAACCTTAGGGGTCTCAAATGGACAGCCGGGTACATAGGTTTTAAAAGCATTTGTAGGGCTCAATTTTCTCAATATTTTCAAAATGTGACAGAAAATGGACCATGCAATTTTCAGTCCCAACAGTGGCTTTTTCTGAGGATGCATGCCCCTTGCGGGCATGGCAAGATTTCAGATCTCTGGGAGAAGCAGACCATTCCAAAACTTCAAAACTCTCCTGAACAGCAAAACTTTCTCAAACAGCTTTATTGAAAACAGGAAAACTACTCTTAACTATGTACAAGAGATGGCCCCAAGCCACTGAAAAGTTTTAGAACTTTTTACCTCTATCATATACCTTATTTTCATTCACATTCTCCTGAGGCAAACTGAAACTCTCATTCTTCCTTGTCTTACCCAATACATCATTATTCACAATCAGCTCAATAGGAAAAACAAAACTATCATCATCTTCATAGTGCGAATAAAAATCAAATATACTTTCTTCATCTTGCCCACTATGAAAAAATGGATCAGCATGACCATAACAACTAATATCAAACTGAAATTGATCACTACTGACTGGAAACAAAAAGTTCTCATATTCAACTTCATTCAACGAGTTACATGGAGCAGATTGTAACTCACCTTGTGCCTCCGTAAATGAAGAGTATGTGAAATTTGATCATTGCCTATTCGCAACCATGTTACTCATCGAATCAAATTTATCCTTTTCTGAAACTTCTTCACATTCAAATAACTGATTAGTCACCAAAATTGAAAACTCATTCTGAAAGTACTAATCCAAACTATGTTGATCACTATCATCTTCTTCATCAAACTAAAAGTCAGAATACACCTTAAAATTATCTTTACAAGACTTATCAGCACATGAAGAAAATCTATAACCGAATTGACAACACTCACTGTTTTCCACTTCACGATATGAAACATTAAAACAATGTTCAGCAAGATCAACATGAAAAGAATCTGAAACAACATTAAAATTTCCTTCATTAACATTCCCTACATCCAGCAAATCGTCATGTGCAAAAACATTTGAGGTTCTGTTATATACACCTCCAAAGTCTAACAAAGATTGTTCGAATTCTACCTCTTTTTCCACATCAAACTTTGGGGAATTGGTTTGACTGAATGAGAAAGTATTATGAGAGAACATATGAAGATCCTTAGAGATACTTACATGCTTTTCAAACTCACGAGCCAACAATTTTGAGATTTCACTGGAACTCAAGAAGATTGCCTCACAAATCTTCTCCTTGCTATGATTGTCATCTGGACAATATGAAGAATTTTCAATAGCAGGATCCTTAGTGTAACAATCTGAAAAATCAGAATTATTACAACATTCCTTCGTATCATGGCAATCACTAGATCTACTGTTGTTACAACTTTCTTCAACTTCATATGTACTATAACAAAATTTATCTTCTCTTTTATATCCATCTTTTTCATGTTGATTGCTATTACCTGATTCATTAACATTTGAATCCACCTCTTCACATTCGGAAGACAGATTATCATGCTCTACGAATTCATTATATTCATTGCTACCTTGGCTTTCAGCACACTCGTTATCATTAGAAGACGGCTCATGAAATCTATAATCACCACTTTCCATCTCTTCAATGAATTTTTCAATTTGCAAAATTATTTGTAACCTTATAGGTGCTAGCCAATTGACTGAATCGGGTACTAGAACATCAAGGAAAATACTAGGCAGGGAAGATTCTTTGGGTCTACAATGAAAAGGCATCTTACTGATTACTGATTTAAGCCTTAAATAACATTGTTTGACACTTAGACCTTGAGTACTGCCTACCTCAATCCTTATAAGATCTACAATCCTTTTGTAAACCATTGTATTCAACATAGCAATGTTATTATTCATGATTTTCAAACTCTCAAAATTTGGAAAACTAATTTGAGATCTGAGATCTGACTCCATTGTAGAACAAAATTTCTACCTCTTCTTTCTAGTGCTAAAAATCACTAAATAGAGGAAACTTTTTTAAACACTTGACTTCCATGAAAAGAAGCATCAAAATTAAAATACCTCCAGTGCTGATGTTGAACTTCGATCTGCTGATTTGGCACAGGTGTAAGACTGAAAATCCTTTACACCACTGATCAAACTTTGTAGAGTCGCCACCTCTTTACAAGAGGAATAAAATAACCACTGCTGTGATTAATTTTTTACATTTCAATTTCTTTATAACAGCAGATTTCAAATAGCACTTTAAAACTTATCAAGAATTTAAAACTTCCTTTCAAGAAACTACCAACAGTTTCAGATCTGCCCATACAACTGAAAATCCTTCAAAATTTTTACAATGAAATCAATTAGGAATAAATTGGTACAGAGATTTGAGAGTCGCCACTCACACTTTGTGAGAAATAAAACATAATTTGTCGCTTGACAAATCTGAACCAGACCTTCAATGTAGAAAAAACTTGCAGATCATTATTATCTTGGAAGGAAAATATACTTTATAAATGAATTCTTGACTCTGGACTTTCTCAATAGCACTTGCAAACTGAACTGATTGAAGATAGACCTATAACAGTCATAGCACACAATTTTCGTCCAGTTTCAACATACTGCTGATAATGAATAAAGCTTAAGTGGGGAACATGAAACTTCAGCAAGGAAAAGGAACACATCTTTCTATTGATATGCTATATCCAATCTGTTTCATGGCAGAGATTTTGGTTCTTTCTATATGCAACTTCCTAGTAGAGTCGCCATTTTGTTGGTGTTCGAAAACGTTACCCGTTTCCAATTACCTTGGTGAGAACAAAACATATCTAGGGGCAGCTAACTCCCATTATCAACACATCCATTCAGACACAGGGCCAACTATAAGGCATGACCCTTCTTCTTCTTCAAGCTCTGCAAAACCTAGGCGGGTGGACCTATAGATTCTTTATATGGTACCAGTTATCAAAGCATACACTGAATCTATTCAAAGCAGATAAAACCCTTATTTCTCCTAAGGACTCATGAAATAACACAGACCTACGATAGCTAGATGCAGATCTATGAACCTCATAAACTGAGTGAGAGCATTCTATGATAGCTCTTCAACATGAAAAGGGAAAAGCGTTTGATTATTGATGTTGATGTTCAACAAATCCTCAAACATGCAGCAAAACCTAATGATCCTATCTCTGATCGGTGCTTAATCCATTGGGCAATTTCATGAATCCAAAACATACATCTATGACATCAGGACATATTCTGTGTACCCAAACATTAGATCTATCTAATCACCTTGTGATTCAGACATCAATGTTCACTCAGATCTCATTGTCACAAAATATCCTTCTCAACATAACCAGTAATCCTGTCAAACACATTAAGCATTTACTTGGCACTTTGTTCCAACAAAAAAATATATTAGACATACAACCTGAAGGGGAAGAAAATTGATCTCAGCTCTTCGTTCCAAGACCACATAAGACTACATATTACTGAGACAGGAGACGAGAACCAGAATGAAACTAAAGAAATGTTGCTCATATGTATTCATTTTCTTTGAAAATATACATTCAGATGCATGAAATTAAAACATGAAACAACCTAATGTATCAGAACTATCTGTATTATCTGCACTACTACTGTTCACATGAGATAAATTGCTGAAGAATGAAGGTGGAATCATAGTTCTGGATCCAAAGGAATGGTCTCACAGAATGACTACAAATTCTCTACCAACAGTGGTCTCTCAGTAACAAAAAATTGGAACCCCTCAAACAATGAAAGACGGGAAGATATAGCAAAGGAAAGAATCTTGGATCTGATCTTCACGTGACAAGTGTCCATTTGAAATGCAATCCTCTATAACTGAAAAACTTCTTTCTTCCAACTCCCATCTAATCTGATTTGATTTCATCATTAATCTGTAACAAACTTGCAAAATATCCTTGCCTAATGATGAAATCCCTTTACTTGCCAAAATATCTGAAATCTTCATGAAATGCTGAAGGAATCAAACTTTAACTAATTTGAAATTACTTCAATTTGACCCCAACTGCATTTTTATTGTCTTTTAACCATACCCGTGTCATCATTATGCTAGGAATCAATTTTGAACTTCCATACCTGAAAACGGTTGCAGGAAAGGAACCTGATAGAAAACCTCATACTGCTCAAACAGACAGATTCCTGTGTAGAAACTAACCTTGAAATCAAAAAATTCATACTTCCACGATTCCGACGATATATGATAAGGCATACTTTGCCTTCCAGAAACGCCCAAAATCTCAATTTGAAAAACACTCTAGTAAGAGACTCAAGCCTGACTGCAACTCTGATTTTAAATTTCAAAAAATTTAAAATTCCCTAAGGTCCAAACTTCATATTAAAACCCCTTTTAAATTTAAAATGAATTTGCACGGGCATTCATTTTGCATAAAACATTTTAAGTGTCATTTTTTAATTTCCTTCACAGCTTCTCCACCCTTTGAATCTAAGGTCAAACCTCTGTTGACCGGATGACATGTGTCACTTTTCGACTCGCTCCTTCAACGCACAATCATTTCCCAGTCACTCACACCGCGTCATCATCGCTACCTCGCTATATTAAACCTCGTGCATCTTCTGCTTGGCGACATCACGATGACTATCAAATCTGCCATGTGGCGCAATCTGGTGCGCTCCTAACATTTGCTCGCCACATCATTATCTAGTCATTCTGTCGCCGCCACTTGTCACCACCCAATTCACTGATGGCACTACAATGGGACCCATGCCACTCATTATCTCCTCACCGAATTTTTGAATTTTTTTCGGAAACTCGCTAAGTCGCTAGCCAGATTATTTGGGATTTTTCAGCAAGCGCCATAGCGGCCTGCCAGATTTTTTACTTTTTCGGCCGCTTCAATTTGCTGACGTCATTGGTCTTTAACTATGTGTTTGTTTAAAATTACTTTTTCTTTGACAGCGTTTACCTTTTCTCATCTAGGTCCCACCTTGCACTTCGTTGCCTCCAAAAGCCCTTGATTCCAATTAATATTACTCGCAACGTTATATCATATTTAAACAACTCAGAGATGATTTCCACAAAGAATGTGGGAAATAAGGCATTTCTGTTACAACGAACTCCATCAGTATGAGGGTGCGCCCATGTTTGGGGAATAGACCATCGTGTTGTTGTATGTGTCTTCCAATATATTTGGAGTCGCTTCCACCGTCTCATGTGATTTCTTACCACATTTTCCTCTCTTTTATTACTAATTCCCACTGTAAGAAAGATGACTGTAGCAACTATGAATGCACAAGTCAAAACGATAAAACAGGCTGCTTAGTGATCTTCTGCCTTCTGTATTGTTGCTCTGTTCTACCATTGAATCTTTTGTAGCTTACATTAAAAGAGCCCATTTATGTTACAGAATCACTACCCCTTGCTTGATCGTTTCTCGGAGGCAGAACAAGATAATCATCGGATAAGGTACGACTCGGCTCAGGCAAGGGTGGCTACGTTCGAATCACTTTAAGTGCTATTTTGGCTTCTCTTTAACACATGGATACACCTTATTCATTTGGCCAATGCCTCTACCTACTAAAATGTAAATTGCCCCTATTCTTAGAGTCGTGAGCTTTGTTCTTTCTTTCATTGGCATGCATGCGAAGTGTTCTTGCTTTAGATATGTGGATGCCCTGTCTTTAACCGGCAGCTTGGTCTCTTAACCATGCGTGAATGCGTGGAAGCTTTTAAAATGTGTGGAGTTCTCCTCATTGCTATGCGTTGGATCTCCTTTTAAATGCTGGTGTCTTCCTTCGACTATGTGTAGCCTTCATCATGAAACAAATATTCTAATTAGCATTTGCAATAGCTAGAGATGTTGTACATCTATATCCCTGCTGCTAACTCCCTTTATTTTGTAGGCATGTAGATGCGGAGGCACTGTCGGCTCTGAGGGTATCAACATCCCCAGGTGAGCATTACAACTGGTTGGTCCATTCTGGCACTCACTTTTATTCTGTAGAAGCTTGGCTAATTAGATTGCCTTGCCCATTTGTCAACTTCTCTTCTTTACTCTCATCTCTATGAGTTGGAAGCACGGGCTATATAGAGAATATAGGTTTGTTACTGCCATCATCAAAAGAAACTCAATCTCTATCTTTACTTGCTATTAAGCATCTACAATCCATGAACTTTTCTTATCATTATGGGGACTTCCTCTTATAATACCTGCGGGTTTCTTTTATTCTTCTTTTGAACAAGGTTGATAAATATATAATATGCATTCATTATTAAGACTTATCATTCTTCTTTAGAAACATCTTTAAATTTCCTCGAGCTCCATCAGTCCTGCTGGATTTAGTCGGGCCCAAAAGTGGATCCGACTAAAAAAAATTTCATTTCCAAACAACTGACATGAAAACTGATCCATTAACCCTCTCGAACTATCTGGAATCAAATTCGATTACTGAGTCATCATTTAAAACTCATTTCACCACTGATCCGCAGACTGTCATTTTTGCGGCAGGAGCTCCTGTTGACTGCCTTTGAAAACTGACCCGAACCTCTGACCAGGCTCTGAAAACTGGCACAATGAATCTCTGCTCTACATAATTTCACCCTGTCTGATCTCATCTTATGACGAATTAGGGGTCAAAATATTTTGACCATCAAAGTCACCTTCTCAGATTTATTTGTAAACAAACACGTCAGAAAACAACAAATTGGCTCTGGAATTGGCTTGGAAAACTAGACAAATTAACACTTGGGAAGACGAAAACTGGGACATTGATTCTCTGTCATGAGGACAATATGAATCTGCAATTTGGGCTCATGATGAAAAACAGGGAGCAAATGGAAAGCATTCAAAGTAAGCTACTCAAAATTACTGACTGGAACAATGTCTGAAAAGGGATTTTTGCAAATGGAATGACCCTGGAAAAATGTGCATATGGATTCGTCATGACTTACAAACTGACACACTTGGAGTATTTTCAGTGGACAATACAAGGGAACAAACCATTTGACTTGACCAATCACGGGTTAGGAGTTATGACATCACAAACAGGGCTTCCAATCAATTTGCAAATATTGACACCAGCAAAAAGTCAAAAATTCCATTTGGAATCACGTTTGAAAATTGATCAAACGGATTCGTCATGATATGAAACTTGAAACATAACAAGTATCTGACGCCTACAATGCAATGCAATAGGAATTTCACCATTTGGATCAATTGGTCAAAAGTTATAACTCGTCAAACAGGGCTTCCCAGAATTATGTGCAAAGTGCAAAAGCATGAAAACAATAACTGACCAACTTCGAGGGATTCAAAACCTAGTCAGACGAACTCGAAACGACTCAAAATCTAAAAAAAAGGTTCTTGGGTATGGACACTAGATAATCTCAAAGTGGCAAGTCATGACACATTTTTGGGTGCGAGATATTCATTGGCAAACATAGCCTCCTGTCGCTATTTGACACTAGGGCAGAATTGCAAATTTGACAAATGCTTGAAATGGGACTTCGCCAGATGACTCAAAAACTCAATTTAACTTCGCAAAATGCTTAGGCATGCTGAATGAAAGGTGCTAGAAGCATTAAAAACCTTAGGGGTCTCAAATGGACAGTCGGGTACATAGGTATTAAAAGCGTTTGTAGGGCTCAATTTTCTCAATATTTTCAAAATGTGACTGAAAATGGACCATGCAATTTTTAGTCCCAACAGTGTATTTTGTAGGTATTAGTATTTCTGTAATTATTGTTGGTGTTATCATCTATAAATGTGCCTTGCTTAGAACGTATTGCAATCAATATTATTGAGGATTGCGCAATTATATATAATTCAAGGGTTTGCATTTATTGATAATATTTTGTGTGAGATTTGTTTGTGTTGAAGGTTTCTCTTTATTACCTTCTTACAATGCTTTATATGTGTATATAATTTTGTGTATGAATAAAAGTATATATACAATTATGTATACATGTGCATGCATGTCTGTGTGTTGATATGCATACAATAATATATGCACATACTCATTTCTATATACATGTCTTACCATATATTCACATATACATTTGTATATTTAAATGCAATATGATTTGAAAAATTAGTTTCTCAAATATTTTTATTTCTATGATGTAAAAAATAAGTTCTAAGATTTATGCTTTTAATAATTTATGGTGTATTTATAAAAAAAAACTAGACATATCTTACACAAATATATAGAGACATAAATATTAGTTTAAATAGTTATGTTTATAAAAATTTAGGTCCTTGAATTAAATTTTTGACATGATATCTATTTATATAAATTTATTTAAATATATAATTATCTACGCAAATGTTAAATTGTGTATATGTATATACACATTTGTAAATGCATATATAGTTTTCTAATAAACTAAATGTGCAATACAATTGTTTATATGTGTTTATGTAGCTATTTATACATATTTATTATTATATATGTGCATATAAATATATGTTTGCATCTATAAATTAAAAATAAAACTATAGGATTTTGTTTCTTAACATAAGTGTATCATATACACTACTATAAATGAAAATTTATAATGTTTTTTTTACAAACATTTTTTAATATTTCTCTATTTGTTACTACCTATATTATGTACCTTGGGTTTGTAGGCATGACATAGACATGACTAGTTCTTATGGGCTAGTAGTAATGAAACATTTAATGTAGACTTTGGGTACAATATAATTGTTAATATTATGAAAGCTTGAGTTTCTAAATCATTATGGATTTGTACCAAAATATTCTAAACTAGCTATACATGATTTTGTAAGTTCATACATGTTCAAGGATGACTTTCCCACACTCACCATTTTTTCCTAAATTGATAGGCATTTTAGTAATGTCAAAATAAAAAAGTAATTGACAAGGTGGATGACTTGTGGGTTACTTTCATTAAATGTAAATATTTTTAATTTTGCATTCCAGAGTGCTTCAACCTATTATTGTCAAAATGAGATGTAGATCAAATGTGCATAGGATTGTATTTTCAATTGAGTGGGAAAATGTATGGATTTTGGTTACCAAAGAGTTTTCTCATAATCAAATCACAATCAACAATTAATATTATATGCACATTTTAGTTTGACTCAATAGATACATTTAAGTTTTCTACAATTTTGGTTTACAATTTTAGGCAACAAAATCATTTAATCAATAATAGTAAATTAGAACACAAAATAAGAACCTTTTAACTTTTGTAATGAGGTAATATGTCTTTTATTCAAATGTGAAGTTGTATAATATATACAACTATCTATACAGATGTACAAATTATTTATTAGCCGATAGGCTATTATAAGTGAGCATTTCATATAAACCTGTATGCACATAAAACAACTAGTTGTTTTGTTTTTGAGTGGTTTGCACTTTTCATTAATGTCTTTTACTATTGCGATCTTATCCAACAAAGATCTTGTATCGTAGATCTTGCATTTAATGAGTGATCTAACTCAATGAATTTATATCATTGCACAGATTCGCATGTTAGAAGCTCTAAATAACATTGTCATAATGGAGAAAACTTAAAACTCGACAGGCATTTGCAAACTTGGTTTAATTGAGATATTGCTATCAAGATTTAACTCTGTGATTTTGAGTCAAACTCATTGACCATAATTCACGAGCAGTGATTCAACATGAATCCATCTCTCATAAGAATAAATGGAACACTTAGCACTCATTGGATCTAGGTGATGCTCAGAGGAGTGAAGCATCGAGACTTCCCGGGAGGTCACCCATCCCAGTACTACTCCAACCTGAGCGTGCTTAACTACAGAGTTTCCTCAATGGTTAAACCCAAAGCTTGCAAACCCCATTTGCAAAACCTTCACCAAGTGTTGTGCCTTATGAACCATTCATTAGAAAGCCCCTTAAGCTCATCAATTGATAAGTAGGAGATAATTTCCACAGCAAGTCAAATTGGGATATTGCTATCAGGATTTAACTGTGTGATTTTGAGTCAAACTCATTGACCCATATTTCACGAGTAGTGATTCAACATGAATCCATCTCTCATGAGAATAAATGGAACACTTAACACTCATTGGATCTAGGTGATGCTCAGAGGGGTGAAGCATCGGGACTTCTCGGGAGGTCACCCATCCTAGTACTACTCCAGCCTGAGCGCGCTTAACTACAAATCCCGGTGCTAAGTACTAGGATGGGTGACCTCTCGAGAAGTCTCGGTGCTTCACCCCTCTGAGCATCACCTAGATCCAATGAGTGCTAGGTGTTCCATTTATTCTCATGAGAGATGGATTCATGTTGAATCACCACTCGTGAAATATGGGTCAATGAGTTTGACTCAAAATCACACAGTTAAATCCTAATAGCAATATCCCAATTTGACTTGCTATGGAAATTATTTCCTACTTATCAACTTGATTTAAGCTACTTCCTGTGTTACTCTCAACTATTGTTCGCCCATCTCTTTAATGGCCTTATTACACTTCCCCAACTATTACAATCACCCGTTTCCTTAATCTACCGATATGAGTAACGCAGTCATATATATATATATATATATATATATACAACTACTGTATTACAAAAATGGATAGTTCTGCTACACCACCTGGCACTATGTATGTAATGTAGAGAGTTGCTTCAACCACATGCCATTGTCTATGAAAAAGGACACTTTTTCAGAAAACATGATAAAGAGTTATTATCTCTATTCCCCCCAACGCTCTTTTTCAATTCAGACTTGCATCCTTATCTCCTCTGTTTGAAACGGCTATACGAAATCTATATTTATATGTCGTACCTACTGGATTAATCTCACAAAAGAGATTAAAGGTGAGTAGAGAGTAAGACAGAGAATTTGAATAAGTATTTTGAGCCTGAGGAGGTAAGGTTTTATAAAATGGTGGATTAGGAACAAAGGAATTGAATACAAGTAAATTTGATGTCTTCAATGATTCATATCAGAAAAATTGAACAAATTAATGTTATGGATTTTAATCTCTTAGATCACCCATTCGTTCATATTTGAAAACCACTACTAAACATTCAAATAAATGAAACCAGGGAAGCGACTAATTTTGTGCTCCTACAGTTTCTAATCATATGTCAAGATTTGTTGATTTTTCCAATAAACCTTTGTAGCTGAGTGAAGAGCTTAAAGGTAACCTTTCGGCTTTCCCACATTCATGGAGCTCTCTATAGAATTTGTAGGGTGTGTGGTCCCTTATGTTTACTCTTCAATTGCCGCTCACCAAAAAAAATTACATTTTGTACAAATGGAACAATCAAAAAACAAAGAAAGCTTTAAAAAATCAACTATTAGTACATGTGTGATGAGGGCTATTAATAAATGTGCTACCATTTTGGGGATTGTTTATAATTGGGTGTCACTCCACAAGTTAATAATATTCTCCTTATTTAGGTGAAGAATTTAGGATATAATTTTTTTGACTAATTTATATAAATAAACAATAAGAAGTAAATTCAAAGATATATTTTTCATTTTGTAGAATTTTTTTGGATTTTTAGAAGTTTAAAAAGCTATGTATTTATTTGATTATTAAAGATTAAAAAATAGAAAAAGTATAAAATATCTTTATTTTTTAAAAATTAATAAAAATAATTCATATATATATGCAAGGAATTCAAGAAATTAATAGTAAAAAGACATATTAAAATGTGAAAATAAGAATATCTTTTTGGATTTTAAATGAGAAAAAAACTTTTTTTTTAATTGGGTGTCAATCCACAAGTTAATAATATTCTCCTTATTTAGGTGAAGACTTTAGGATATGAATTTTTAGACTAATTTATATAAATAAAAAATATGAACTAAATTCAAAGATATAGTTTTCACTTCGTAGAATTATTTTCTATTTTTTAGAAGTTTAAAATGTTATGTATTTATTTGATAATTAAAGATTAAAAACTAGAAAAATTATAAAATATCTTTATTTTTTAAAAAAAATTAATAAAAGCAATTCATATATATGCAAGGAATTTAAGAAATTAATTTTTAAAATATATATTAAAATTTGAAAATAAGCATATCTTTTTAGATTTTAAGTGAGAAAAAACATTTCTTTAATTGGGTGTTAGTTCACAAGCTCATTCCAATTTTAAATTATCTTTTGGTATGATCCCCTACCATAAATGCCCATATTGTTATAAATGTATTTTGTTTCCATCTCCAAAAACTACTCAATAATCCAATACATTATTGTGGACTAATAAACTACCAACAAATTAGTTCCAAACATAAATGACTTATGAAATTATTTTTACATGCCTAAATTAAGGCTAAGTTTTACTCGTAATGTAAATCTTTCTTATGAATTAATTTACTTCCCTTTTAGAAAAAAATCTACACAAATAATAAAATATTAAGAATAATGCTATTGTTTAAGTGTTCTACTTTATTTTTTAAGTATGTTTTATGTGATCATTACAAATTTAACTAGACAACAATATAAATAAACCATTAACAAATATTGTATTATTCATTAAGACAATAACAAATCTTTATTCTTCGATAATAAAGCCATCCTTGACTCTTTATGAATTTGAAAAAATAGAAAAAAGCATGTGAAATGACTTTGGAGTGAGATCCATGATCCTTCCCATGAAAAAGATAAAGTCATTTCATATGACACACCCAACCAAACTTACAAGTACTAAATTTAAGAGCCTGCCATTTTATTGTAGCAACTTACCTAAGGCCCATAGGTTGAGACCTATATTGGTATTGTGTTGAATGGTGAATGGAAGCACATATAAGGTAATTGAACTATTTAAAAGAATGCCTCTTCAATGTCTTCAATTCTTTGTTTTGGTCTTGATATGACAAGATAGTTGAATCTCAAAACCCCCCATTGAGCTTCATTTTTGCACCTATCATTGCTCAAAGATAATGTAACTATATTCCTCATTTTACATGAAAGTTTACTAAATTGAGCTCTCAGATTTAAACTCATGTTACAAAAAATTTAGTTGGGCTACACATCAAAAAAATGCAAAAGTTACTCAATCATCTTGCTACACTTAGTATTGTAGTAAGAGAACACCTACAACCAAACCTTGATAGTGATGTGATTGGCTTCCAAAGAACTCTTGCTATGTAAAGGCTAACAAACAATGTTAACAACAAACCTTTGAATTCAAATGGGCCTTGAAAATGGATCACTTGGGGAAAGTGGTAGATATTGTGTATGTATCGGGTTGTAAACCCCCAAAACCACCTCTATATGTGGTTGTCTGATTTGATAATTGCAATGACCCACCTTGGGACCAAGACGACCCAAAAAGTTTACCTATAGCACTTATATCCTTGGGTAATCATAGACAACTTTTTCTGTATAATATATAGGGAGATCAAAATACAAATGTTCACCGAAGAGTTTCAAATATACACGAGGTGAAGCCTCACCACGAGATTATCAAAGAGTAAAGTAATAAACCATAAACATTAGAAACAAAAAAGGAGGACTAATGAAGCGGATCCTCATCAGCATCCACCCATGTTGTCCAACCCAGACTACCCTCCATCCAAACAATGTTCTTTTGGTTCTGAATTTGATTGAGCAAGAGGATCATGTTGTCAGTGCCTCCTCACTTCCTTATTCAACCGCTTGATAGCTTGCTCAAAATGTTGGAATTTGTTCATATGCCTCCTCCATAAGTGCCCATCCTTGAGTTTAGTGGCCAAGAAGGTGGCGTAACTAGTATTGAGAAGTCTTTTAAATTTGTCTTTATCAACTTTCCTAGATCTACCAAAGAATGATCCAGAAAAGATTAGTATCCTTCTTAATCCCATCAATATGACCAGTAATAATTTCAAAAATATTAAACTTGGTAGGAAAAGAGATACCAAACATGAGCCAGATCTCTTTAGAAAAGCTACAATCAAAGAAAATATACCTCCCAGTTTCTAGAGTTCTACAGATAGTACAATAATGCATCTCACAAAGATCCTTTCTAATGGGGAGTCTATCCAAAATTAACAGCCATTTAAAACATTTGATTTTAGGGTCAATTGTGCTTTTTTACAGCTTATCAAAGTATTTCTTCCAAGAGGATACATCAAGATTAGTGTACCAAACTTTATTGACATGGCTGATGATGGAATCATTATAATCAATAACACTATAGATATTCTTGGCTTTTAGCCTGGTCATAATGGTTCCATCCAGCCATTTAATGCTCAAAAAGCTGTTGGAGTCAACATGACAAATCATCCAACATAATAAACCTATCATTTTCAAAAATATCAGCAAATTGTGTGATCCAAAATTTAGCATTCATGGCGAAACCCCTTTCAATGTTACTTCTAATAAGAACTTTACAAGGATCATCCCCATCCAAAGAGTGGAAGATCCATTTGGAGACAAGAGCTAAGCCCCCAATTTTAAGGTCCTTCAGCCCTAAACCCCCAAGGAGCTTGTCAATGTGACACCACTCCCATTTAACATCATGGAGTTTCTTGTTACCTTTGTCATCTGACCAAAGATAATTCCTGATGGCCTTTTGAATTTCAAGGATTTGGCAGTTATTAAACATCTAGGTAGAGGCATAATATATGTTGTAAGAGGAGAAAATTTTTTGGCAAACCTAAACTCTACCAGCGAGGGATAAAGGTCTATTGTGCCATTTATTTAACTTTTTGGTGATTTTTTCCTTAACCCAAAGCCACATATATTTAAGAGAAGGTTCAATAGAGAAAGGGATACCAAGATACCTAATAATATTGTGAGGACCTCCCCAGTGAAAATTATATTTTTTAAACTAGTCAAGTGGTCGATCCTCCCATCCAAGACATATGGATTTAGAGATGAACCCCAGACATATTGTACAACCTTGTGAAACTTGATGAACTGAGCCAAAACTTCCTAAAAATCCCAATTGAGGAAACTAAAAGGAATGTCAATACGAAAGGTGTAAATTTGAGGCGATGTCTATGCAGGGACCACCATTCATTAGGATTTTTAATTAATAAAAAACATTTTTAAAAATTGTATTCTAATTTAGTTTAATTTTTAAGTTATTTTTAAAAATATGGTGAAAATGAAATAAATGTTTTGTCTTCTACATTTCTTATATGAATTTAAGAATATGAATGTGACTATGGTGGATTTGATTATTATTCATGTCAAATTAAAAAAATTAAATTTATTTTTTGTTGTTTACACTCCTTTCATGTTGTATTAAATATTGGCAAAAATATACATGGACAACTATCTTATATAGACTTCCACCTTTTGCCACTATCGGCGTACCCCTTGCTCCTTTGGGTGCAAGTGCTAGTTAGATGATTCAATGATTCACTTTTCTAAGGGTTAAATCACAAAATTCTAAAACATCAATTCTATTTTGCACCTCACAATGTTATTGTATACATCGCCAATAATTATCTTACTAATGTTACTATAATTTTCATCTGTATAGATCCCAATTCCACAAGGAGAGATGTGATGAATATTATTAAGAAAGTCAATGATCTATTAAATACTTATTTCTTTATCATTATGTGACTTTATGAGAGCCCACCACTCAAAAACAATCCACAACTCTGTCTCATGTTATTATATATGTAATTATAGATGCTTAAGTTACTTAGTATAATAGACATGTGATAGGCACTTTGGTCACCATCCACTTGTCCATAAACCTAGTATAAAGGAAACACAACTTAAATCTTGGTTTGAACAAAAAGAGAATGATATTATCTCCTCGTCAATTTAATGTATAAATGTGCCTCTACTAATTATAAGAAGTAGATTTTTCAACATTCAGAAAGAGCATGTGCATATTAAACAACCTATCTAATGTATTATAGAAACAACAATAAATTTACTAAAATTAAATTTGTTTTTCTATCTTATCCACTTGAGCTATACAATATAAAGAAATAAATGAAATAATTACAATTTATTAAAATGGTATTAAAAGACAATTAGAGTTTGTCATCACCAGAGTTGAGAAAATATATTTTGTTGCTAAAAAATCACCTTTGTGATGGTAGACTCAATGATATGGGCAATGACAACACTAAATTAAATTTAGTTTTGTTATCATATGCACACATATATTTGCAACAATATATATTATCAAGTTTTATATATTTGTAAATTTAAATCATTGTGATTCACTCTCATTTGTGTACGCATTTTCAAAATGCATTATGTTGATGTATTTTTTATTAGATAATCTTTCATCATATCATTCCTCTATATTACATGATAACCATGTGTCAAATTTCTCGAGTTAAGGTGATTGTAAATATCATTTTACACAACTAAGATCATTCCTCTATATTACATGATAACCATGTGTCAAATTTCTTGAGTTAAGGTGATTGTAAATCTCATTTTACACAACTAAAACATGCTATTTAGAATTTATATTTATCTTGTCACTATTGTGTACATTGTTTTGATTAGTATTGATGATGAAACCTATTATTTGTTATACCAACCCCTTAAAAATTCTTAAACTAAACCTTTGAAATTTAAATTTAAATTTATGATGTCATAAAAAAAGTGAAATCTAGAATGCTCACTATAAAGAGGAAATAAATATTTTCTATCATCGATGCAAACAAACACAAATGGGGTAAGCCATTTATCTGAAAATGACCAAATAGTAACCACTATTCTTCCAAACCATCAAAATACCATATTTTTATTTTCTTGTCTTTATTTTTATTGTTTCACACAAACCAAGTTAATGTGTACAATATATACATTTACATAATCCAAATATAACTTTATGATATAATTCTCAATTTTTTGTTCCAATGTATTGGAACATGCATAAATAAACAAGTAAAACACTAGTTCAAAGTTCATTTGATACATAACCAAACATAATTTTTCCGATGTAATTCTCAACTTTTTGTTCCAATAGATTAGAAAATGCATAAATAAACAAGCAAAAAGCTCATTCAAAGTTCATTTGATAAAAGAAAAGTAACTTCTAGATTGCATGCATTCATAACAAACAAAAAAAGGTTAAAATTTATTCCTTCAGACAATTGATTCTAAGCAAATATGTGATACATGCAACAAATTCAAATGTCATAATCAGTTGTACAGAAAAGATACAAGCAACAAATTCAAATGTTATAGTCAGAGTTGTATTTCAAAATTGTACAGAAAAGATAGTAAATTAAACTAATGTGCTTTCTAAGCACATCAATTATATTGTCAGCATGTTAGCTTACATATAAGCTTCCACTGACACAACCATTGCACCTCCTCCCACTGCAAGTGCTAATAATGTGCAAGTGCCTTCCCTATAGAAATTTTATAGGTTCTTCTCTTCACGAAGATGGTTGCCTTTATATTCATTGTAGTTCAAAATATGTACTTCTTGAGTATAAAGTAAATTTTCATCCCGTTCGTATGATTTCAAAAGGGGAGCCTTAAGCATGTTTAATTCAATGGAATTTCACTGGAGTCCTGTTGCTGAGCGCTCAAAGAAGGCATCTCCTGACCACATAATCCATTACCACAAAATCCAGCTTCTCACTCATGGCATCTCAATGACATAAATATGATCCACTAGTACTACCACACAATCCAGCTTCTGACCTATGGCATCTAAATAGCATCATCTATCGTCCACTGCTGCCAATGCCTCTTTTTTACAATTCTGCGAGAAAATGTGCTAGATTCTTCTATGATAATGTGCAACACAGCTACATTCTCTCATCGAAGTGAACTGACCATAACTCAAACCTAAAGATCCTCTAACTCAATGATGAAGGAACTATTTTTGCTTGACACTATATCGGTGGTAAAATTATGAGCCATATAATCACCAGATTCAGCCATAAAACACTCAAATGAATCTGCTAAGTTAGTTTTCCATACAGACGATTTACAAAGTTTCTCATATATATCATACCTTACAGCTTTGAGTCCCATTTTAGTTATTTCTTCTAGAGGCTTAGATTTTGCAAACCCTGAAATGTCAGTTCCAGATTGTACATCTTGAAGAAATATCTTCGCATTACGTGATTTCTTGAACCTAATATATGCACAGCTGTCATCAACCAACTGCACTTCAACACCTTTTTCACACATATTGTGTATGTTGCATAACATTTCCAAGAGATTCCTAGATGAAGATCCAAGCTTAAATCCCCAAATAAAAATTATATTTGAAGTTTTTAAATTAGAAGAATCCCCCACTAGTTTGACAACTTCACCTTCATTTTTTGCTTTATTGGGCAGAGTGCCACCAGGGTAAAGAATATCAGCATAGTCTGCCAAAGCCTCTAACCATCCATCAGCTGTCCCATTTGATGATTTGATTTTCAGAAGTCGGCAAATTTTAGCAAACAAATAAGTCAACCTCAGGACAGTATATCCATGACTTTTATGTCCCCTGTACCCATAACTGCATATGAAAAAAAGAGCTATTAATAAAGTGCCATGATTTTATTAAACATCGTCCGAACAAACAAAGATCACAAAAGCTAGGAAATGATATTGCTTTGACCTATGTCTAATACAAATTCTAAGTAGATTAGGTTTGTTACTACAGTAATAACTATTTGACATGTCACAAAGAGGGGGTGACATTACCACTTAAATTCAAGGGGAACTTCCAGATTCATAGGCAGAATGAACTGCCTGTTCAAGTGCAAAATAGCTGCTTGTAAGGATTTTTCTGTCGTCATGTGAGACATCTCCTTGGAATAAGCTGCTTTCAAAAGGTGACTGACATCTATCAAGTGGGGAAAGACACTGTGGAGAGAATATAAAAACACCTTCACAGTAGCTGGTAAGGGTGCAATGAAGTTTGAATAAATAATAGCCAAATCTGCAAAAACGGCACCAGTAAAAAACATGCATAAATTATAAAATTCATCCTTACTATTCTTAAATTGAAAAATTCTAAACTAAAAAAAATCAAATTAAAAAGCATCCAAGAATTGAATTGCTATCAAACATATAAATGCTTTTATCAAACTACCGGTTAGGCAGTTGTGGCCAACAATGGTTTTTCTTGAGTTGATAATAGTGTTTATAACATCCCGAATCCCCTGCTGTTCTGCTTGATGTTGTAGTTCACCCTTCAAGTAAGAAATTGAATGTCAAAATGTGTCACAAACTAAAGCTTGAAATCCATCCCCATAAATAATAATCTAAACTTACTGGCTAGGAAAAGTTGAATGCCAAGCTTGCTTGTACCAGAAGATGATGTTTGTCCTCTTCAGAACGTGTAAAAACCACTTCCAACTCATTTTCTGTACCAATTCCATCGGAGCTAGTAAGAGGAACAAGATTTTCAGTAAACTCTATCAACACCTGCAACAAATAAACTTCATATCTAAAGCTGCTTCGAGAGAATAACGCATCTGCATAACATTACAGATGTTCCATCATGAACTCCCATCATTATGTATTGTAGACAGGTTCAGCCAAAATCACCAAAAATTGGAAAATGGGTAGAATGAGGCAAAATACATAATTTGCGGGAATTTGGGGTGACTATAGCTAGCATTAATTCACGCAAAAATTAAGTATCAAGTAAACAAAAAGCAGGAATATGGACATCCACTTTAAAACATTAAAGACCAAAAGTCTCATCCAGATGAAGAGGAACGGTTAACAAAATTTGTTTTAAGAAACACTAATAAGTGAGAGAAGATAAGCATTACAAGATATAATTTGGAACCTGCAACCAGAAGAAACAGCTTCTTCTAAGCTATAAAAAATTGAAATTTTATTAGATTTTAGAACAAATTAACTTCTGACTTTAGTAATGTACTTATCATATCAATATGTATCACAGCTAAATATAGGATTATGAATTTATTATACTTCTGAAATCAAAGAGTACCCTTCATTTAACTATTCATCAAAAATAAATTATAATTAGCCCAGAAACTATGTAGCTTAAAAAACAAATAACTTAACAAAACAATAATCCCTGACTGCATACTGCATCCACAAAAAACAAAAAAATAATCTCTAACTATGCATACTGAATCCTGTTGCCTAATTTTGATAACCTTGGTCTAAAATTGTGCATATGAGAATTTTGGGCCATAATCAAAGTTTTTGCCATAGTCGTTTTGTCATTCTCCGAATTTCGGGATCTGGGTGTCTATCAGGAATAAGCCTTCGGGAATGCAGGAAGGAGGTCAAAATATCTTCACTGAGTCGGTCTTTATCAAGTTGATCTTTGGGTTATCGTGATTGTCCAGCCAAAAGTTCTCGTCACTTTCAAGAATTAATGGCAGGTTTTACGAGTGTTCTAACACATCATCGAAATCCGGCAAGTTCGAAGAAGTTGTTTCGAAGAACGAAGAGGTATGAAATATCCTACCTTTAGCCATTGTCAGGAATTTGGAGACTGCTGGCCATATCGCTGGGTTCCAAAGGGAAGACAGGAACTTCTAAAAAAGGTTGAAAGAAGGTGATAAAGTCATCAAAAATATCTATCCGGGAAAATCAAGAGTGCAGGGAAGGTTGATCAGGATCCGAACACTAAAAGAAGCTATGATTATTGGCCAAATATGTTTCAAGAAGGAAGGTTTGGGAAATCGTGATAGTGCCTGCACTATAATTGGATTCCGAAAGTAAGAGAGGAAACAATGAGATTTCCCTTTGCTTAGTAAAATCTTAAGGCAGAGAAAATAAACACTTCCGGCATCACAATCGGATCCAGATACTTCAGAGGAAGGCCAAAAATAAAGAAAAATGGACAATTGAGGATTGTAGAAAAACCATCAGAATTCGACGTTATGGAAACCATTGATTTTAAAGGTGATGGTTGTAATTTCATATGTGATCATGTGGCCTATTTGCAAAAGTTGCAGAACAATAAATGCTCATGTCCTCTGTAAAAAGAAAGCTATATCAATTCATTTTAGAAGAATAAAGATGGGATTCAAATACTCAGGCTATGATCATTTGACTGGGCTAGGAAGTGAATTACGTAAAATTGGAGACACAAAACTAAGCAGGTTTGATTTAGAGGATCTTCGCAGAAGAATAAACAGTGAGAATTGTCATCCAATTACTCAGAAATTGGCTAGAAGTGGTCTAATAGAAGCAGATGGTTTTCCCGTGATAGTGCAATTTGCTGAATTAATTATAAATTGTATCAATCAATATGATCCGTAAACCAGGCAGATTAAGAAAACAAACGAAGGAGTCCTCATCACTCTTGACAAAGAAACTATCCAAAATTCCTTTCGTTTGTCTGTGAGGAAAGATTATGCAAATTAGGATTTTGCTGTGTCATACTCACATTTTTAGTGGAAGGAAAGCTTATTTCAGAGGTATTATATCTCAAGAATGGTTCAATGTAATGAGCCTTAATGGACAATAAAATAAACTAACTAATGGCAATTATGTCACTGCTGTTACAAATTTAATGGACAGTGATTTATTTAATTTTTTACCCAGCAGTTCAAAATATACATCCAGATGACAAGTACAACAATACTTTGCAAGGATTCATACCTGAGATGAAGAATACACCATTTACTCGTAAATCTGGGCACGAATGGTGACTACAGCAGCTTTTTCCACATTATTGATTGTGTATTTGGATCAGAAAATGTATAACTTCTGCACAGAATTAATGAACAGTGATAAAAGATGTCAAATACCTCTGACACAAGCACCAAACAGCCTCCTAAAGAG
Organism: Cupressus sempervirens; assembly: GCA_028749045.1. Classification (NCBI taxonomy): domain Eukaryota; kingdom Viridiplantae; phylum Streptophyta; class Pinopsida; order Cupressales; family Cupressaceae; genus Cupressus; species Cupressus sempervirens. The sequence continues at coordinate 763,753,930 of CM053783.1, read as the reverse complement.
ACCGATTCTTCCCACAATGAGCACGCAGTTTCATTGATAGCTGGGACGTAGCAATGAACATCTGATATAGTCTTTCAATCTTTCAAATTGATCCCTGAATGATCAGATAAGACTCTTGTAAATGCACAAACTTGTGAAAAGCTGACGTAGAACAATGACAAGCACAACCGGCAAACTCAATGCAATCTTTCAGCACCTCAAACCTGAGTGGTAATGGTGTTCAAACATGCAATAGCTCCTTGAAATCCTTGTTGAAGTGTTGGTTCAAACAATACTGAGTATACTGACAGGGTGGTGAATCAATATATTACTGGTGAATTTGAACTTTTATCATTTACCTTTCTGCTGATATAACTTACCTATATTCTAACCATTCAGTGGATAAGCAACATGGCATGCAAAACAAACAGGTACACACACACAACACCAATTTATCTTGTGGAAACCCAATTAGGGTGAAAAACACGGTTGTGAGGCGATGCTCATGAAGCTTGAACCCTTCTAGAGTGCACCTGGTCCAGACCTTATCCATGTTAAAAGATTACAAAGACACTGTCAAGTGTCACCCAATTAAGGGATTTGAGAAAGACCTGTTATAGTCTTTACCTGGTTAAAGGACTTAAAACACAAGTTAATGTGTTACCCATTTAGGGGATTTAATACAAAGGACTTGCTAGAGTCCACCCACAATGGGATTTACTATTGTAATGATAAGAGAACAGGATTGTTTGACCAACAAGAAATAGCTACTTAGCTTAGCTTGAATCAGATCACCTTTATGCTCCCAAACCAGTTTGCAAATTGATTGGCTCCCTTCGGCTTTACAACTCAGACTTAACCACTTATGTACTAGGCTCTCCTCGGCTTCAGCACTCCTATCCACTGTGTGTTTGGCTCCATGCCTTCACTGAATTCTATTCAACTACCAATACCTTCACCCTTTCTTCTGACCTTTTCTCCTGTTATTGCAATCAGCCTAGCTCTATGGCATTGCAGCTTCTCAGAATATGCAATCCCAACGACTATATGCTATCCTTACTCAATCTCCTTCTAACCTTAACCCGGGAATTCAAAATTTATATTTTGTTGTCTTGATATGCTTGTTCTCCTTCCTTTGTCCTGCGTTGTTTTCATAGGTAGCATGTGTCAAGTGTACTTTCCACTATGAAATGTCATGGGTTGCTTGTGACCTTTGTTTGCACAGTGGGAGGAATTCAAATTTGAATTCTCCTGCTTATCTTACCATTAGAGCTCGATGTGAGAGGTCCCTCTGCATTCTCCAAGGTGTCAGATGATTTTCACCTACCTTTGTAAAGTGTTCAATCATGGGTTTCTTGGCTTTTTCTTTTGATAGTTTCACTGCCTTAATCTCACCAGTCATCACTGAGGACTTCAATTCATCTTGTCTGATCTGTTAACCTATCCTCTTCCTGGTTATAGTTATGCCAACAATCTCCCCCTTTGGCATTGATGGCAACCTTAGCGTTATTTCATGCCTTAGCACAATCTTCAAATGTCTAAAAGCAATTTACTGACTACTGCATATTTAGAAAATAATAACATGTTTCATTAACTTGCTCACCTTTTTCTTTAACATCTCCCCCTAAGATAGTTGATTCCTTAGGGCTCCATCACTAGTCTGTTTTTCTCTCTCTCTGTTATATTTTCTCTTTGTTGTGTACAAATGTCTTGCTTACTTGTGCTCTCCCTTGCTTTGCTTTGTTTTTTGTTTACTTCTGCTTGTTGCTCCCCTTACTTTGCACATGATGCGTCTGACTTTTCCCCATACTGCTCATTGTGCTCTACTCACTTCTCTCCCTTCATTACTTTTCTCCCTTCACTACTTCTCCCCTTTGATTACTTCTCCCCCTTTGACAGCTATTCCAAAGGTGTATATTTGTAACCTTTATCTCTGTGACTGCTCCCCTTATGGAGTAGTCCCACTTGGTCATTAATCCAGTGTAAATATAATCTTTGAGGATCATGGATTGATGTCTACCCTCTATGCTCTACTTAAGCAAGATAGGGGTATAACCCCTAACCTTCCTCTACCATACTCAAAAATATCCTTTTGAAGAAGTTTTGAAAAGATATATCATATCTACAAGTTGCTCCTTAGTTGGGAGACAGGACATATTCCAACCTGACCTCTTTTTCTTGCACTTGCTTTTTCAGAAAGTGATAATAGAGAGATGTGCTTTGTCTTTGAGTGCATCACCAGATTCTTTGATATGTTGATGGCGCTTGTATTGTCACAGCTCGGTTCTTCTATCTTCTCCTAAATTCATTATAGTAGTTGTTTTATCCAAGCAATCTGAGTACAATTTACTGTTGCAACTACATATTCAGCCTTTGTTGTTGATTGAGTGATACAATTTTGATTCTTATTGGCCCAAGGTACCAATCTACCTCCAACAAAGAATGCACGTCCAATTGTGCTTTTCATATCATCTAAGTTTCCTACCCAGATAGCATCTATAAAGATACTGAGTTCACAGGTTCTTTTGTGAGGATACCATAAACCATATTCTTCAATACCTTCTAAATATTTGAAGATTCTCTTTACAGCAACCATGTGTGACTCTTTAGGATTGGCAAAAAATCTAGCCACTATCCCCACTACTTATAAAGATTCCACCTTTCAGTTGAGATACTTGTAGTCCAATGAAGAACTTTATCTCTCCAATCATGGACGTCTCGAACTCTTTCTTCATCTCTTCTGCAAATTCCTTGCTCATCTTATCATCACCTCCAAAGATGATATCATCCACAGATATTTTTGCAATCAGCGAGCCAACTTCAGCTTCTTTCTTAGAATTAATGTTATTGTTGTCACTGGTTCTTACAAATCCAATCTTTATCAGCTATGAGCAAAGTCTCTCATACCATGTGTTAGTAAACAGTTTTTCTCACATGTATTCATATGTAAAAACAGAGAAAAAGTATGTAAACTAACAAATGAATTCCTATAGAAGTGATTGAGGAACTCTCTACTTGATATTTCTTCACTGAAAACAGGCGCAGCTACCTTTATTGCAATGAGATTTTTGATCTATAACTCAACAGAAAGACCTTTCAAGAAAACAATCCACTAAAAATGTTGAATCAACTTATTTTATCTCATCAATACAAAATAAACTTTAATTGAAAAGAACCACTCGATTTTAATTATCAAGATGATCCACATATTGAAAATTAAAACTATCGAGTAGGCAGATTGATAAAACTAATTTCTCACAGCATCCAAGTACGAATTGGCAATTTCAAAATAAGTAACAGATACAGCTAAAAGCTTAAACAGTATCTTCAGAAACACTGATTTAAATAGGCAGATAATAGTATCCACTTACAAAGCTTTTAACCATAAATCAAACTGTAGAGTTTCATCGTATCTGCAGAAATTCTGAAATGTTACTTCTAACTTGAAAATCATAAACAAAAATAGTTTTGTCTATCGATCTACTGGAGAATTCTAACCCTTTCTACATACTAATTATTACATATATATAGGCATGGGGCTGGACCATTGCCAAAATTACCCCACCAAGAGTTGATTGTCTTTTGCTCAAGTAACTGATAACTGAAATGCAAGAAACATGAAACTGAAAAGAAAAAGAAACTAAGCGATTAAGTGTAACCGCCTGTCTTGATCAGATAGCGCTATCCCTTGTTGCCACTCCTTTTGCTGTCTTCCACGTTTCGTAAGCAGTGGAAAAAGCTGAGATAACAAATTGATGTGGGAATCCGATGTAGGCGAACCTTTGCTTCCATATTTCTTTCATCTTCTTCAATTCGGCCACCTTTTCTTCATGCATTTCCAAATGTTTCAGATTAATGATTAACATAGCCTCTGTATGTGCCATGTTGGAAAAGTCCTGCTTAGCTGGTGCCTTCTTGTCTTGCCACTCCTAAAACTTCTTCTGAACCTCTTTGATTATTTCATTTGATTGGGCAACAGAGTCATCTTCTTTTCCCATGAACTGTTTGGCAAACCACTTAAGATCATTTTGAATGATCTGGTGTATGACCCTAAGCTCTTGCAACGTTTCTTTAATTTCAATTACTCCTTGTGTGAGTGCCTCATTTCTCCATTCAATGCAATCTTTGATGACGTACAGGGCCTTTTCATCTAGACCAGCTACAGGACATTCGGCCTAGAATTTCTGTAGGCCAAGTTCTTGCACGTCTTCCAACCACAGCACCACTTTTGCCCAGTTGTTCTTTTCTTTTTCATATCCTTCATTACTTGATTCCACCTTTTTGGTAATGTTTGATATTTCCTTTGAAGCATGATCTAAGTGACTTATATGCTTCACGGTATCATGTAGTACATCCTGAACCCATTCACCTACTACTTTAGCTACTGCTTTGCACTTATGCAGATTCTCCAATGATTGCTGATTGCTCGCAAAGGATACATCGATAAGGGCTGACATCTCACGTATTGGCTTTGCTTTAGGGTGCAAGATAGCATTAATGTACTGTGCCATATTTTTTATTGTTTCCTTCATTTCCTGCTTATCTTGCCCATCTTTCCATACCCTGTGCGCAATCTTTTTATTAGAAACTTCAAAGAATTTCATATCTACTTCGCGGTTCCCTTTGCCCAAATCAACCTTTGTTATTTGGAAGTCTTGAGGCACTACGAAATCACAAGAGCTTCCATCTGGTGGTATCGCTATTTCTGCTGCCCATCGACCTGAACTTTTGTCAAAATTGATTCTTGCTTCGGTCCTTGCTTTTTTTACTTTAGGTGCTTTACCAAGGCACTTACTGACCAGATCATCAATAGGCATAGATATTGGGACTATGCTCCTTTTCTTCTCCATTGATGTCTCCAGCCATTTAGGCGTGGCTTGATCTTTCACAGTAGCAGGGGAATATTTAACTAAGGAGAGATTACTTTCTTGGTTCTCGGTAGCCATTTGCAAATTCTGGGATTCAGGTACATTATTTGCCATAGGTAAGTCTTTTGCTGTCTCCAAGTCTACGGTTATGGTGTTCTTGCTTTTGACGGCCAATGCCTTCTTCGTGCTTGAGTGGGTTACTCTCCTTCCTTTTGGAGTTTCTTCTTGAACTTGACATTGAAGTGTTTCAGGAATTGCTTCAACTTCAACTTCAGCTTGACCTGCAACAGAATCAGGAACACCTCGATTAGTTTGCTTCCTAGCAGTCCTTTTATCTTTGCTTTTTGAAAATTTCCCAAAAAGATCCGGAGTAGCCATGGCCTTTAACTTTATCCACTTGGCAGTTCTTGCTATTACATCCTTGGTACAGGAATAGACATCATTTTCTTCCTTCTTTTCCCAATCAATTTCGGGAATGGGCATGCATTCAATCTGGTCGATGTAAAACTGATCCAGCACTTCTTCAGAATCATCATCTTTTATCCCATAAGTATCCAACCCCACATTAAACATAGTAATCTGTGTAATGGTTAAGCGAGACCACAGTCTTTTCCTTACCTCAAGTTCATTAAGGCAGTTTGCCCAAAAATCCTCTAATTGTGGAGAATGGACCAGGGATACCGCATTCTTAACATGGTTTCTGATAAAGCCGGTGTAGTCAAAATCTAACCGGGAAATGAAAGGTTCCAAGCATAAGCAGGTTAATGATTTTGCTGACAATATGACTTCTTTCAGACTAGGACATCTATAATGTCCAATCTCAATTGGGAAGAATGCCGAAGATGATCTTTTTGAAATCTGAAAGGACTCAGTCACTGAAACAAATTGCCTACACATCTCAGATAACACTATAGAATCTGAACAATAACGTGGCAGCTTTAAAGGTTCATCAAAAAAACCACCCACTCTGATATATGTAAATCTGGGAAATTGAATGTAATAGAAACCATAGATTTGCACAACTTGCATAGCTTCTTCTGTCATCCTATCATTCTCTCAGCCTCGGAGTTCAAATACCAATTTCCCTAGAAAGACATCATTGACCCTCTTGAACTCTTTGCATACTGTGGCTTCTTGAAGATCGCCGTAATATTGGTAAATGGGTATGTCATTAACCCAAGGTGCATGTGGAAAATAATACCATTCTTTCGATGCAGGTAGTATGTAAATTAGATAAGAAGATAAGAAAAATGAGCCACAGTTGTTAACAGCCATTAAACCCCTATGCAGATTTTCTGCTATAAGATCAAACCAATCAATGAATTTAACCCCTTCAACAATCTTCTATATGAAAAAGTACATCCAAGATTCCCAATGGAATGCATGCTCATTTCCTTTGATCCTATTCAACAGAAGAACCATGTTTGCAATTTCTTTTATAAAATGTTCGATAGTCAATGGCTTAGGTAGTCTAGAACCTCCCTATGCTGGTTTCAAGAGCCAAGACTGAGCTATCTTGTTGTCATAGCTGTTTTTGTTTTCAGCATACAAGCGCTCAACTTCTTCAAACGTCCATGGCTCATAAGGTTCCTTATGGGGAATCCTAAAGGCCGAATGGACATTGGTTCTATTGATTCTAACAATCACTTCCTCTGAGGCTTTTTTGATACATCCAGAAACAGGGTCATAATGGTTTGCACATTCAAGGATAAGTTTTGGATATGTAATAGCAGCGGGAAAAGCGACGGCTTCTAATAATCCACTATCGACTAACCTCTGATAAATGGGGCTTGACTGGGTATTCTTGGCTCGTTCAATTAACTCAGATAAACTTTTATTTACCATGAATGTGTCACGAATTTCAGGCAGAGAACTGAGCAAAGAAGGCTTCTCTAGCTTAGGCAATTTTGGGCGGAAAAGCATCATGACTGCTAATAAAGACAGGCTTTTCAATATATGACTTGAAATGCCCCAAAACAAAGCAACCACAATTTGAAATGCAAAGGGGGATGAAGATGTACTTACCGTTTAATAGAGACAAAGCCTGCTACTCGCCCTTCTTACCCAACAATACTGGGAATTTCTTCGAAGAAAATGGAATGAGCAGAAAAAGGCTAAAATGAATGCATTTAAGGAAAGATTTGTGCGAAAGATCGCAGGAATAGATTTTGCAGGTAAGTGCACTAATTACTCACTCATGCGGCATGGATTTGAAAAGATGCCGCATGTGCTTTGTTTTAAATACTATATCAAATCCACACGTATGCTGTTGCGTTAGGTGATCATGACATGACAATTTTATCCTTCAACCAAATCTTGCCGTAACCAAACACATACTGCCTTAAATCTTTTCATTCATAACTTCACATGTCTGGGAAATGCTGCACTGGGACCCACCTTGATTTAGTTCGAAGATTTAAAACCTGCAGACAACTTTCGTTAGCGTGCAACATTGACACTGAAGTTGAAGTTGAAGAATTGGGTGACCGGGTTTCAACTTCGACTTCAACTTAAACTAAGACCAACTCGAGGAAAGAGATCGGACTAGACGCACGAAGACTAAGGCAGACCTAAACTTGAAGTTGAGGTAAACTAAAACTTCAAGTTCAACTTCGAGACAGGAAAAACTCTAGACTAAAAACATAATAGAGCTCGAGGAAAGTTATAAGCACTAACATGGTGTAAGATAAAACTCCTAGGCTTAGTTTTCCACTTCCACCAAGAGATTTCTCTTATCTCCTAGTATCCTATGCTTCTATAGGATCTCCTAATAGCATTAGATCATTAACTAAATCCTATTCACTCTTTACTACAAGAGTCACACCTTGAAAACTCCACCTTGGATGATCCACACCTTAATTTTGGTTATCTTTCTCACTTTCACTTAGATGGATCTAAGTGCCAAATCCACTAAAACATCACAAATTTCAAACTTCATTGTGGGGACCTTCTTCACATTGAATTCATTCATATTCCATCCCATTTTACTGATTTGGGAAGGTTCTTGGCTCTTAGGTTTATCATATTCAAGATTTCATCCAAAAGAGATCTTAAAAATAGGCTTATTTCTAGTAGCCTTCACCAGTCAGTTTTTCCCCTTTTTAGAAATATTTTCCCAAACAACTCAGAAAACTAAAATCTGATTTGGATACCCTTTTGGAAGTTTTAAAACTTTCATTAAGGTTTTTGGGTCTCAAAGTGACCGTACACCTCCTTCCTAATATCAAGGAGAAACAAGGCTAAGAGGCCTAGTTTCCAGGACAGCTTCTCTAGGATTGATGAAAAATGCTCAAAACCTATCCTAATGGACTGGTACAACTTCCCAATGCTTAGGATGGATAACTAACATGAAAAACTACCATAAAAATTTCTGGGGACGTGCTGTACTTCCCATTCCCCACATGAAATGATTTGATTTCTCACTGTCAAGCCTCTAACCGGGTATGTCAAACTCGCCTAGGGCCTGATCATAAAGCTAGCTTCCTTTCTCATGATGCTTCCTAAATTTAGATACAATATGTACAGAGGCCCCACTTGAAGATTCAACCACTTATTTAGTGTTTCCATGGTTGAAACTCATGTGGGAGCCATTTTTACAAAATCTGTCACAGTGTGACCAAAAGAAAGTCCTGAACTAAAACAACTTGAAAACTATGATAAAACTACTCTAAACCCTTAACACATAAAATGAAAAAGTCTTCAAAATGACTATAGAACACGTCTCAACCACTGTATCAACACGTTTTTGGCTTCAAGTATGACTGTTCCTTCAAAAACCGAAATATCACTTCAAAAATAGAGTTTTCCAGCCACTTCATTAACTCAAACTTTTTTTTACAATATGCAACCAATGCTTGGAGATTCAAGACATCACTCCATTAGGTGTCTTCTCCACCATTCTAGGGCCTATTTTGTCGAAAATAACCTCCCACAATCAAAGGAATCCAAGGCTATCCATGTTGCATGGAATATTTGCAATAAGTGCAAAATGTTGTTATGACAACATTCTTACAACACTTGGCAACTTTGATAGATGCCTTAATCCTATATTATAGGCTTCTTATCCTCACATATTTTGAGGATCCAAGATCATTCATGATCATCATATTTATTTAATAACCATTAACCATTCTTAGGCCTAAGACATATTAATGACTCAATCTCCCTAACTCCTAACATTAAGAATTTAAATAACAACTAACAAAGGCTATTTGTGTGACCTTAGTCTTAGTGACTAATTCACCTAGCCAACATAAAACAAGACCTTCTAAGGTCCTCAACCAAATTACACTAACTTCTTGACTTGGCTAGAGTCAAGTACAAGCCAAAATTGACTAACTAGTAGAGGTTAGCCTATGTGCTCCTGCACCATAACACCATGTACGGTTCAGTCCATACAAGACTTTCTTCAACTTGGACATTGTTTACCGTATGGGTAGATAGATTAATGCACACAGACAATGAACAAGAACAGCAGAACTCCTTTTATTCGCATATGCCAAAGACAGTACATAATGCTTCCAATAATGATTACAATGATTTTCCAAGGTGTACATATACCGTTCCGAAGAACCTTCCCAAAGGGGTCCATCGACTACACAATATCTACCAACGACGTCAACCTGTCGGCTACACAATATCTACCGATGACATCATCCCCCCCAAAAGAAAGGTCGTCTCCTGGCGACTTCAAAACTAACAAAAATAGGACACCACAAAATACAATATAGAAAGAGTATACACTAGAGAGGAGGCTGTGATCCTGAAGAATGCTGCCACCGGCGCAATTCATAGACTTGATCCGTTTGGATGCTCGAATCCTTCAGAATCCATGCATTAACCTCTCTGGCTTCCTTCAGAAAAAGCGCTACATCCATAGCTTGGGTCTTCACTAACTGCAATTCCTTCTCAGTCGCTTCCTTATCCCGTAAAAGTGTTGCACGCTTAGCTGCCCCATCTACTGCCAGAGACCTCTCAGGTGCGACCTCGTCTGTTGCCCTGTCCACCTCCACATGCCTGCGATCATAATAGACTTCTTTGTACAATCCTACTATCTCGTGCACCACCTTCTCCATTGGAGTGTTGCACGGTCCCAACTCCTGCTCGGTGGCCCAATCCGCCAATATCTCCAATGTCTTAACTGCTGGCCATCCTCTGTCTTCAAAGCAGGAACGAAACCGCTGAGGACAAACCCCCTGAATGTAAGCTCGGACCAAATGTCACTCTCTCCTTCGAGTCATAGCCTACAATGCCACATTGTGTCCCTTCTGCAGCGCAGCCCACATGGCCCTAAGGTAGTCTCTGCATCTGTCCTCATCTAACCCATAATCCTCCTTCGGCACATCATCCATGGTCCATTCCCCATCACTACTCGTCTCTGCCACTCCTACGGTAACCATGTCCACATCTGGTGTCGCCTCCTCCTTCCTAGGCGCATCCTCGGATTGTGGAACTACCACCTCTTGTGGCTTTGATACGGCTGCTGATCCAGGGAAGACTCCTCCATGACTCGAGGACTGAATGGACGGTCTAACCTCTGCAGGAATGAATCGGAACTACTGCCGCAGAAATGCGCTCGCTCTATCCATCACCTCCATTCTCTCAGACTGCTCTAACTGTGCTAGCTGGATGCTCTCCTTTTGTTGTGCTGACTGTGCTAACTGTGCCTCCATCAACAAGGAAGATGAAATAGTGACCACAACATCTAAACCAATCACATCCAAAAAAACCTGGGGTTCAGACTCTAGCATTGGCAACTCTGGCTCTGTCAGTGCAATAGGGTCTAGCGTACAATCCTGGGAAGGTATGCCCTTAGGTGAAACATCTGCCGCGGCCGTCGAAAAAGCAATCTCTGTAGTGGCCGCCGGTGCAACATCTGTCAACCGTGGGACACTCTCTGCCACTGTCGGTGGGACATCTGCTACTATCCGTGAGACCACATCTGCCACTGCTAGTGGGGTCATAACGACCGGTGCATGACACTGACCAAACGAAGGAATGTGTGAAATGGAGGTGGACAAGTGCGCCAAAGTTGGCAATTGAGGCGAGGTAACAAATGTGGACTGGCTAACTGCTAGTTCACTGCCAACTTCCGCAGAAGTACTCTCTTCCTCATACTCAGCCCCACTGTTTTCTAAAGTGTCCTCCTGTCTGCTGTCTGTGTCCCCGTAAGCCTCCAATCCTCAGAATACCTTCTTCTGCCCCGCTGTTGTTCCACCCGTGTCCAAATGTCTCCAATAGAATATTGGAGACTCTCCTTGCGCCAACTTTCCCCACAGTGGAGCCTCAAAATCATCCATTGGTATCTAATTAACGGCTGCCTCCAGAAACAGGCCAATGGCATGGTGCAGCATAAAGAACGTTCGGTGTTGCAGTGTCATGAACTCCTCCATCCGGTCGGCGAGGACTGTGGCCCAATCGTACACTGTGCCATTCATGAATACAATCTGTGGCAACGCTATATCCAAAGCCCGAGTTGCCCCTGTCAACTTGCTTTTGATGACATCCATGATGCATCACCAGTGGCCCTCTCGAATTAAATCTTGTCGAAGTCCTCTGCACTTAGACCCCTTTACTACTGACTCCAACTCCTCAGGCAAAAGATCGCAGCCTACCAATCTTATCCAATATTCTTTCCGTTCCTGAGACAGCTTGTGGTTTTTGATTTCCACCTTCCGACCTCCTACGCCAAGGATGTCGAAAACCCTAGCGAAACCCTTAGGTTTAAAAGAAATCGTCATGCAGTGCTTTTTGTACAGAAATGTGTTGGTTCTGCTATGCCTATTGTATGATTCGATCATGGTACTCAAAACTGATTCAAATAATCGAATGGAAAACAATGGAAGCTGTATGGCCCAATGTACTTGTGCTCGCACCGGAATCTGTTTAATTACCTTTGTGTCTGAAGTTTCTTGCCACCATTTTCGGCACTCGCTGCCATTGAGCCCTTCAAATTGAACCGTTCGGTGTGTGAGTTCAGCCCTTACTTTTTGCTTCTTGTTGGCAGATGTTGATGGCCCTACAACTCGGATTCCAAAAGACTCTAGCATTCTTCTCCCTATTTGTCTTTAGCTTGTTCTTCCACTGCTTTCGTTTCCCTACTGATTCCATAATAACGGCTTCTTTCCTACCTATATAATGTAGGGTTCCTCCTCTTCTTGACAATGTCCTCTTAGCTGCCCAGAACTTTTCCAAAAATATCCTTTCCTTAATACTTCTTTTTCTCCCACGATGCAGGAAAGAGAGTCCGTACAAAGCCTGGTCTCTATCCAAAGACAAGCCGCAATTGCACATCCCGCAGATAGAAACAGAGGCCACGAGAATGCAGAATGAAAGCCACGGGATTTTAAAAGTTCTCTATCTAACAATACTTTGCCTCTAAGATATCCTAATTCGCCTATTTATAAAAGCCAACATCTTCTTGTTTCCAGTACAAATCATGGAATCTGCTCAGATAATAGCAGGGCCACATCTTCCTACACTCCACTGCTCATCCACAATTAATGTAGAATGCGAGCCGCTAATGATTATATCTGTATTGTGTTCAGATTTCAATGTTGTTGCCCGCGGAGAATGAAGAGGTTGCCCACAAAATGAAGTTTTGTGCACCTACAGGAAGAAGTCTTAACTACCGCAAAAATTTGCCCGTGGCAGAGAGCTTCGCAGAGAAGAGTGAGTCCGCGGTTGGAAGCTGCCTACGAGAAAGAAGGAAATGCGTCGTCCCGCGAGAGAGTGTTTAAGCCGTGGAGACAAAGCTAGCGGATGACAAGATAGGCCGTGGGAAGAGAAGCCACAGGCTGTAAGGTAATCCGTGAGGGCTGTTCGCGGACCTACTCGCAGAACACACTGCCCGCAGGATAGGTGTCCGCGGGACACCCTGTCCGCGGCCTTCTCACTTTTTTTTCTTTTTCAATTTTTTTTCCTTTTTTTTCTTTTTTTTCTTTTTTTTTCCTTTTTTCTTCTTTTTTTTTTTAAAAAAAATTTACAATACAACAAACTCAATTCTGCCTCCAAACTTTGTCATTCTCTAACGATGAGGGAGTCGTTCGGACTTCATCATTCTGTGACGACGAGGGAGTCTTCCTGGCATGGTACATCTTTAGCTTTGACCCGTTGACTACCTGAGGTACTTCTTGTCTGTCTAAGGTCCACAATTTTATTGCTCTATTGTCACCTACCTCCCAGATCTGGTATGGCCCTACCCATCTGACCATCCCCAAGGCTTCCCGTTCTGTTGTGTTGTAGTTTTGTTCTGCTTTTGATAGCGGTCGGTTGGCAAAGTATATCGCGTGATTCAACTCGTGGCTACCTATCTACGCTAAGGTTGCTCTGATCACATAGTTGGATGCATCGACGTGAACATGGAATTCTTTGTTCCAATCCGAGTATGCCAAGATGGGTTCCGTAGCCAATCGTACCTTCAGCCCTTCAAATGCCTCATCCTATTCTTTCTCCCATCTAAACGATTCTCCTTTGCATGTTAACCTATCGAACGGGTATGATACTTTGGCCAAAATTTTGATGAACCTTCTGTAATAGCCTATGTGTCCCAGGAAAGACTTTACCTCCATTACATTGGTGGATGGTTGCATTTCCAATATGACTCTGACTTTGTCCGGATCTGTCTTCAATCCCTCCTTACAGACTATGTGTCCGAGCAGTCTTCCCTGCAGAACCATGAATCTGCATTTCTTCGGATTCAGGGCTAGTCGTGCCCGTCGACATCTCTCCATACATTCACCCAACGCTGCCAGATGTTTGTCCTCGGCGCTGAATACAGACCAATCATCCAAGAACGCCTTGAAGTTTCCGACGGACATTTTGTCAAAGATGTGCAATATGATCTGTTGGAATGTAGCCGACATGTTGCACAGGCCGAATGGCATCCGATTGTATGCATACACCCCATCTTCTACGACAAATGTCGTTTTCAATTTGTCCTCCTCTACTATGGAAATCTGATTGTATCCGAAAAACCCATCCATAAAGGAATAAATTTCATGTCATGTGACCTCCTCCAATATATCATCTATAAATGGAATCAGGAAGGGATCCTTGATTGTGACTACATTAAAGCATCTGAAGTCAACGCATATCCGGATTTGGGTTGGTGTCCTTCAGTGAGATTACTATGGGTGACACCCATTCACTTGTCTGAACCTTAAAAATAATACCGACTTCCAACATCCTGTTGATCTCTTCTGCAACCCTTGCTGCATAGTTCTTATTCATCTTGTAAGGTCACTTCCTTACAAGTATTGCTCCTTTGACCAGCAGGATGTGGTGCACACACAACTTCGGCAATACTCCTTTCAGATCCTTGCATGTCCACACGAATACATCTTTGTATTCCAAAAATATCTTGAATGTCATTGCTTTAAGTACTGGATCCCAATTATCTCCCACCAGTATGTTCCTTGGATCGGCCTTATCTCCCAAATTCATGGTTTGCAGTGTGGCTTCGTTGTATTTGATCGGCTCCCCCTCACTGAATGCATGGGCAGGTGTTTCATCCAGCGGCGCATCCCCTTCTTTTGTTTCCGTGAATTTCCTTGGAAAGCCATCTTCGTTGTACCCTTCCTTTATCGTCAATACGTTGCAGCTCTGGAACAGCTCATAGTCCTCCATCTACCAGTGGAGAAGACTGTTCACCGAATCCAAATCGTCGTCTATTGATCCTCCTTCCAACCGCAAGACTCCCTCCTGATCTGGTTCCATACGCTGCCTCCCTTCATCCTCCTCTTCAGAATCTGATTACAGAGCTTCTTCCCCCACCATTTGGGTGTGTAAATCAATGACGAATTTCAAATCTTTGCTTTCAAGTGATAGAGCGTTTTTCTTCCAATCATGTTTAACTTTGGCTTGTATGAGCCACCCTCGACCCAGAATGGCATCGTATCATTTCCTCTTCAGCGAGATCACGACAAAGTCAAGCAGGAATGGTTGTGTGCCAATCATCACCGATTGTGCCATCAGGACGCCGAGAGGTTTAATGCCATGTCGGTCCGCTGTCAGCAACTGAAATGTAGGTGGCTACAACATCAGCAGTCCCAACCTCTTCCAGGTATCCTCGGGTAAGACATTCATGTCGGACCCTCCGTCGACGATTGTGTCTATGAGAAAATTTTCAAGAATCCCCATCTCAATGACCGTCGGATGTTGTCCAAATGTGAGGGCTAGCAACATTGGGTCTTCTCTGCCTGCGGCAATTTCCTTCCCTCTTCCTAATTCTCCTGGTAACTTAGCAATTGGTGCGATGTTTGTGAGTGTCGATCGGAGCTGAGGCATTGTGAGAAGCAGATCATTTATTTTGACAGGTACCTCAATTTGTAATATATGGCGTACGATGTTTTGTTTCGCACAGTTCCTTGTTGAGGTACCGGTGGTGCCCTTCAACTAAGAAGTTTCCGCATATGCTGCTTTTTCAATTTTCGCCCTTGCTTCCTCCAATTTGCTCTTTTCTTCCGTCAGGTTGGGGTACAGTTTTGCTTGCCTCCGTGTAATTGCCAAAACCTCCTCTTCGTCCGTCCCGATGGTGATCAAATTGGCTCCTGATTTCAGGCACTTGGCATCTTCATGATCACCAAGTCCGCACCATCTACATAATAATTTTGGTGTGTTTGCTATTGTACAGTCTCGGGCAAAGTGGCCCCACAAATTGCATGCTCGGCATTGTACCATTAGAAGGTCGTTCGCATCGTACTAAATTCAGTTGCGGCTCCCATTATTATTGTTCGTATTGTTGTTGTTGTTTTGCCCTCGTCTATTATTTCTATATCCTTCGGACGTGGCACCCTCCGTACTTGTGTTTCTGCTCCCTCCAGACATGGAAGCCTCCTGTGTCAGGAACACTTGTTGAGGTCCTCTGGTTTTCATATTAAAGGGACATTCTTTTGTGGAATGTCCCATGATCTGACAGATCTCGCAGAACTGGTTCTTTGGACAGGACCCTTTGGTGTGACCTTCTGTCTTACATTCTGTGCACCATAGGTCGCTTCCCTTCATTTCTTTCTGCATGTTCTTAAATTCCTTCATCATACGGATCATATCCTTCTGGAGAGCTCGGACCTTCTTCCTGTTGTTTTCATCATCGCTGCTATCTTCTCCTGAGGATGCGTCATCATCTGAATCGAATGAACTACTCTTCTTTTTCTTTTTTGTCTTCTGCTCACTTTCTAAGTTCATTGCTCGATTGTATGCTTCAATGTATGATGACGGTGGCACAATCTTCATCTTCTTCCACAACTTCAAGCGTAGGCCTTCAACGAACCATCTTTTTTGCAATCCATCTGTCGGCTTATTTTCCATTTTATTTATTAAGTCTTTTAATTTCCTAGCGCATACTCGGACAGTTTCATTCTTCCCCTACTTTGTGTTGTATATCTCTGCTACGATCTCATTATCATCATGCAACAGTTGAAATTCCATGATAAACTACTTTTTAATGTTGTCCCAATTGGTTAACTTTTGGGGATCCGTATCGGCAAACCAATCAATTGCGACACCCCGTAGGGTTGCCAGAGATTGTCAAACCCATTTGTTTGTATCTGTTATGCCATTTTACCTCCAAATTGTTTTGCATGTTTCACTGTGTCGGATTGGATCAGCCGTACCATCACCATCAAACTTCGGCAGCTTTTCCTTTGGTCCTGCCATTACTACTGGATTTTGTGCGCAGGTGTTGTTCGATCTTGCAACACCGGCGCATTGTACTCCCACACTGGCGCTTTGTACTCACACACCGACGCTTTGCACTCCCACACCATGGCTTTGCACTCCCACGCCGGCGCTCTGCGCTCCCACACCGTCAATGTTTGGTACAGGTGTCTTATTTGCAACAGCGGCGAACTTTGGTGAAGAAGGATCTTCTGAAGTTGTCCCTTCCGGAAGTGTATCGCGGATGAAGAGTTCACTCCACGCTCGTGCTCCCTCGGCACTCCGAGCCGTGCGAGTTAATTCCCTTCCGTCTGGATTCTCTTCCCTCGGTGAATACAGGTTCAAAAATTCCTCCCTTGCTTCTTCCACCAATTCCACCTGCTGTCGAGTCTCCTCCAACAATTCCTCGGCGGTTCGGCATCCATCAGCAACCTGCTAAAATCTCCATCTACGTTCGGCCTGTTGCACCAAAATTAAATTTTCTTGTGCGGTGCATATTCCATCTTTTCCTTTTAGCTTATTTCTATCATTGTTAAGCTGATTTGGCATTAGTCTGCATTCCTCTACCTTTGTTCTAGGTCCATCAGGCAACAGTGCCAAATATTTAGCGCATGGGGTAAATAGATTAATGCACACAGATAATAGATAAGAACAGCAGAACTCTTTGTATTATTTGCATATGCCAAGAGATTACATAATGCTGATGATGATTTACAATGATCCCAGATAGGGTATAAATACTTCCTGCGGAACCTTCCCGAAGGGGTCCGTCAGCTACATAATAATACTAATCTACCCGTCCGCTACAAAATCTTTACCGATGACATGAACCCGTCAGCTACACAGTTTCTATCGCCAACAAACACTTTGTCCTTCGATCTTCCGATACAAACCCCTCAGGTTGGTCTATACACTTCCTCTTCTAGGACTCCATTAAAGAATGCAGTCTTTATATCCATATGATATACCTTGTATCTTTTGTAGGCTGCAAAGGCTATGAGTATTATGTTTCCTTCCAATCTAGCCATTGGTGCAAAGGTTTCCCCATAGTCAATTCCTTCTCCCTGTGCATATCCTTTACAAACAAGTCTAGCCTTGTTCCTTATAAGCATTAAAACAGATGGTCATTAGCCCCCAATGGGGCATTTGGAAGAATTCCAATACAACAAGGGCCAAAATGTAAGAAGAATGATACTAAACGAGGATTGGTGCGGTGTTGTGACTTATGTGTTGAAATTCACTAATCCAATCGTGGTAAAGCTTCGCTTTGCAAACAGTGATCAGCCATTCCTTCGGGATATTTATGATTCCATGGACACTATGTTGGAAAAGAATAAAAATGGTAAGTTCTACATTCTTTTACAATTGTTTAATTGAGAGATATCTAGATTCTAAAGTTTTAACTGACATAATCACTAATTATAATTATTATTCATATCTCATATTATAGGTCATACAGAGGAGGGAGAATGATCCTCAAGACAACTTTTACAAAAAGTTGGAAGCAATTGTTCATCACTTATGGAACAAGATGACCACCCATTTGCACCTCCTCGCATATGCTCTATCCTTGAGGTACTATAGTGCTTATCAAATATTTGTGCTTATGTTATCCAGTGTTTATGCTATTGATATTTGATAATGTTCAATTGTACGTTATCTCCAAATACTATAATGCAGATGCACTTTGGTAGAGTGGCACCATTTAAAGATGCATACAATGCAAAAGGGTATAAGAGGGCACTAGCTAAAATATTCCAAGCTCCAAAAATTGGGGCGATTGTGAGGAATGAATTTGATGCCTTCATCTCAAGAAATGATTTCTGTACACTAAGAAAAGTGCACTTCTCTAAACCCTTTTATCCAAGATTTTCCATAGATTGAAAAGCTTGAGATGGCGGCTTAGAGCTCCCTAGTCATGGAGTGCAAGCGGCATACAAATGAGCACAAAAGAAGCTCTCAGTTGAGCTTTAGAAACATAGCCCTTGCTAGTAAACCATGAGATAGGAGATTTTTTGAGCAAGAGCAAGAATGCTAGTGTCAAAGAACTCTTGTGTATGCAATGCAAGAATGAGAGTAACTAAGATGAAATGCACAATGCAACTAAGCTAAGCAAATGAAGGTGTTACATCCATACTAACTAGACTATGTGAGCTAAGCTATTGTAAAAGAACTACATTAACATGCAACTATGCTAAAATGCCATGGATGAGAGAATGTAGACAAGAAATAGAAGTTCTCCACAAGCATAAGTCTTCAATCCTGCAGCATAACGGTAGCAAAAGAGTGGATGTAAGAATGAGACAAGAAGCAAGAAGCTCTCCACAAACAAGAAGGTCTTCAAATCCTACAGCATAATATTAGCCAAAATGAGATCTTGTTCCCCTCTTGGAATGCCTCCTATTTATAGATTTTTTTCAGAGAGTTTGGGGTCGAGTTTAGGATTTACCATAGTGAGATTTAGATGAATTCAAAATCATTTGTATGAGACACACTTTGAATAGAATATTCATAGTGGGGAATCCATTAGATTTTATAATTCAAAGTGGGAATCCCACTTTGAATAAAATAGTAATAAGTGGAGATCCCATTATGACTATTCAGAATATCAAATTCATATTAGATTTTATAATTCAAAGTGGGGATTCCACTTTGAATAAAAAAGTCATATTGGAGATCTCATTATGATTATCCAAAATATCAAATTCATAGTGGAGAGCCCATTAGAGTTTTATAATTTAAAGTGAGAATCCCACTTTGAATAAAATAGTCATAATGGAGATCCCATTAGGGATTTTATAATTCAAAGTTGGGATCCCACTTTGAATAAAATAGTCATAGTGGACATCCCATTAAGGATTTTATAATTCAAAGTGCTGATCCCACTATGAATAAACAATGATATCATGGATCCCACTATGAATAGAATATTCATTTATGGACAGAGGGCCCCTTATCAATATAAATTTGATTTCAAGGATGACTCATTTCCTTTTATTCAGAAATTAATATTCATGTGTCATTTGTGAATGGGTTCAATTTAATTGATTTGTTCATAAGAATTGATGAATTTAGCAATTTGATTTTGCAAGGCCAATTTTGGGCGATTACATTTGCCCCTCTTTGACTAATGTGTGATCGATATGGGAACACATGTGGTCAAAGAATAGTTAAGAAGTTAAGAATTCCTCATCTAATATATGATCGATATGGGAACACATCAAATGAAGAAGCCATGATAACAAATAGATATATAGCTCTAACTTCAAAGTATGAAATCGTTCTCTAACTAACGTGTGATCGATATGGGAACACATGTAGTCAAAAAAATAAAGAGACTATAATAGCAATAGCAAGCGTTGAGTGATCAGACTGTTAGCGATAGTCTAGAACACTAGATAAATCAAGAGCAAATGGAAATGGTCAAGCATATGCCCCTGAAAGAGAAAATGTTGCCAAAAAATAGCAATGATAGATTATGTCTGCCCCCTCGGGATCAAAATCGAAATGATAGAGGAAGTGTAGAAACTAGCAAAATATGAACAATAAAGAACAAAAACAATCATCAATGCAATGAAAGTATGCCCCAAGCAAGGATGAAATAGAAGAAACATGATATGAAGTGAAACGGTAAGTGAAAAGAAAATGGAAGCAATGTGAAAATGAAGAAGTGAAGAAAGGCCCCACTGAGAATCAAAGATAGGCTCAAGCAAGTCAGCTAACTACATAGAAAGAAATGGATTTTAAGATGCAATTTTGACCTTAATCATGAACTCAAATTTCGATTTTGATCCCGAAATGAATCCAGGGTGTTGATTTTAGCTATAGGTGCAAGTAAGTCAAAATAAGAAATTTGAAGTGAGATAGCGAAATGACAAGATTACGAAAGATATGAAAATATGCTCAAGAAGGAAGAAAAGACGAATGCAGCTAGCTGACATGTCCGCAAAAGATGAAGAGAGAGCTTTCTCCATATGCAAGATTAAGCTAAAAATGAACCTAACATGCAAGCTAACATGCAAAATGGTTTACCAACAAGGGACACATAACGTTTAGACTCTTATTTCATCATTGAGCATTTATTAAGGACATCATGAGATCATACAATCATCACTAATATAACTATGAGGATATGAATATGATCTATGTCAAATAGAAATGTGGGAATTTAACCTATGCATCAAAGACAAATAGGTCAAGATGACTATGCAGTTGGATTCCCTAAGTTTAGTATAGCAAGATTACACCTGTATCAAGGCATAAGTGTCGAGATAACCCCTGAGTGCGGTCTTGCAAAATAGTCAAGGATGATACGTTTATAAGTCAAAGTGTCAAATAGGAAAAGCATGAATGCTTTAAACACTATAGACAAATAAAGTATACCCACAAGCAGAAATCAAGAAAACATGCCCCATGCCCCCAGTCCTCTAGTCCATGACATCCTCGAAAGACTATTGGGGAGGGAACATATAGCAAAGAAATCGTCATAGACAGCACACAAAGTAGATAAAAAATCAGTATAGCTCAATTGTTTAAGTGTTTAAGTGCGTGTGTGTCACTCACTTGGCTACTTCTTCAAGACTTGATTCTGATAATGAGAAATATCGCGACACCGGAGACTGTAGGTAAACTATCTGAAAAGTGTTGAAAAACACTTGATTTCAAGTTGGGGGAGTAGTGTTGAAAAACACTATTTTGTGAGTTGCCAAAGAAACCCTAATGCACAAGGAAACCTCAAGTAAGCTAAGTAGTTGCCAGGAAGTGTGTTGCAGATTGTGTGATTAAGACTAATAGACATAGGTGCAAGGGTCTTAAGCAGTGCCTCTTTCCAGGTTTTCACCACTTGCCGGATTTTTTTTTAGGACTTTTTTTTTTTTTTTTGTATTTTTTTTTTTTGGCCTTTTTGAATTTAAAACTTAGCATAGCTCAAATAGCATTGATTGGATTGATGCAACGTGTTCAAGAATTTACAACACCTAAAGCAGTAGAAATCTCATCAGTAGTAGTGTGACAGCAGGCAGACATAGTTAGAACAACTGGTGACTGATGCACAAGAGATTCTTAAGTAAGAGCATCTCTTTAGTAAGATGGCGACAATAGACAGACACTGTTGGAACAATTGGTGACTGACACACAAGAGACTCCTGAAAAGCATCAAGATATGACCCTTTAGACTTGGTAAGTTGTTTTTTGAATAGTGTGAGAACGTATGCATAAGCACAAGTAGCAAACAAAAGTTGAAAAATGCGGGAAGCAAGACACTGTATAGAAACCAGGAATTTCTATTTTTTTGGATTTTTTTCAGCATCATATATGATTTTTTTTTGGGGGGATTTTTGAATGACTTAAGATTATTTGCTCTCAAGCAAGATCACATCAACTTTTCCCGATGTCTACCAAGGTGTAGGATATTATGGATAAGCAAAGATGGAGAGGCAAGAAGTATGAAGTGAGTGAAAGCGATCTTCAAGGACTAACTCCTCAAGAGTACCCAAGCTAGGTAAAGATAGCCATATGAAGCATATTTTGGATAGGCAGTGGAAGCAAGGAGCAAGAGATAGCATGAGCATAAGTTGATGAGCAAGATAGCGTAGAGGCCAATAGCAAGAGCATAATCACGAGACGTCATGAAAGCAAGCAATCCAAAGAGTGAACATGCCAAGAGAGTGTAGTGATCAAGATCAAGGATTCAAGTGGATAGGATAGCGATAAGATAGCAATAGGAATAATGCTAGCTATGAAGGATATGAGCGCACGAGCAATATAGGGTGAGTGATAGATAAGATAGCCAATGCGCTTGGATAGCTCAACAATGTCAAGATCAAAGAGAGAAGAGGGAATGGATGGATTATGGAAGAATTACACATAATGCCTATTTGCCAAGTTTTCATCATGGTACTTATTCAAGGTGCCACAAGAAGTAGTTTTCACCATAGGATGAATTTATTTTTTTTTACTTTTGCTACCAAGGTGCCACAAGAAGTGGTTTTCACCAAGGCACATTTTCATATTTTTCTTTTTTTTTGAATTTTTATCTTTTTTCTTTTTTTTATTTTTTTAGAAAGAAGGCAAGTTTTTTAGATAATACTCCTTGAAAGGATAAACCATGATATGCAAGGATTCAAAATGATATGCTCAAAGATGTTGATAGGGAAAGGAAGATGGAAGAGAAAAATAGAGGATAAGGTTTTATGCAAAGCAAGTGAGGTTGGAAGATAAGAGGAATAGGAAAATGAGGGAAAAGGATAGAAGGTAGAAGGATAGTGAATGGAAGGATTGTGAAAGGGTAGACAAAAAGGAAGGCAAGATCAACGTCAACACACACCTTGAAGGGTGGTGAGAGGATGGAGGAAACATAAATGAAGGAATATGGTGAATGGATAGAAGAGGTGGTTTAGGCACATGGAATGGAAGAATGCGTTTGGAAGAAGATGAAGTGGAAGTCTTTGGAAGCTTGAATGTCAACTTCACTTGTTTCTCAACATTAGACTCTTTCAAAAGAGACTTTGGAATCCATATAGCCGTAGGCTTTTCATTTCTTTTTGATGATTTAGAGAGATTATCTTCAATGATGAATTTTGGAACCCATACTTGTTTTGTAGTTTTCTTCTTAGATATATCTTTTGACTTTATGCCTCTATGTCGATTAGAGGAGACATGGTGATCTTTTTTAGATGGATTCTTGTATTTCTTCTTTTTCTTGTATTGAACATTCAAGTTACTTCCAAAAGACTTGGGACTTGTGGAAGAAGAAGGGGGATATGACTGGTTTAGATGGATAGATGGGTGAAAAGTCATCAATGATGAGTGTCTTTGTTGATCTTGAGGTGTGATGGGAGAGATAGGAGATGGAGGAACATAAGGCCCCAATATGGAAGGGGGTTTTGAAGGCTTTAGCTTAGATGTATAAGGACCAAGGATAGATTTAGAAGATACAAATGAATAGTGAGAAGGGGTATCAACATCTTTAGAGCGAGCAACATAGCCAAGGCCATCAATAGACTTACAAGTAGCTTTGATAGGAGCAGCATCTTTAGTAGGAAAATTTAAAGCTGGGGCATATGTTTGAAGTGGATTTTGAGAAGTGGAGCAAGAGGGAATACTTTGATCTTGACATGTTCCTTTAGATAGTATAGGCATGGAAGGTTTCTCATAATTTTCAGTAAGCTCAAATATAGTGTCATCGTCATACTTAGGAGGTGGAAGGATGACATTTTGAAGGATATAAGCGAGTGGTTGATCTTGATCTTTATCCTTTGGAGAGTCCTCTTGACATGGAGCCACTTCTAAGGACAAGGGGGAATGCGGAGAGAGCAGAGAATTAGCGGAAGCAGGAGAAGAAAGCATAAAGTCGCATGAAGGTTAAGCCTTTTTAGCTTTAGTAGCATGGAAAAGGTTTGCAGCTAAGTGTAGATTATCTTGGTTCTCTTTTAGAGGTAACCCTTGAGGATATGAATAGCTAGTGTGGAAAGCATTAGGTTATTTGTTTGATGGAAGCATGTTGGGAAGCTTTGAAGCTTTAGGAGACACATGAATGTTGGAAGAAGTGGAGGTATCAACGAAACCACTACTAGATGTAGGTTCATCAATATGATCTTGCTCAAGAGAAGTATCATCATCACACGAGTCATTAGAATTATCAACAATCCCATCATCAATAAGATCTTGGACTCTATGTTTCAACTCAATACAATCTAAAGTACTATGCTTATTATTTCAATGATAAGCACAATAGATATACAAAAATGGGTTTCCATATGAGCTAGACTTAGGCAACATGAGGAGCTCATTAGCCAGGAGTATTTGCAAGATGTTATAATAAGAATCTTCCAAGGCAGTAAAAGTTCTATCAAAAGTATGTCTAGAGTCCTTTTGTTGTTTCTCAAGCGAATGGTATACATCCATGTCTTCATCATTGTCTGGTCAAAGATAGGTCCATCATGATAGCTTGGAATAGACTCAAAGGAGATATCACTTTCTTTCTCTCTAAGGAGGTCTTTAGATCTAGAAGATGAAGGCATTTGATGTCTTAGAGTAGAATATGTAGACCTTGAAGAAGATGAACCATGTGTAATTAAAGGTCTTAAGGGAGATTCATTTAAGAATGAAATCTTCTCCTCTAATCTCTTCTCAAGTTTAGACTTCACTTCTATTATAGGCTTAGAGAAATGAAGGTAAGAAAGATCATTTGTCTCTTCTAGTTCTTTGTATTGAGCATATAGATCTTGAAACTCTTTAGTGGCATGAAGGATTTCATGATCATCTAGCTTTGGTTGAGGTTTGGTAGCACAAGGTTTTAATGCCATAGTGGTAGATAGATAATCAAGCATGAAGGAGACTAGAGGATAACTTGATGTCCAAACTAGAGAGGTAGAGTCTTCACTTGTCAAATAGAGAGTAGCAATGAGAAAATGACTTGTCAAACAACGTGTCCAAGAAACTTACGACATGAATGACTCAAGTCAATAGCTAGGCAAGAAGCCCAAATAGCCAAGTAAATATAGTAAGTGGGGTGACAAGTGAACAACTTTCCCAACATAAGAGTGTAGTCAAGAAATCAAGGTAACCATTTCAACAAAAAGATAACTAGCAAGAGTACATAGACCATGAAGATAGAAAGACCAAGAGCACTAAGACCAAAGAGCCACTTTAAGCATGTTCAAGCACTAGAGACATAGAAAAGAAAAATCAAATGATGAGACTCCCCTTAGCAAGCAACACAAGAAAAATGTTAGGACTTCAAGTGTTTTGAGATCAAGTTCATCAGCAATTTTGAGAGACAAACAATAGTCAACAAGTATTTGGCTTGAAAACAGTAGGGGTAATTACATGTCTCAATCAGTTGAACAAGGGACAAAGCAACTTTGCCAACACGCATTTGTGATATCCAGACCACTTTATACCATGCTACCGAGATGTTTGATGTGAAAGAACGTTAACACTAGTCAACACATTCAAAAACAGTAGCCAAACAATCTACTTTAAGGTCACGGTTCATTACACAACAACTTGGCCCATGCTTGATGCTCCTTCGCCTCACACCAAGTGGTTACCCACAAAAGATATTCGCTTTGTCATGGAAGTGCCATAAGCACAACCAAGGGAACACATATAGTGAGTGTAAATCTTGGAGTGATCCGGGTAGTCCACTAGGATCGATCTTTGCACCAAGAAGTTGAGAGACAAAATAGGGTGGATACTAACCTAGGGTGTCTAGATAGGGCTTCTGTTCATAGTATTCCTCTTGTACCCAATTAAGGGACACCCCACCTTGCAATGGGTAACATACCTCGCGGTCACAATAGCACCTTAAGCGTTCTTGCCTAGTGATCTCCTTATGGTCGAAATCCCATAAGCGATCACACTAAGCAAAGACAAACACTATGTCTACCAAAGTTTTGTATCTTTGATAGCCTTGAGTTTATAGTGGGTTCAAAGAGTTGGGTAATTTGCTTGTCCCCACTTCGGTCGTTCCTCTTAGGTTGTCCGAGAGCAAGCCCTCCAAAGGATCCTAACTACCACAAAATGGATTCACTCTCAAGGGTCAAGATTTCTGATTCACCTCAAGGGTGAAGAGCATACTCTCCTACCTCGATTGCTTCCCCCAAACACGCCAAGAAGATTCAATTACTCTCTTGTTTTTGAAATCCAAAGGTGGGTCAAGATTTATGATTCACCGCAAAGGTGAAGAGCATACTCTTCTATCACCAAAGAACCTCAATCACAAGTTTAATGTGCCTAGGAAATGAAACAACTAGTAGATGTCGTACATGAAATAAAAGAAAAAAGCAAGCAATTTTAATTTTTATGCGTTGGGTAGCCCTACAACAAAACATTAGTAACCTTATGCATTTGAAGCTTTGACACGCATTCTTTTTTTTTTTTGCTAGCTTTTTATTTTTTTTGCCTTTGAAATGCATTCCCTACAAAAACCACAAGTTAGAGCGCATGAAGGTAGATAACAAACATGAGAGCTTGACTATGGAATTAAAAAAATTTGACTTTTTTTGTCAATTTTTTATACATGTAAAACAGCTTAGAAAAGGCCATATCCTACGAAACCATCAAAAGTCAAATTTTTGTTTTATACTTTTTTTTTCAAGTATACCAGGAGTTAGTCCTAAAATAGCAGCAAAAAACTATAAAGAAACCTCTATCAGACAGTAACAGACCTATAAAAATCCAGCAAACAGCAAGTACAACCGAGAAACTGATCTAATCACTCAATCAGCAAGCAAATTCCAGCTAGGCGATAGTTTATGCTGGAAGATTGTCGTACGATACTTCTCAGTATACGTGTGCTACAGTTTTCTCTTACGCGATATTTCTAATTAAGTCGGGCGACAGAACTTACAATAATACTAAGGCGATGAAGTACAGTACTGTAATGCGATATACTTCCCAGTATACGTGTGCTACAGTTTTCTCTTACGTGATATTTCTTATTAAGTCAGGCGACAGAACTTACAATAATACTAAGGCGATAAAGTACAGTATTGTAGTGCGATACTTTTTCCAAAATGTATCGTCCAACAGTTATGAGAACTGTCGTATGAAACTAGAAAAATGTCGCTCCAAATCTACGACTGTACCAAAAAAAAAAAATTTGCGGACAGAACGTAGAAAATGCAGAAATGCAGCAAAAAGAAGAGCAAAACTAAGGCGTTCTGCCCCACGGTGGGTGCCAAAAATGTACACTAAGAAAAGTGCACTTCTCTAAACCCTTTTATCCAAAATTTTCCACAGATTGGAAAGCTTGAGATGGCAGCTTAGAGCTCCCTAATCATAGAGTGCAAGAGGCATATAAATGAGCACAAAAGAAGCTCTCAGCTGAGCTTTAGAAACACAGCCCTTGCTAGTAAACCATGAGATGGGAGATTCTTTGAGCAAGAGCAAGAATGTTAGTGTCAAATAACTCTTGTGTATACAATGCAAGAATGAGAGTAACTAAGATGAAATGGACAATGCAACTAAGCTAAGCAAATGAAGGTGTTACATCCATAATAATTAGACTATGTGAGCTAAGCTATTGTAAAAGAACTACATTAACATGTAACTATGTTAAAATGCTATATATGCTAAAATGCCATTGATGAGAAAATGTAGACAAGAAATAGAAGTTCTCCAAAAGCATAAGTCTTCAATCCTACAACATTAAAGTAGCAAAAGAGTGGATGTAAGAATGAGACAAGAAGCAAGAAGCTCTCTACAAGCAAGAAGGTCTTCAAATCCTGAAGACATAATATTAGCCAAAATGAGATCTTGTTTCCCTCTTGGAATGCCTCCTATTTATAGATTTTTTTCAAAGAGTTTGGGGTAGAGTTTAGGACTTACCATGGTGAGATTTAGATGAATTCAAAATCATTTGTATGAAACACTTTGAATAGAATATTCATAGTGGGGAATCCATTAGATTTTATAATTCTAAGTGGGGATCCCACTTTGAATAAAATAGTCATAGCGGAGATCCCATTATGACTATTCAGAATATCAAATTCATATTATATTTTATAATTCAAAGTGTGGATCCCACTTTGAATGAAAAAGTCATAGTGGAGATCCCATTATGATTATCCAGAATATCAAATTCATAGTGCAGAGCCCATTAGAGCTTTATAATTTAAAGTGCGAATTCCACTTTGAATAAAATAGTCATAGTGGAGATCCCATTAGGGATTTTATAATTCAAAGTGGGGATCCCACTTTGAATAAAATAGTCATAGTGGAGATCCCATTAGGGATTTTATAATTCAAAGTGGTGATCCCACTATGAATAAACAATGATATCATGGATCCCACTATGAATAGAATATTCATTTATGGATAGAGGGCCCCTTATCAATATAAATTTGATTTCAAGGATAATGACTCATTTCCTTTTATGCAGAAATTAATATTCATGTGTCATTTGTGAATGGGTTCAATTTAATTGATTTGTTCATAAGAATTGATGAATTTAGCAATTTGATTTTGTAGTGCCAATTTTGGGTGATTATAATTTCCACCCTCTTGCTATAGTGGACCAAAGCAGGATGGATGCCATTAAATGGCGGTACCTTCATGGGCAAGACTTCACATACCTCTAACCTCTTGCCATAAAGATCCTATCCCAAGTAAGTTTGTAAAATTAACACTTAAAGTTAATTTCTTAAACTTCAAGTTAACATTCACAATTCCTAAAATTTATCTTGATTGTTGTATTGATATTCTTTTAATTTATCTCTAGGTTGCCAGATCTTCTACACTTGAGTGGAATTGGAGTACTTGGTCCTTTATCCACTCAGTCAAATGCAACCAGTTAGCGGCAAAAAAGTAGAAGACCTTGTGTTCATTCACAACAATTTGCACTTGTTGTCACGAAAGGAACCTAAGTACAAGAAGGGGTCCAAAATGCTTTGGGATGTAGCACCTGAAACTCTTGCTTTAGATATGACCATTTGGGATATTGCTAGATCCACTTTGGTTGATGTGGATGATGAGTTCACAATCCTTTCTAGTTCTAGTGGAGCTAGTTTGGGTTCCTTTGGTGATGTAGATACGACACTTACAATTCATTAGTACCCCTCTGATGCAGATTTTCTTGAAAATCCATTTGATGATTGAAATCGAAAGCTTTAATTTTGACTCGAATTTTTTATGAGTGAATCATGTTACAAACTTTAAGTTTAATTATCTATATTTTGAATTTTCATAATTTCATTTTGTAATTCAGGAATTCAATGTGAATGTGTTGAGTTTCTTTATAATCCTGAAAATAGATCAATTATCAAGTGCACTAGATTCATAGATGCATACTAGAATCATAGATTCATACTATGAAATGATTTAGTTTTATAAATATGTATATTTCACTTATTTTTTTGTATATATATATATATATATATATATATATATATATATATATACGAATCATAATTGGGAAAAAAAAAACCCAAATCCACAAATCCAATACACCTGTCCAAATCAGATTTGTTTCATGAATTGGCAACTAAGACAAAAACTTGACAATTTGAAAAACTAGAAATAAATCAATAGTCTATGAAAGAACTAAAGAAAATGGTTGAAATGCATAACTTAAAGACTTCTTGCAAGGTATTTGCAGCTCCACAACCGATCTCCTTCGAATCTAAGCATTTTACTTCAAACTAGCAACTATGAGAGAGCAAAATAGAGAACAAATGTGAGAGCGCATGAACTTGCATCATTAACAAAAGGGGAGGGTTTAGAGCTAAAAAACATATAAAATTGCTATTGAGCCCATCATTTTTCATTTTTGCCTCTTGGTTTGCCACGGATTCGTGTAGATTCACGGTGGATCCTCGAACTGCAGCTTGGATCCATGAGGACCCTACCCGGATCCAACCTATATGGCACGAATCCAGCAACTAAGGAATAGTAAAATAGAAAAGAGAAGTCTACAATTTGATGAGTGTAAAGCATATATGAAGAAGAGGAATGTGGAATATATAATGAGAGGATTAAAAAAGAAATATATATTCAGATTGATAGTCTGATTTATATATATAAGTGGATGTAAGTGTAATAAAAGAAAAGAAAAATAAAAAGGTCATATTTCTATTGAAGACAATATATAGAAGGATATTTGCAGATGTGAATGTGAATTTAATGAAAATATAAATATCAGTTTGAAGAGAAGAATTTGTAACATAAAAGTATCCGTTGTAAATTGAGAAACCAACATTGACAAAGTGGAAAAGAAGTTTGTGTGCAATGGGTTGGTGTTCACAAAGACAGCAGTGGCTTGGTAATTCCAGTAGGTCGGAGTCTACGAAATATGGGAGTTGGAGCTTCCAGTGAGACGGTGCTCATAAACAAAGGGGTTGGAGCCTCTAATAGGTTGGAGCCTACAAATCATTGTAAAAGAACAAGTTTATATTAAAGCAATTATTTTCCTGTGGTTTTCTCCCACATTGGGTTTTCACGTAAATCTTGTGTTGCTGTGTTCATGTGCATGATTGTTCATTTCAGCATTTGAAGTTAATTGTTTGGATTAGTATTGCAGAAGTTTTTATTATACTAATTCACCCCCACACACACCCCTGTATAATCGTGTGCTTTTCAGGGACATGTCGCTGTGAAGCACTGGACTAAAGTAATCAATGAACTTCATCTACCATTACTTGATGTATCTTGTTACATTCTATGTATATTGCACTTAATAGTCTAACAGATTGCAGCGAACGATATCTCTGTACACACCCTTTTAATGTAAATAAGTATTCATTTTGTAGATGGTCAATGCATCATTTTGTGTTTGTGATTCTTTTTTTTTTTTTTTGACAAGATTTTTACAAGAAAATATTGCCAAATCACTTCAATGTATTTTGTGTTTATCCAATAGAGACTATGTAATTATAACCTTTGATGTGTCCCGAAATT
Source organism: Cupressus sempervirens (assembly GCA_028749045.1). Classification (NCBI taxonomy): domain Eukaryota; kingdom Viridiplantae; phylum Streptophyta; class Pinopsida; order Cupressales; family Cupressaceae; genus Cupressus; species Cupressus sempervirens. The sequence goes on along the minus strand of CM053783.1, from coordinate 763,723,028 downwards.
TCGGTTTCTTATAGAACTTATCAATCTATTTCATAACAATATATATTTTGTACCTAGTGATTAATAGATGCGTGAATATTCTTTGAAATTTGATAAATAAGACAGATAAAATATCCAATCAATTTTAAATCTCTGCTGAATTTGAGTAAAAGAGAAAAATGAGGAAAGTTATTTATCCACCAAAAACAAAAACCACTTTTATATGGATAGAACTTTGTTTCAGGAAGGAAAATATATTATAATGAATGTAGCCTAACCTCTAGAATCAACTGTACTTGGTGATTGTTGGCAGCATTAATTCTCAAACAAGGTCTTGTGCCGAAAATTTTATTGTTCAGGGCTATTGTCTCAATAGAAGATGCTACTCCACCTGCCATAAGAAATACACTAACATCAAATATCAGCTTGCTTTATAAATTATAACCATATACAATCAGCAAAAATAAGAATTCTGAACTCTGCACCTTCAGAGGCTAAGCAAGCATGTCTCCAGTGCTGCATCTGAAATCTAATCCTTTCCATAAAAATGGTATCATTGGTAGACTTATTTTGAGATGATGAAGCTGGATAAGCTACAATCATCCTTGTACTCCCATACTGCTGCTTTAAAGAAGCCTCTTGTGCCCTTGATATATATGAAATGCCTATATAAACAACAAATATAAGATTTAATGGACTTGGGGTTTCTTATATGATATTCCATGTGTAGATTACTCATTGGCACAAATTTAAACTTTAAAAGGCACAAAAGCAAATAAATATGTTTTTGCATTGAGCTCACCTTCATATACACAGGAATTGAAATCAAAACCTTTTTGGGCCATAGAACTTATTAATGATATTTGGCACAAAAAATTGTAAGAAGGCATCCCAACCCTCAACTCATCACGTGGAAACAAATGAAAATTATACCTGCCATAACACAAACATTTAAATCGTGAATTGAACTAACACATGCAAAAAATTGTTTTTTGGAAGAATTGACTATAGTAGATTTTCTTAAGCAGAACAAGAATAAATTCAAATTTGTGATTTAATATTTTCACAATGAATAAACAATAAGCATGGTTATAAAATATACGATAGTCAAGACCACTGGTGAGTTAAAAATAAAAGACAGTAATTTATGACAAGTGTTTTTTCCCTCTAATATCGAATCAAAGGCATACTTGTGAGACACCCTTTGACAGTTAGACATACTATAAAGTGAAGAAAAACAGACAAATCAGGGTCCAACACATATTTGAGTTTCTGCCCAAAGATAACACCTTATACTACCAGCGTTGATGGCAAGGCACAAACAACAAGACCTGTTGAAGATATAGTCTTCCATTGGAAGAAGTTATGCCAGTGAATTTGCTAAACTCATTCCTATCACATTATAATAAATTATTGTTTCTCTATGCTGATTGTGTTAATTTTATACCAGTAATGAAGATGGGCTGAAAAACAAATAAAAAGAATGAACAATAGGACACACAGCAAATACCCTCAGAAAACCTTCCAACTTCAGGGAGAAAAAACTAGCCACAGAAATTTCACTTATATTAAAGAGCAGAAGACTGGTTTACAATTTGCCAAACACTAGGCCGAACTGAAGCATTTAATGATAGTAACTCTCCAGATATGAACATTTATAACAATAATGAATTCTCATTAATATATGAACTTGGCTTGACCCTTCATTGTCTTGACTAGAGGAGGGAAAAATAACTCCTGCCACTGTAACATCAACACTCCCTCTTAGCTAGGGAGGTATCTTTCCAAATATTCAATGTCATGGAGTCTTGCAACATGACACCCACAATGGCTACACGCATTTGCGAAACAAAAAGATGATCACGGAATCTCTCAATATGACATGACACCCACAATTGCTACACTCATTTGTGAAACATAAGTTTAGCACGGAATCTCTCAACGTGATAACCCATGGAGTCACTTAACATGACACTCACAATGGCTACACCCATTTGTGAAACAAAAAGATTATCACAGAGTCTCTCAACATGATAATGTCATGGAGTCACTCAACATGACACCCACAATGGCTACACTCATTTGTAAAACAAAAAGTTTATCACAGAATCTCTCAACATGATAATGTCATGGAGTCCGTCAACATAACAGTCACAATAGCTACACCCATTTGTGAAACAAAAAGTTTGTCACAAAATCTCTCAACATGATAATGTTCTGGATTCACAGCCACCACTGGGGATGTATGAAAGCGGGAGAAAGAAGACTCTCCTCAATCTATCTGCTGCTCCCTCATCCATTTTAGCTTTATTTAGTACCCAGTTAAGCAAGTATTTGGCTGGACCATCCTTTGTTTCTGTGTTGTTGTGGTGGTGAGATAGTGGATGAGATGGCAAGAGATTGCCTAGATAGATTGAAATGTTAGAAGCCAACATGACACTCACAATAGCTAAACCCATTTGGGAAACAAAATGTTTAACATGGAATCTCTCAACTAGTGTCATGAAGTCACTCAACATGACACCCACAATGGCTACACCCATTTGTGGAAAAGAGTTTATCATGAAATCTCTCAACATAATAACATCGTGAAGTCACTCAATATGTCATCCACTATGGCTACTCCCATGTGTGGAAAGAAACATATGCATAAGTACTCATCATGGAGTCACCCAATGTGATGTCATCATGGAGTCTCTCAACATTATGTCCACCATGTGTACTCACATGAGTACAAAGAGAAACATCTCTCAAAGGGCTTTCAACTCAAATTTCTCCATGTCAGGGAAATATGCATTTTAGCAAGCAGCAAGGATCACTGATGTTGAGACTTCTCAACAAGGGCAGCATTCTCCACAACACCAAGCTTGTCTCGAAAATGTGCAAATTTTACTCTGGAGAGTTTCTTGTTGAGAATAGTTGTTGTCTGTTCATCAATGCAAATATACTTGAGTTGGATTGGTTCCCTTAGCACCATATCTCTGATGAAATGATCTTTGACCTCTGTATGTTTTGTTCTATCATGGAACACTAGACTAACAGAGAGCTTCACAAAGCTTTTATTACAACAATGAATCAATGTTTAACCAAACAATCCTGCAAGAAGCTTTCAAAGCCATACTGCTTCTTGAGCTACTACACATGTTACGATGTATTTAGCTTCTGCAATGCTTTGTGTCATAGAGGTTTGCTTCCTACTACACCAAGAAATCATTTCAGACTCCAAGCTGAAGCAACATCCAGATGTTCTCTTTCTATTAGTTAGACTCTGGGCCCAACTGGAATCAGGAAAACCTTGTAACTTTAGAACTTCAGAAGGTGTATATCTCAAGCAATATTCCACTAAGCCACACAAGTATCTCAAGATATGCTTTGCAGCAACTAGATGATGTTCACCGGATAGCAAATTTTGGTCTAGTATTGACTAGATACATCATCAATCCAATCAATTCTCTGTACATGGTAGACTCTACCAAATCTGAGCTAGTTGCAAAATCACTCAACTTCTTCAAGTTTGTTTCCGTAAGTGTATATGTAGACTTGCAATCCATCATCCCAAATCTCTACAAGATACCCATGGTGTATTTTCTCTTGACTATAAATAATCTTTTTGGGTCTTCACCACACTTTCAGTCCTCATTAATAAGCATGTGAATCACTTCTGGATATCATGTCCTTATAGCTATTTATTCATTTGATTTGAACAGAAGGGAATAATTGGAAACTCTTGAAACTTCACAGGGAATATTTGCTACCAGGCAGCCATGATATCATAACAGAGCATAAAGAATGTTATTGTAAACACTTTTCATCTCAATCATCTGCTCAATATTGTTCATAGATACAAAACCATATCCATTTCAATATAAGTGCAAAGAGATAGTGAATACGATATTGGTGCACCTAAAAATGACTAATCGCTCAACACTTAATACAATAACACAAACTGATCATGCTCAAAACTGACTAAAATTGTGCTAGACAATCGCCGAATATATTGAAGAATCCAAGAACAGAAATTATGTTCCTCACCTAGCTTGTTGCTAATCTCTGTAATATCTGCTTAATGAAGCCAAGAGACCCCAACATTTGGAATGTATTAAACTTCCATTATAGCCATATAGAGGGAGGAAGAGGTATACCTTAGACCAAAATTAATCAATCTGCATCAGCAAGACTCACTGCAAGCATTAGCTTCCTACGCACTTTTGACATTCATGGCACAATGTTTTCTATACATCAAATAAGCCTGTGTCTGGCTTCTTGTATTCTCCGGCAACAATAATCAAACACATCGAACCTCCACCAAATGATGTTCATTCAAAGCCACAGCAGCTAACTCCAAACCCACAGAAAAAAAATTAATTCTTAGGCAAATATTAATCCAAGCACCTCATCTAGTGATAAAACTTACGAAAGCTCCATTATATTTCCCCATCCACTATAGACTGTGTTTGATTAAACACATCAACACTTACAATAAACGGCAATCTTTAATTTCAGTCCATTATAAATTATGTCATAAACCGAAGAAAAAAATCAGGACCCACAATAACATTGGCTTGGAAAAAACTAAAAAATAAACAACAAAGAAATATGAAGTGCCAACTATAATATAAAAATCAACAGCAATTGTAAATACTTAAGATGTTAATTCACAGAGTTGTGTAGCAAAAAGTTACAAAATAGGCATCTTAAATGGTGTAACTACAACCAACACAGTAACAAGGCAGCCAATTGCCAGTCATGAGTTAGGCTACCCAACACTTTCAAGCGGTACTTCAACCTGTATTTTGGGAAAATTCAGAAGAGTTATCCTCCTCAAAAACGCTCTAGCCTCTTTATCACTTAACACTTAACTCTCATGTCACATCATCCTATAATTAGAAATCTTGTATATTATCCTACAAGTTCAGCCTCACATCAGTACATGTGTTTAAGTGGCTCACTAACTGCATATATAATGATGCATGATATGACCTTTTCCCTCCCAAGCTTTGGAATTATTTTTTTTATAATCACTTCCCTCTACCTCTATTCCTGCCATTTAAATTCATTATTTGTTTAAGTTAATGTTCTCTGCGTAGAAATTGGGGTTTTATAATCACTTCTGTCTACCATGCTACCTCCACTCCCACCACTTAAATTCATAATTTATTTTTAAGTTTTTGTTGTCTGCACTGAAATTTCTTTGTTTGCAAAAAGGTTTCCATGTGTGGGCTTCATGAGGCATTAAACATCTTTGATGTAACAGCAATCGTATTTTTTTATTTTGTATCAGGGGAGAAGCAGCTCATGATCAACAACCCAATTGAAGATTGCAATCTCTGTTCAAGCATTGTCGGAATCAACATTCAAGAAACTATGATACCTATTGCCTGCTGATTCACGTTTTCTTTACAACGGACAAGCTAGGTAGAAAGGAGGTGGAACCAAGCAATATCATACTCTGGTTCTTCTTAAAGATAGGGAGCAGCCTATTAATACATACACGGAGTCGTCTAAACATGAACTGGTGGATCTGAGAGAATTCATGTTACGTCACAAAATTTTGAAAAAAATAACCAACATCCCTCATACATCTATGGTTGAATCTTAAAGACAGAAAAAAGAGGAATTAGATGTGGTGCCAAATAAAACAAACCATGTCAGCTATAATAAAGAGAAAAGACACTAGACAACAAAAGAATGATAAGAGATCTGGTAATTTAGAGAAGCATTTAGAAGAAGATCACAGGCAGAAAGGCAGTACAGTTAGAAAATACCAACAAAATTCAAATTATGAAAAGTCAACAGCCCTGTGATGGGTTGTTTACCAGGTACCTTGTACAAGAAAGGGTATATAAGAAAGGCAGATTTAAAAAGAAATGACAGCAGCTTAGAATAGAAATCAAATGGAAATTAAGATATAAAATTAAAATTACATGTTTGAATATTGATTGCTAATAAGAGTAATATTTAGATATCCAATTTTAAGAATAATCTTACATTAAATAAATAAATATATATATATATATAGAGAGAGAGAGAGAGGTTATTGTTTGTAAGTAATTCTATAACATCCCCATTAGAGATATTTATCAGCAATTTAAATAGCAGGTTCTCTTAGCAAATCTACTTTGAATTTATTAGAGACATCTTGCAAATAGGAGGGATGGCCAGCCTTCTAAGTTTACGAGAGTTAAGTACAAGCCATTCGTCATCAAATACGCCACCCCAAGATAAAAGAATTGGAGGTCCTACTATACTCATGGGTTAGAAGGCAAATGAGTGTTGTTGGGCTTGTTGGGGAAGACAATCTTCACATGTCTTATCATGCATGCCACCCCAAAAAGGATGGATTCAACCCACTACCATAGTAGTGGGTTGAGAGACAAATGAATACTCTTGCACTTGATCAAGGAGGACGCTCAACCTCCAAGGTGGATTGAGGGATGAAGTGAACTTGGAATCCTGTAAGGGCCGAGGAATGATGATAATCAGGGATCCACTCATCTCCCTCGGCTTTAGGGTCTTCTCAACTACGCCACCCCAAGATAGATGGACAAAGAGTCCAACGAGCACTATATAGTGATGACCATCCTTGAAATTGCAGTTCACAAACATTTTCAACAAATTACTAATATTGTTGACCATAGGAATCTGAATATACCTTGGAATAAATATTAATGATACTAAGATATTTTGATTTACATAAGAATGATGCTTATATGAATTTATATGTTATCTTGGATTTTTGATATTTAATGTTAATACTTTGTAAATTTAGATGTTATAATGTATTCTTGATGATTTCCGATAACAATCACTATTAATTAATATTGCTTGTAGGGTCTAAATCAAGATTATCTTATATTGTACATTAGAATTGATAATTATTACGAAGTAATTGGTAAAATGCTTGCTTGTTATTAACAGAGACCAAAAGGTCATTATATACAAAATAATAAAACGATTTTACCTTAGGAAATGATCATAAAGAATAGAAACATTCTATTCTAACTGAGAAAGCTAAAAAAGCTACAGCTTAATAAAGCTAACTAGATATTTACAATAGATTACCATTAACTAATAATAGGCAATTATCTATTATTGTAATACCCTCCCTTAATGGTTGATATATCTAGAACACCAAGTTGTCCTCTGAATTTGACAAACTTGTTAGGACCAAGACGCTTGGTGATAATGTCTGCAGTCTAATCTGTGGTAGGAACATACTGCAAGTCTATCGTCCCGTCTTCAACCAGCTAACATATGTAGTGACAGTGAACATCCACATGCTTGGTTCATTCATGGAAGACTAGATTTCAAGCTAACTTGGTAATGCCTCCCTTATCAACAAATCGAGTAGTCGGTCCTACTGGTGACATCTGCATATCCCCAAGCATTCGATGAAGCCAAACAACTTCACATCCTACCTTGTCAGTCCCTCTGTATTCAGGCTCTGTAGATGAGAGAGAAACTGCGTGTTGCTTCTTACTGGTCCATGTGACTGCACCGGATCCCAAACTAAACACATCCAGAAGTTGACTTTTTATCATCAACAAAGCCTACCCAATTTGAATCTATGAACCCACTGAGTTTAGGATTATAACTTCAAGAGTACATAAGTCCATAATCTGAAGTGCCCTTCACATAACGAAACACACACTTTGTTGCCATCCAATGATTAACCTTAAGAGTTGTCATAAAACGTGAGATATAGCTAACTGAGAAACTAACATCAGGCCTAGTAGTAGAGAGGTAGATGAGGCTGCCTACTAGTTGCCTGTATGTAAGTATCATCAACGGAAGGAGAATCAGACTTTGTGGATAACTTGAGACCTTTCTCCATAGGTGTAGATGCAAGCTTGCAATCTTGCATATGGAATTTTTCCAACAGAGCCCTGGCATATTTGGACTAAGAGATGAATATACCAAAAAATTGTTGTCAAACCTCAACACCTAGGCAATAATGCATAAGCCCAAGGTTAGTCATATCAAAAGATTGGCATAAATTATGTTTGATTCCCTGAATCAAGGATGCCAAACTGCTAGTAATGATCAAATCATCCACATAAATAACCAAAAGGATGATGTCACGATCAATAGTCTTGATGTACAAATTTGAGTCTGAAGAACTCCTCTTGAAGCCTTGATCAATGAGGTACTTATCATTTTTTATGTACCATGCTCAAGGGGGCTGCTTCAAGCCATAGAGAGCTTTTACCAATCTGAGAACCTAATGGTCTTTACCAGCAACCTTGAAACTAGGAGGCTATGTCACGTAGACCTCTTCACGGAGATCACCATTCAGGAAAGCACTCTTGACGTCCATCTGACGGACCTTCCAGCCAAATTGTGCTGCCATGGCTAGGACTAATCTAGTGGTGCTCATTTTTTTAGTAGGAGCAAAGGTCTTCTCATAATCAATGCCCTAACGCTAAGAAAAGCCCTTCGCAACTAAACGAGCTTTGTATTTAGCCAAAGTACCATCCAATTTGTATTTGATTTTGTAAACCCATTTGCAGCCAATGGGTTTCTTCCCTGGTGGAAGATTAGTATGGACCCATGTGTTATTCTTCAACAGGCTCTGGTGTTCAAATGTCATAGCCTGTTCCCACTCTAGAATTCCTTTAGCCTCGAAATATGTTTGAGGTTCAAACACACTGTGAATGTTGGCCATGAGAGCAAGGTTAGCAGACTATGTAGGCTTGCTCTTTTTCCGAGAAGTTCTCCCATCAACGAGCTCATCATCACGAAGATTAGAGTCTTAGCCCACCACTTAGGCCAGAGAGGAGAATGACCAACATTAGTATCCGGAGATGCTTGGTGATGAAGTTCCTCATTAGAAGAATTTAGATCAAACTCAAGCGAACCATCTACAAATTGAGGTGATACTGCAAGAGAAGTTGGAGGTGTTTGTACAAGGATCACTGGTATAACTAGAGTTACAGGAGCTAATGGAGCCCTGTAACAAACGGATTTTCATAACAAAATAAAGAATTAATATTTGGTTTCACATAGAAATGAAAGGGTTTTCTTCAACTAACTCTCGAAACAAAACGTCTTAAATCCTTTTAATGAGACATTAACTGATTAAACTACTAATGATTAACTAAGATAACCATTCAACTAAAATAACTGAAATAACGATTAACTGAACTAACTGAAACAACGATTAACTGAAGTAAGTGAAATAACGATTTCCTATCTTTCCTTGCATATAGTAAAGTAAATACATGATCAGTTACAAGAGGAATATAAAGGCATTTCAGGAATGGAAAGAAGAAACATACAAGAAGTAACTAGTTAGTCTTTAACTAGTTGTGCAAGCCTTGGCTTTCCGTAAGAGGAGAAGCATTAACTTAGGATTAACCTCCCAAGATCAGACCATATCCATCCCCACACAATCTCGGGGCTTGGGGTACTACTAGTCCAACCACCTAAGCATTTCTGGTGTTTAGAATGTCTACACAATTATGGACGAACATGTCTAAATAATTGGCACTACTGACATCAAGTGATTTTATGAAGGTAAACATGCCTTTAACGACCTTGGCCAAGGTTTTTGTATGGGTTTTATTACCCGATCACCACCACTCGACTTGACAACAGGAGAACAATAAATATGAACATGCATAAGCTATTTAATGATTTTCCTTTTAAAATAATATAAAATTGTTATGTCATTTTTTATTTTGTTGCCATGTTATTACAGATTTCTTTATCACCTCTTCCTTGGCCATACAATCGGGTGAGTCCCAAATGTTTAAATCTCGAAGTAAACGAACTCATTCTGCTGACCCTCAACTAGTGTATGAATATTACATGTTTCAGTATATCACAGCTTTTATGACTTGAGAAAATAATCATAAGACTTGCAAAAGTACAATTCAATTCTAACTTACAGTAGTAAAATAAAGATGTTTAGACTTATCATGAACAATTGGTCTCGACTCAATACGAAAAGATTAGTCTCATTGATAATACAGTACAGATTTCTCATGGACATAGTTCCTTCTGCTATAATTTTGAATGCAAAAAAAAATGAATGAAGATGTATCACTCGAAAAGGAAATGACCACTTACCCTGGTTTGATTTAATGGAAACGTGAGCCTTGGCTTGATGTTAAACAGTCAGTTCCCTCACGGAAGCAATCTGTATGCAATTTCTAAAATATTTCTGATTCCCAACCTTCAACAAGGAGGTAGAACATGAAGTAATAACGTGGAAAAATATGCAGAAGTAAATTGTGTGGAGACAATATTCATCTGTCTGCCTTCTCTCGACTTTCAAATATATATAAGCATTTGATATATCAAAGGCTTCCAAGAAGCCGTAACTCTTAAAGAAAAAGACTTGCCTTCTTGAACACTGATATAATATGCCAAGTGTACATTTCGGTTTCTAGTAAAAAATTGAATAAGTATGGAAAAGAACTTGAAAATTATAAATCAAGAATAATTTATAACATATTTATCTACTTGCATATAGATGTATTTTATAAGATGGCATCATATTATATGTTTTATCTAAGGTCGTATCTTTTATTATGTATATCTAAATATATGCTTCATTTGGAAGATTATTTTATCTTCTTGTACATGTATTTAAATGTACACATTAATTAGATAGAATCTTGTATAAAAATAATACTATGGTGTCACCTTTATTTCTATATCTATGTGCACGTACATAAATATGTATTATAATGAAATGATGGAAATGTCAACCATAGACCGTTAAAGGTGTGTATTTTAATTAAGTTAAAATTATTAATGTTTTTAATATTTATCTACTAGCTCGTGCATGTCCAAATGATTGTACCCTATTATATAAGTCGCTAGGTACTTACCAAGATAGTTAGAGGTCATACTTGTCGACTAGATAAATAGACTAAGATAGTACCCCATTCCGTTGATCCCGTTTAGCAATGCTTCTCCCCTTCGTCTTCTCCTACAATCACCCATGCAACATTTTCCACAATAATAACAAGTTCCATGATAAATCCATAATAACATTTAACGTAGATATTAGCAAGGAATTTAATTATTAACCATAATTCTGAAACCAAGCAACTCTTAACTGCTATCATCATCATATGATAAATAATGGATAACGACAATCATCATTAAACAGTTAGACAAATAATTGACAACAAACATTTTCATAGAATACAACGGTTATATTTAACTACCCTTTTCACATAATTATGAAAGAAAATTCATTCAATTCAATGGCTATAATAAATTTAAATTGGGTCCAAAAATTGGGATGTAACAAGCCCTCCCATCAGGTGGACCTAATGGATGTCGAACTCCCAAATCATGAGCCTTCATAGGCTGGTTTGCTGAATCAGGAACAGGAGAAACAAGCATTAAAGGTCCTCGTTGCTCATCAAAGACTACATCACGACTGTAGATGAGACAAGATGTCTCAACATTAATCAAGCGGTAGGTTTTGTGAAGACTTGTATCCAACAAGCATGAGTTTCTAACTCTTGGCATCAAACTTGGTGTGTGACACATCAGGGATCCAAACAAAAGCAAGGGAGCCAAAAACCTTCAGGTGACTGATTCTGGGCTTGCGATCTGACCAGGTCTCTTCCGGAGTTTTACCTTTGACTGCCATTGTGTGTGACCGGTTCAACAAATAAACTGTAGTTTTAACTGCTTCTGCCCAAAACTTCTTCAGACCATGTATGTGTTCGAGCATGGATCGAGCCATCTCGTTGATTGTCCAATTCTGGCATTCAACTACATTGTTTTGTTGTGGCGTGTGGGGTGTGGTTAACTGGCATTTGATTCCATGTGTATCCAAGAAGCTAGAGAAAACATTAGAACAAAATTCCCCCCAATTGTCTGATCTAAGAGTAATAATAGATTTCCCAAACTCTTTTTCAATTAAAGGTTTAAACTTCTAAAATACAAGAAATGCATCTGATTTCTTTTTAAGGAAATACACCCACATTTTTCTATTGAAATCATCAACAAACAACAGAAAATACCTGGACCCAAGAACAGAAGGAGTGGCCATAGGGCCGTAGATATCGGCATGAACAAGCTGAAGTACCTGAGAAGCTCACCATGAATCGCTACTGGTGAAAGGTGTGCAATGTTGCTTCCCAGCCTGGCATGCATCACAAACTCCAAGCTGTTGAGTATGTATCTCTGGCAATCCAAGAACAAGCTCATCCCGAGCAAGCTGTGAGAGATAATACACATTTAAGTGCCCATATCGCTGATGCCCTGTTAACTGAATACCGCCGAGCAGTCATAGCTAAGTCCCGAGAATCACCAAAATCAGTAAATCTGAAAAGACCATGATCCTCAAGACCCACTGCAATAGTAGACTGAGTTGCCCAATCAGTAATGGTGCACTGATGTGAACTGAAAGTGACATCCAAGTGTGGAGAATGTCACAACAGCTGACTAACTGAGAGCAGATTTAGTTCCATCCTTGGAACGTAGTACACATCGAGGAAAATGAGATTCCTCCTAGCAAACTGAATCTGAATGTTGCCTTTGTCGACAACTGTGTACTCTTCTCTGCCACCAAAAATAACAGTCTAAATAAGGCTAGTAATCAGTAAACCAGTCTCTATGGTGAGTGAAATGACGAGAGGCACCTGAATCAATGTACCAAGCAGACGACTTCACATGATCTGCAGGCCTTTTAGCCATGAAGGCATAAAAGGCAGACTTCGTCTGCTTAGTGTGCTCTGCGTTGTTTGCTTTGGGTTGCGAACCTAATTGCTTAGATTGTGCAACTAAGCATTTCTGACATTCAACCTTCATGTGTCCAAACTTGTGGCAGTAGTTGCATTGAATGTTCTTCTTTCGGGAACCATCTGATGCTGGAGTAGAAGACTTCTACTGAGATGGCTGTTGAAACTTGCCTTTATATTTCTGAAAAGATTTAGCAGCAAAGGCTTGCTCTGTGGAGATGGAGCTCGAGTTGCTACCAAACTGTTGTTTCCATCGATCTTGCTGAAGAAGAAGTGTGCAAAGATCAATGAACTTCAAAGCAACATGAGAAGACGTGATGTTGAGAGTCTCGATAAAATGCTCATAGGACTTTGGTAAACTACGAAGAGTGATAACCACAATATCCTATTCCTCCATCTTGCGACCGATGGCAAGCAACTGATCACGGATTTCCTGAATCCTATTCAAGTGTGCCTAGAGCGAGGTTCGTTCATCCATGACAATAGAAAATAGTGTGTTCTTCAAAAAGAAAGCTCTGCTTTTGTCAGAATTCTCATGAAGACCTTTGAGATGTGTCCCGATCTTGGCAATTGTCTTGCCGGATGGAATATGAGAAAGTTGATCATCAGCCATGGATAATTTGAGAAACATCACCGCCTCTCGAATATTCAGATCCCATGTATCTTGATCAGGACCAGGAGTAGTCAAACACTTCAGAACACCCAGAACAAGTTGATCGGTGTTCCGATATTCAAAAATTGTGATGATTCGGTGCTTCCAAGTGCCATAATTTCGAGTTATGCTCAAGAAAAATGTTTGTCAGAGATGCCATGGCACGTTTTTAAATGAAAAAATGTGAAAATATGTGAAGGTACGTTCTTCGAGGCAAAAAACATAAGACCCAAAAAATTGGAGAGTGACCCATAAGAGAGCTCAAAAAACCCAAAAGAAATATGTTGTCATTTTTTGGATCTGCTAGTTCAAAAATTGAGGCACAAAAATTGAGCCACCCAGAAAAATCTGACAACCCAAGTGAGCTTTCATAAAACCCACCAAAAATCTAAAATCAAAATTATTTTTTGAGCTCAAATTTTAGGGTTTCAAGCAAAACCCTAGTCGATGGCCATTATGGTTAAAATTGTAGAGATAAAGTTGTTTCCTAATAAAAAAAGGTCAAGTTTTCTTCACGAATGGATGTGCATGGACAAATGTGGCTAAAGAGAGCTGAACAGACACCAAAGAATGGTGTAGCAGGCGTGCATATGGAGAGACGAATGGAGAAAACCATCTGCAAAAAAAAAAAAGCACATTTTGGCTCAAAAAATGTTATTCAAACAAAGACACGATTAATGGTGATGTCTGGTCATGAGTAGAGAAGCCATGATCAGCAAAAAATCGCACTTTGTAGCGAAACTAAGCTCCCCAACCAGCTAAAAATGTGAGCAGTAGCAGATGCGTTTTGTAGAAGTTGTGTTTTTTAGTCCAGAATGCTGTTCGAAAAAACCCTTGTTGGTTGTATAGAAAGACGATTTTTTCACTGCGATTAGCTATGAATTTCTCATAAAAATGGAAACCCTAGACGAGTTATTTGAGAAAATCTCATAAATAAATTCGAAAAATTTGAACAAATAGTTTCAAAAGAAACCATAATTTTTTTCAAAAAAAATTGAAGTATTGGCTCTGATACCATATTACAAAGTAATTGGTAAAATACTTGCTTGTTATTAACAGAGACCAAAAGGTCATTATATACAAAAGAATAAAATGATGTTTCCTTAGGAAACGATCGTAAAAAATAGAAACATTCTATTCTAACTAAGAATGTTAAAAAAGCTACAACTAACTAGATATTTACAATAGATTACCATTAACTGTTAAAAATATAACCATGATAAACCTACAGGTCTAATAGTACAGACCGTACTTTCTCTTAATAATAATATATCTCTAATGATTGGCATTATATATATATTTCTCCTAGAGGTGTCGGCGATTTCTAGATGATGCATTTGTTTGGTGCTTAAACTAACACTTAGTTAGTCATTACTAATCTGTGTCTCCTAGATTGCCGACTTAGGAATAATATGGTTAGTGCCAAGTTAGGAAGGGTGCCTTTAGAAAGGATATATAATTAGGTTGTAAATGCAGTTTAGAAGACACATAGTTACAGCAGTTTGCTCTTCTAAGTATTTTATATCTAGTGATTTATACCTGAGATTCTCCCACACGATAAAAGCTACAATATTCAGTTTTGGATCTGCATTATAATAAGCAATAACTTCATCCATATTCAGAATACTTAAAAGATCTAACTTAGCATATAAGACTGGATTGAAAGTCCGATTAAGAGATAAGGATTTAGCAGAAACTTTACATGGTATCAGAGCCAAGTTATCAAACCTATGGCTCTGCAAAATTTAGTTATCAAACTTTATATATTTAGTAATTTCTCCTATCTTCAATGGCATACACAATCAGCCCCGAGGACAGGTTTGATGGGAAAAAACACTTTGAAGCCTGGAAATTCAGAATCTTGATGATTCTTGAAGAGAACAATGTAAAATAATTCGTTGATGGAGCATCCAAACAACCCCCAGTTGAACCTCACAAATCCATATGGAGCAAAGGAAATAGAAAAGCTATTCAAATCATCTTGGATGGAGTTAAAAATGATATCGTACCTATGCTTACAAAACATCAAACTACCTTTGATATGATGAATGCATATGAAGTAAACAACGCAACTAGGGTTCTTGCACTAAAAAGGCAACTGAATCACATTCAGGTAAAGAAAGGAGAATCAATAAATTCTTATTTCCTAAGAGTTGCCGGCATTAGAGATGAACTATCAAGCATAGGAACCATCATTAATGACACAGAATTAACACTTATGGCTATAGATGGATTGCCAGATTCATGGGAGACATTTGCACAAGGAATAAGTGCCAGAGATCAGCTTCCGGACTTTAACAGACTCAAGAATGATTGTCTTCAAAAGGAATCCAGAAAGTTAAAGAAAGGAGGGAAACCAAAAGTAAAAAATAAAGAACTTCACGTTCTTAATGCAAACTCCTATAAGGGCAAGAAGAAGCATTTCAAGAAGAAAAAGGGAAATCAAAAAAATGGAAAGCACAAAAAAGATCTAACTAAAATAAAGTGTTTCAAATGTGGGAAATTTAAACACTTAGATCTAATTGTCTTGAAAATTCCAAACAATAGGCAAATTGTACAAATGTTATTAGAGAAGAAGATACTTATGATCCTAAAAACCGTGTTTTGTATTCTTCCCTATCAAATGAAATTTCAAATAAAGCATGGGTAATTGATAGTGGATCTTTTAGACATATAACGGGATACAAAGAAACTCTAGATTCTTTATCAGAGAAGGTTAACAGTGAAGTTACCGTTGGTGATAACTCAGCACACTCTGTTGAAAGAATTGAAAATTGTACTTTGAAACTAAAATCAGGAAATACTCTTCTTAAAGGTGTACTCTATGTACCAGGGACTAAAAGAAACCTAATCTCAATTACAGCACTTGAAGATGATGGACACAATGCTGCATTCGTGGATGGAAAAGTATTAACTTGGGCTAAGAAGTCTTCCATCAAGAAAGCAAAGTTAATTGGTCAAAGAAAGGGATATTTGTATGAAATTATGAATTGAATACAGAATCTAATCGATCCATTCAAGCCTTAGTTCACGAAGTTGAAGATTCAAATGAAATATGGCACAAAAGATTAGGGCATCTAGATTTTAAAACTTTATCAACTATGGAAAAGATGGTTGCTAGATTACCCAAAGTAAATAAAGACCACCCTAGTATTTGCAAAGGATGTGCTCTGGGTAAAAGCACCAGAAGTCCTTTTCATGATAGTACTAGGAAAACAAATAATGTACTAGAATTAATTCATTCAGAGTTATGTGGACCTATGTTTGTTCCTTCTCTTGGAGGATTCTGGTATTATATCTTGTTCATAGATGACTTATCTAAGAAAACATGGATTTACTTTTTAAAATGCTATGAATCAGAAGAAATCCTACAAAGATTTAAAGAATTCAAAGCATTAACTAAAATTCTTTTAGGACATAAAATTAAAACCCTTAGAATAGATAACGGAGGAGAATATACCTCAGACTTGTTTAAAAAGTTTTGTAAAGAATCTGGGATTAAAAGGGAGTACACTGCTCCTTATAACCCAAAAAAAAAAGGGTAGTAGAAAGAAAGAATAGGACAATTATAGAAGCTACTAGGACTATGATTTTTGACCAAAATCTAGAATACTATCTTTGGGCAGAAGCCTCTTGTACTACAGTATATATTCAAAACAAAAGCTCTCACTCCTATCTTAAAGATAAAACCCCTGAAGAAGTATTTACTAAAGTAAAACCCAATATAAGTCATCTTAGAATTTTTGGATGTCCTATATATATCCATGTTCCAAAAGAAAAGAAAACCAAGTTAGAACCCTCTGGGAGGAAAGGTATTTTTGTAGGGTATAATGGAACTTCTAAAGCATATAGGATTTTCATACCTGGACAGAAAACTATTGAACTTAGCAGAGATGTAATCTTTGAAGAAGATCTTGCATTCAAAAGAGTGATAAGTTTTGATAAACCTTCTCCTTTATCTAGTTCTGAAAGAAATAGTGAATCTAGATCCCAAAGGGAAAACTTAGAAGAGATCGAAGATGAAATTCAAAATATGAACCTTGAAGAAAATTCAAAGAAAAGGCCACTTTGGGCCATAAAAACAGTTGAAGTAGCTCAAGACTTTGTTGCACCTTCAGGAATAATCAGAGAAAGTAAAAGACCTAAAAGATTATCTGGTTATACAGCAAACATGAGTGATTTATCCAAAACAAAGCCAACCAATCCTTCTGATGCTATTAAACATTTAGCCTGGAAAGAAGCTATGACAAAAGAATACTAATCTATTATGAAAAATGATGTTTGGGAAATTGTTCCAAGACTTAAAGGAAAATCTGTTGTTTCTTCCAAGTGGATATTTAAAATAAAGCATGCTGTTGATGGTAGTATTGAAAAGTATAAAGCCAGATTTGTAGCCAGAAGATTTTCTTAGAAAGAAGGAATTGATTATGAAGAAACCTTTGCTCCTATAGCCAGATATGCCTCCGTAAGAGCAGTCTTAGCAATTGTCACATCAAAGGGATGGAAGGTACATCAGATGGATGTAAAAAAAACATTCCTAAATGGAAAGATTTCAGAAGAAGTATATCTGAAGCAACCTGAAGGATTTGAAACTCATAATCGTAACGCTTTTGTTTGCAGGCTCAAGAAAGCTCTCTATGGGCTTAAACAGGCTCTCAAGGCCTGGTATGAAAGAGTTGATAAGTATCTCACCAACTTAGGATTCTCCAAAAATGAAGTTGATCCAAATTTATATTATTAAAGAGATAAAGATGATATTGTAATTCTGATACTGTATGTTGATTATCTACTAATTATAGGTGATGATCATCTCATAGATCAGTGCAAGAAAGATCTAACTAGAGAATTTGAGATGAAAGATTTAGGACTCCTTCATTACTTCCTAGGACTAGAAGTACAACAAAATTCTAATAGTATCATACTAAATCAAGGGAAGTATACATCGGATATTTTAAAGAGATTTGAAATGTGGAATTGCAAACCTATGTCTTCTCCTATGGAAACTAATCTACATAAACTTAAGGAAGTAGCTGTAGAATCATCATCCATAGATTCTACTCTCTATAGACAAATGATTGGGTCTCTTATGTACTTAGTAAATACAAGACCAGATATTTGCTATGCAATTAATGCCTTAAGTCAATTTATGTGTGAACCGGAGGAGATTCACCTAGTCGCAATTAAACACATTATGAGATACTTACAAGGCACTCTTAATTTTGGACTCAAATATGAGAAATTTGCTTTAGATTTGCATGGATTCACCAATTTAGATTGGATTGGAAATGTTAAAGACAAGAAAGCACTTCAAGATGTTGTTTCAGTTTAGAATCAGCTATGATATCTTGGATATGCAGAAAGCAGTCTTCGGTAACTCAAAGCTCCACAGAAGATGAATACATTGCAGCAGCAATGGCCTCTCGTGAAGCAATCTGGCTGAGAAAGTTACTTGTTGGATTATTTGGGCAAGTCATGAATCCTATGATTATTCATTGTGATAATCAGAGTTCCATCAAGCTCTCAGTGAATCTAGTTTTCCATAACAGATCCAAGCATATTGAAATTCCTTACCATTATGTAAGAGATATGGTAGACAGGAATTCTGTAAAATTGGAATACATTTGCACTGCAGATCAGACAACAGACATACTCACCAAACCTCTATCTAGAGTGAAGATAGAACATTTCAGGAGGAGACTTGGTATGGTTGAGTTGTAATCCATTTGTACTCTTTTGATTATTAATAAAATAATTTATTTATTTTTGTCAGGCTATTGACTGTTATGGACTTCACCATGTGTAATCATTATTCAAGAGGTGACGATCTCTGAAATAATGCACACTTGTATAAAAGGCATTATGAGAGATGACGATCTCTTAGATAATGTACTAAACAGTAGATTTTACTATAAGATCTAGATGAGTTTTAGATCATATTGTGATGTTGACATTGCTATGTTCATGGGTCACAAATTGGATAAATGAAGAATCTTAGTATTCTCCAGGTTTATCCTTTATTCTAGTAGATCTTAAACTCAGGATCTCATTGTGATATAGAAATACCAATTTCTATGAGTCACAACCTGTGTCTTCTCACTAGTAGCAATGATTTGTCATATCACAGGTTTAGTAATATGACTTTGTATCATGTGTTCTATGATACCACATAATAAGAAGAGACAGACATATATAGAGTATTAATTCTTGCTTAACCATCTATATTGGTGTTGCTAGATATAATATCTCTCTGTAGGATTATTAGGTTAAGAGGGAGTGTTAAGAATATAACCATGATAAACCTACAGGTCTGACAGTATAGACCGTACTTTCTCTTAATAATAATATATCTCTAATGATTGGCATTATATATATATATATATATATATATATATATATATATATTTCTCCTAGAGGTGCCGGCGATTTCTAGATGATGCATTTGTTTGGTGCTTGACAAAACTAACACTTAGTTAGTTAGTCATTACTAATCTGTGTCTCCTAGATCGTCGACTTATGAATAATATGGTTAGTGCCAAGTTAAGAAGGGTGATGTCCCTTGAGGGACATACCCTTTAAAAAGGATATATAATTAGGTTGTAAATGTAGTTTAGAAGACACAGTTACAGCAGTTTGTTCTTCTAAGTATTTTATATCTAGTGATTTATACCTAAGATTCTCCCTCACGATAAAAGGTGCAAGATTCAGTTTTGGATCTGCATTATAATAAGCAATAACTTCATCCATAATCAGAATACTTAAAAGATCTAACTCGACATATAAGACTGGATTGAAAGTCTGATTAAGAGATAAGGATTTAGCAGAAACTTTACATTAACTTATAATAGACGATTATCTATTATCGTAATAATAATCTTATATTAAAGTTATATTTATAAATGAATTGCACCTTCAACTTGGGTTGGAATTGTTATGTTAGGGCAACAATCCAGAAGATCCCAAGAAGGAACATTACAATTCATAGTACATACAACACCATGGCCCTAAACCAACTCTCCTATCCACCATGCAATTCGTAAATTAGGAATTTCTCTCCCATCCATCATGCTCTGCCTCCCTACCTCCCTCCCTCCCTCCCTTCCTCTCTGGGCCATGGACCAAACTCTAGCAACCACTAGAGGAAAAAAGACCCTATGCTATGTAGTCTCTGGCCTCTGGCTACTTAATTGTTTTGAGTTGCAATATGGCAAGCTTTTGTTACAATGTTTAGAGTAGTGTGATAATCATAGCTTTGTATGCGTTTTTATGGAGCATGAAATCCAATTTCTATTACATACCAAATGCCTTGCAATTCAACTTTACAACTGTTAACATTGTATGTCGTGCTTTCTTATCCTACCACCCATAACCTCACGCAAGTTTACCAAGATTATAAAACAAGGACAAAATGAGAACTTGTTGACATGCACTAATTTTGATACTAAGCATACACTTATCTACATGCATATGTAATACATTTATTTAGTATAGGGATCTTTCTAATCTGCAATAAATATCATTTCAAAAATTCAACCAAGCAAAAGAATACAGATCAAATAAATAACCATCAAAGAGAGGTCCTTACAATAGTATCAGATGTTTTTTTTGTTAATAAATAGTGATATTCAAGACAGACAGTTATACAAGTATGAGTATTAGCACTCTTAGAAGTGGACGACAAAGAAGAGAGCAAAGTGCTAAAATCCCACAAAATGCCTCATCTTAGAAAATGTAGCATATAAGTACCCAGAGAATTTAACTGAAAGATACCCCTCAGTCATGGCAACTACACTAAAAGTCACTCAAAACTACAACATCCCATAAGGTATGCTAGGAGTCTCTACTAGTGAGCACTCACAACTCTCCCTCATGGTGACTATGCAAATGTGCTACTGGTGTTCTCTACCTCGTGGCAATTGTTTAGAAGGCCACTAAAACCAAGTACCTCAAATGTTGGAATTATCTACTGCTGAGCTATTAGTGTTCTCTACCTCGTGGCAATTATGCCAATAGTACTACATATTGGAGGGAAGTGGACACTAAAAGGAGGGGTGTATCAATGTCTAAGCAATTTGAATTGTTTTAGAACAAGGTTTTGAACTTTACACTTCAGTATAATGCAGGTTTACTGTGATGTCCCCTTCCAGTTGACATCTCTCAGTAATTAAGATTAACCTATTATGTGACCCTCATAGGCTAATATAGTGATTAGAGGGTTTTATTGGGGATTGGCACTTTATGATGGGGCATAATTTCATATTATAATATTATAATAAAGTGCAAATATAAGAATATCTTTTATCCCAACTTGGGGAGAAAAGTAAGTGAGCTCCCACAAGGAAAGAATAAATTAACATGAGAGGTTCTTTTCTATCATCCGATTATTGTCATTTGAATTTGAGGAGTTTTGTGAAGCCAAAGGTTTCTGCATATTATCTACTTTATCTTTGAGAACGAAAACTCCCATAGAATTAGCATAACTGAGGTGTTGAGATATCCTCCGAAGGGTTGCAAATTGGAAGGGATTCTTCAATCCTTTCATTTGTGCTTAAATTGGAGAATACATTTATTGCTGGCTGCTACAGTGCCATGAACAGTAACGTGAACAATACCCGCGCTACAATACTTGGCTTGAATATGATTGCAATTTCATCTCCTTCATTGGGTGATTTGTACATCAGGTTCTACATTCAATTTGCATCATTTAAATTGGTCATTTGGCATTGTAAAGGTGGCTGTCATAAGGTAGTTGTAGAGGCACATTTTATATCAGATTTATAATGTCATTTGTACTCAGATTTTAGAAGTTGCAAAGCCAAGAGCTTTGGAATATTATGTTAAGCATTGAACTAGAAAATATCTCACTAAAGGAGTGATAAGTTGGAGGTTCACATATTTGATGTAATGTGCATATTTATATCTTTCATGATTGACATAATAGTACGCATGCCAAGTGTTTGACAAAATACCAATTGGCTGTAAGCGCACATTTTTCATTTAGAATTCATATACATGCATTTGAAAAGTCAAAAGAGAATTGCATATGCATTTAGTTCTTTGCTTAGATATAGTAGTAATCAATTACAGGCTTTTAGATTCCCTTTGATATCATTTCAAGCAAGCATAATCAGACTGAAACTCAGAAACGGCAAGCATACAGATTTTATTGGAAGTGTTTGACAATATTCTTTAGCTATAAATCAGCAAGTTAAGGTCCGAATTGTCAAGGGATACTACATTTACAAATATGTATATACTATATGCATTTTCATTAGTTTTGCTTGGTTGACATATGTGTCATAATAATAAATATTGATATCACAATATTGAAGAGACATCCACACAATACAATGCGACAAACCATCATGAACATTTAAAAGATATTTTCTTAACTATCATGTGATGACTAACCGATGCAAGAGCATCGAGCTTCGATTTTGATGGAGTTATGCTTTTCATGGTTAGGGATGTGTTGGAGACATATTGGGGAACCTTTCCTCATGATTGCATAGAGATTGGAGTTATCATGTTGAAATTAGAGTCATTTTACCTTGCTGCTGGAGTTGTATTTTCTAGTTTTTGGTGCTTGTTGTGGGCCGTGTATCTAATTATGCGCAATGATTCAGAGGCTGCAAATTTCAGGTATTAAAGAGGGCCTAGAGTACTATCTATGGTTAAGAGGACAAGTCTTAATTCATTATGAGTTGGGAAATATGGCAATCCTCCTAGAGTATCGATTTCTGTCAGTTTTCGCGACAAGTTTCTGTGTGTGACATTTAGGATGGATGCGCACTTATCCTTAGTGAATCAGCCTTTGCGCATTTAAGCGGTTGTAGAGGACCTAAATTACTACCTTCGACTCAAAGCACAAGTTCTAATTCAATCGGAGCTAAGAGATATCACGATTTTGCTAGGGTATCAATTTTCGGCTAATTTCCGCAAGAAACGTGTGGAGTTTTCGTCTTGGGCAATTTCATATGATGAAATGGGATCTTGTTAAGAGAGGCACATGTTATTGGGTCATGTGTGGACCTCAATGTAACTTGGCATTTAGTTTTGATCATGTTTGTTATAGTTTTGGTTTACTCTTCCAAAGTGGACCTATATTGTAATTAAATGCTTGACTAACCGACTTGTGGCTTAGCTGGCTATATAAGAAGCTTGTGTTGGTGTAGGAATCATTAGTGTGGATGATGATGGGCTGATGGGATAAGTGTGGATCATTGGAGGATGATTGTGGAACATGCTTTGGAGGATTCTATATGATAGTAGAGGATTAGCTGAGATAGCGAATTTGGAGAGAGCTAGTGGTCGCAGTTTAGAAACAATAAGGCTGCTTGGTGGCTTGCGAGCACAAGTTGAGATCTTGGAGGCTTATACCAGATTGTTGTTGTGTTACAGATTTGGGCTAGCTAGGATTTGAGTTGGATCTTGAGGGATCTTGCTGAACTATTGTAATTAGTTTGTATTTGGCCATAACCGAGAAGGCCTTACAGCCCGACACATTGACTATAATCAATTGTTTTTATGAATAAAGTATTGTTAATTGGTATCAAACCTTGTGTTATTGTTTATATTCCATTGTGTGGTTATTTGTTGGGGGTTAGGACATCTCCTTTGGGGATTCTCCTTCCTTGCACTGCATCACTGACAATGGTTGATATAAGTTTATGCAGGATAAATCAAATCTGAACAATGCATGACAGACAAATGCATATGAAAGTTAAGCACATAAACTCATATTACAAGATTGTCCTAAGTGGAAAATCCTACAGGTAAAAAACTACTCAAAATGCCTCACTGGCTTATATCTAATATATTTTACAATGTCTTACTGCCTGCAATGTCCCATTGACAAACAAAATGTCCCACCGGTTTTTAGTCCCTCACTGGCTATACAATTCTGATCATTTTTCTTACATAAAGAGATCCGAAAATCTGATTGTCATTTAGACTCTACAAATATATACTACACATCATTAAACACAATACATATCTTTGTATTTAACAATGCATAGCATACAACCATAGACCCTATGTCAATCAGGGAATTTTTCCTTCTGACCACACAAATACTGAAAAATATAATCAATCAACTCTACAATATCTCTTCTCTGTCTCTTTTTTAAAAACAATCTGCTTTTGTTGTATATATAAGCATCTTTGATAGACATATTACTTACAAACTGAATCCAACTGAATACAAACTAATTCCAAAACTGATTGTCAATATGCATCATATCATGTCTTGATATAGACATCGAATAATGTGTCCTTTGACAATATATTTTAGCCACTTTATACGAGTTAATCATTTTATATATTCTGATCAATAAAACTTTCTTCTTAAACAAATATCATATCACAGAATAAATCAAAAATCAACTTTAACTGAATATCCCTTTTGAAATGAACCAAAGTCAAGTTTCCATATCACATACATATTTATCTCTATCATCATAACCAACTTATGCATCATGAAGGTGTTCGAACTGTATATTGTAATGCTCTATTTTAAACACATATACATGACATCATGATGCGTCCTCAGTCAAGAACGATGATACATACATGAAATGAGATGCACTTTGAACAGTGATACTATAACATACATACAAACACATTTAAACTGAATCGATAACCCTTGACTAGGGTTTAACAGCCCAACATTGAATGTGCTTGAAATACTCAAATTGTACAAGTGAATTATCGACATTAAACAAGTGCACGAAAGAATGGTTGTGCTTCGAATGTGAAGCTGTAATTAACAATATTGAATGCATGACTTATGAACACATGATAGTCATGTTGTTGCAACGACACCACGATACAATACACACTATAATCTTGGAACCAACTCAACAAGGATTTTAGCAAGTCATGACAGAAACATTAACAAGATGATACATGATACAAACTTAACAGAAAGAAGACTACCTTATGTTTGTTAAGAGAAAAAATCGACATCTCACGAATAAGATGCAGAGCATTAAAAACCAACTTTCGAATTCATGGGTAAGTAACTCAAACACATGCATCATAGAGATGATAAAAAACTTTAAACATAGATTAGCAAAAACTAAAGAGGGAACCAAAACACCTATACAGAGGATGCCATGCTAGTCTCCTTTTGCCAAAAATCAACAATCTCTCTACCACAAAACTGCTCCAACTTCCACCATACTAGAATAGCTTGACTAAGGATCATAATGTAACTGTTCAACACCATGCCCTACACGGGCAGGGATGCCCTAGCTTGACAGAACTAGGGTATCAACGATTACATTGTGTATGATAGAACAAGAACATAAAACTGAAAGGCACCAACGTGGTGCTAACACAAACAACTTTTTGCTTGTCACGTTAAGGTTGGTAAATGCCACTAGGTGTGGCATTCTTACACATTATTTTCACATCTTTTAAGCCAAATTTAAAACTTTGCAGAGTGAAGGATGGCTAGGGGGGCCGACCAAAACGGCTTTCCATAGCAAAACAATCATAAACCCTATTCTCATTACCATCAAGATCAAGTTGCAACATTTGTGAAATTGTGGTAAATAATCAAACTGATGTGAACTAAACCTTATAATTAAACTGCAAACCATGTAGTCAAACTGATAACCATCTAATCAAACTGACAATTTGTTAACATTGTAATGCAGCTTAACCACATATCCAGATTATTGTGTTTAACATCAACGACAATTAAAAATAAAGAAAGTAGTAACACTACCCTTTCTCCTATATCGTCGCAACTATGTTTCTAGGCCTCCTAGGGTATGTTAGCTCTCTCTATGACCGAGTTACAGACCCTTTCTTGTTCGCAGAATGCAGGTTGTTCTTCTAACTAATTTACCACCTAAAGCAAGAAACAGAGAGAAGAAAAACAACAAAACTTACGGAAACGCAATAATCTTGGAATCACCCGACCACTTGAACGGGCATACAGTAAAATGCAGCAGCTGAAACCTCTCAGCACTGTCCTTTGCCTTGTAATAAGCGCACTCGTAGTTGTCAAACTCTAATATTCTGCGCCAAGGGGCGGCATGTGAACCCGTGCATTGCACAGAAACGGAAACAAGATCTGCATCATGAACTTGGTCTTTCAGCTGTTCAACTGCAGGCCCTAGATTAGACCTAGTAACCTGCTTCACTCCCCATTTTTTAGTTGTGCACAGGCCTCTTTTCTGCAGAAAACCAGGACATACTAATCGCCAAGGTTGCATTGAAAATGTCATGAAATTTTTAGAGTTACGGTTGGGGATTTCTGAGGTAAAATACGAACAAACTCCGGCAACCTTTCATAAATCTGTGAAGTGGAATAGAACGGATAGATTTGTCTTAATGAGGAAAAACCAAAAGGTACCCCAACCAGAGGGTACTCATATAAATTGTTACCACCTGGTGAATATCAACGTATTCTTTGATAATTGTAAACTTAAGACGCAAAGTTATAGAGCTAGCGCGCTTAACTACTCTCCAATGGTTAAATACTATACGTATATTTAAAATAAAATATCTTTTTGTCAAATATTTTAATAGAATGTATGACAAATTTAATATAATATATTATGCAAAGATGAGTATTGTATAACAACTTATTGATAGATAGATAGATAGATGATTTTTAGCATCCACGAGGCTAAGAATAGCCCATGGGACAGCCTTCCGACTAAACCAGCTTTAGTAATTCAATTCTTTTTTTGTGCAAGTTGATGATGAACCCCCCTAACTTGTCACTGTAATCCTCATTGAATAAGTTGTGCCAAGAGCTTCCAAATATAATATCCACAAATTTGAACCTAATGTCCTTGTATGCATCACATTCTAACATAAAGTGTTGGTTCGTTTCCACATTCCCAGAGTCGCAAAACATGCGAATTCTCTCTTCCCAAGACTCTTTTGGCCTCTTCCATCAACTGGTCTCACATCAAAGTTGATGAGAGTTGGTTTTGAGTTGTGCAGTGAGACTTTTAGCTCTCCAAGAAATGTTGGCCCCTATATATGTTGATCACATGTGGGGTTGAATTCCCTAATACAATAAGCTTTTTTCCTTCCAAGTCCATTACCCCAAATTTTCTTATAGAATTTCTCCATAAGAAAGAGCTTTATTTCTCTATTATTAGTGGGAAACATATTGAAATAGATATTCTATTTGCACATCCACTTGATGTTTTGTTGCATCCATTATTTTTAAATGTTTGTGCAATGTATCATTAAAGACCATTTTAGGCCATCTATTTTCACACATTTTTTTAGTTCATTTTAGGTAGCTAATGAGGTGAACCATAGCAATTGCCTCAATCAATAATACTAAAAAGAAAATGTAAATAATGTATTGATTTCCTTTTTCTTTTTTACTATGGTAGGTAGATTGACCATTACCATTCATGAATGAAGTGTATGAAAAGAAATTTGTTGATAATCGTTTTTAAAAAAATGTAAACATTATATAATTTTTTCTTTTCAAAATTTTCATACAACTTTTATAAGAGAAATAAATGTCAAATAGGTATTAAAAATCTAAAGTGCAAAAGACTAATAGTATTTTTCAAGATGAAAAATAGGAAATAAATGATTAAATAAAATCTAAATAAATAAAATATTATTTGATGGTAGTGGCATGTGTAGATGGAGATGTGTGAGCTAGGGACTACAATCATTATTCCCTTGGGTTAAGAAATTCTGAGATGATTTTGAAGGGCATTTGGTATCAAAGTGCATTGTGGGAGGGTATTTTGTTGTGTGGTGGCGAAGTGTGTGGGTTATTGTTCTTATAGTTCTCCATCTAGTGTCTCTAGCAAAGGGGTTAAGCTCTAGGGAGATTATTGTGTTTTATGAAATGTTGTTGAGATTTGATAAGGCTCATTTGTGCAAGGTAACAATATTAATTTTGTTTTAAAAAAAAATCATAGAGGGGTCTTTGAAGATCAGGGAAAGTTTCAAAGAGATAATGGTTGCCTTGGGAAGAGCCAGGTTGGACTACTTTTGGTGATTCAATCGGATTCAATTGTAGAAGATGTAAAGTACATGTAAAATTATACATTCATTTTCAAGTTCATGGGGATTCAATTCTCCCTCCCAATCTTGGAGTCGTGGTTTCATTGAACCTAAAATCCAATATGGAGCATAGAGGTGATGTTCACCACTAATAGCTATTTCAAAATAATTTTTACATTTTTGGCATATCAAAACAAGGCTTCTGAAGGTGACCACTACTTGCATAAACATGTGGGTTTGCTCTTCAAGTCCTTGCATGTTGGATTTACCCCTACTAAGAAGCTTTTGTATATGGTATTTGTTTGGATAAGACTCTCTTATCTCACCTCTAGGTTCTAGAGATATCATGTCTTACACGTGATAGGCTTATTGTTGGGAATAGATGACAAATAAAATGGTTGTTGGGTAAGTCAATAGGAACCTCACAATAGATGAAAAATAAAAAGCTGAATCATGTCTTAGTGTTTGTATTAAAATTTATTTGGATAATACTTTGCTAGATTCATTGAAAACTCATGTTGGTTCCACTTCATGGATGCAATAGATTGATTATGAAAAATTACCATTACAATGCAAAATATGTCATGAATATGGGCATGTGTAGAGAATTTATCCTTGTAGGGATCCCATCCAATGCAGTTCCATCCAATATGGATTCTTGCTTAATGCTTATGAAGGACTAGAGGAAGCTCTAATGTCCAAAGGGATGTTGATAAGGAAGCTTTTATTGTGGTAAAATTTCATCATAATGGTAGATAGTTAAAGAGGACACTCAAGGATAGGCATGTTAAGGGCTCTTTAATTACTCTAATTATTTGGAGGACTTTGATCAACATGTGATGAATCTAGAGGGTCTACACATAAGTGTTGATAACTTGGAGAAGACAAGATGGATTTTGGGGTAGCATAGTCAACATTGCTTCCAATTTGTGCTAAAGGGGTTAATTTTAATGTATTGATGCTCAAGTAAATATTGGAGAAATCACTCTTTTATGAGATCCATACAAGCTCTCTCTAGTGGATTTTTAGTAGGTAGTCTATTTTAATTATTATCTTTATTGATATATCCAAGTAAAATCCTTTTGTTCACCATATTTATGCTTCAATTAGATTTCCTAGAAATCTTAGACTATGGAGTCACATTAGGCACATAAGATCTTTAGTCATCATTTTTCTTTGGATTTTGGATTAGTATTTTAATTCTATAAATACTATATAGGAGAAAAGGGGGGAACTAAAATAAATCAACCCTCTTCTTTGATTTTGAAGGATGACACTCCCTTCTTACAATGGTTTGACATTAAGATAATGAATGGTTACTACACGTGGAGTAATAGGAGATGTAGTAAATATTATATATCTAAGAAATTGATTAGATGTAGTCACTACTTTTGTGTGTGGAAATAGGAGGAGTATTAGGTTTGAGATTTTATAGAGGAGGGCCTCTATTCATTGAACCATAAAGCTCATACCTTCAATTGTTATGACTATAAAGTTGGTTGAGCGAGACTTCTCTAAAGGACCTTATTAGAGGTTGGTGGAGGAATGGCATGTCAATGCATGGTAATATTATGTATATCTCTGTAAGGAAAATAGTGTGTTAGTCATCAATTCAAGAGGTTGAATAGGGAGTATTTGGGAATATTTTCATCATAAGTAAATGCCACATAACCAATTGGATTTCATCATTGAGAAAATGGGGAGTGTGGACCTATAGAGGAGTTATTAAGAAAGAAAGAAAGGCTATGGAATATATAGCTAAATGGGAGTTCTACAATGAGATTTTTGGGGAATAGAAATGTTTGATTGATTAGCTTTAGGAGAGAGACAAAAATATGGCTTTCTTGTTCAACTTTGTCAATACTTAAGACATGAGAATTTGATTTCTTCATTTACTTACTCTAATGGAGCTCAACCATCTTCCTTGCAATCTATCTCAAAGAAAGATATTTAATATTTTCCTTCTTATACCCTCACATGTTAGTTGGTGAAGAAATGTTGATTTTGAAATACATTTCATTTTTGCTCACTAGAGAAACAAACAATATAATTAATAGTTTGATTTATCTTGATCTCGATTACAAGGGATTTTTGTCTAGATAAAGAAAGGAAAAGCTCCTAACTAGATTGTTTCTTGAATTTATTATTTTAAGAGTTTAGGAGATTGTCATAGATGAGAAATTACTAAATTATTTGATTTATCTTGATATGAATTACAAGGGATTTTTGTCTAGATAAAGAAAGGAAAAGCTCCTAACTAGATTGTTTCTTGACTTTATTATTTTAAGAATTTTAGGAGATTTTCATACATGAGAAGTTACTGGATGTAGTGCAAAAATCACAAAGTAGAAATCAAATGCTAAAGACCACCATATTCTACATTTCTTTCAACTATTGCCAAAAAAGAGGGAGTTATTTTTTAAAATTTATTTCAACCAATTTCTATTTTTATTTTAGTTTGTAAGACCTCTAGGCTAATTGTTGAGAGGCTTTAGAGATGAGATGATGAACATATTTTTTAGAAACATGGTGGCTTTGTGTCAGAAGAGAAAATTTTGGATGGGTAAACCATTCCTACTAAGGTTGTACACTCCATGAAAACTTCCAAGGAAAAGTTAATGTTTATCAAAATTGATATGGTCAAATGTAATGGTTTAGGATATGTATTTCCTTAAGAAAATTCTTACTAGTGTTGCATTTGGTCATAATAGGGTTACTTGGGCTATGAGCTACTTTATTTCTTATTTAGTTATAATTAATAATGATTTTGT
Organism: Cupressus sempervirens; assembly: GCA_028749045.1. Classification (NCBI taxonomy): domain Eukaryota; kingdom Viridiplantae; phylum Streptophyta; class Pinopsida; order Cupressales; family Cupressaceae; genus Cupressus; species Cupressus sempervirens. The sequence continues at coordinate 763,691,919 of CM053783.1, read as the reverse complement.
GTCTTTGTTTGTTTCTTTCAAAGGCCTTTGGAAGAAAGAACCCCTCTTGTCCTATTTACTAATCTTATTAGTTAGAGGATTAGAGTGTCTTTTCAATTACCACGTGTAACAAGGATGAATTTCTAGATGGAGTTAGAATAATAGCCTCCCCTCTCATTCCCACTTATAATTTATGGACGATACAACACTTCTGAGTGAGCCTGGAGTAAAAGAGTTATTTGACTTTAGATAAGTATCTTGTTTTCTCATGCCAAGAAATTAATGAAGGTAATTACTCCATATATTTTTTCAACATCCCCCTCCAATCCAAGCTAAGGTGGCTTAAACACCCATGTTCGAAATTGTAACTCTTCATTTGGTGTACTTCGACAATTCCCTCTAAGTCATTGGATCTTTTTATGGTTTTTCTTTGTTGGAAGAGTTTTGTATTGTTATTTGTTGTAATGACCCTCCTCAAATCTACTCTCAAAAAATGCTGATGAAAGCTCAAGGAATTTCATCAAACAATTCACATGCAAGGGACGTATGACTGATATAGTATTTCAACTAGCTTTAAATGACTCTTTTTTCAATTTGCATCAATGAGAATCTTGTGCTAGAAGACTCCAAATGGACTACACAATGGCCTAACATAAGTGTGCTACTATTTTTGACAATATTCAATGCATATATATGATCTAAGCATGAGAAATGAACACCTACAGCCAACTGGCATTTTTACAAACAATTGGTATGCAAACTAACTAGCTGATAAATAATGATATTGAATTGCTTAAATGACACCAGCAACTATTATCTTCTTAAATTGCAATAAAATTTATAATACAATGCTCATGAAACATGGCCAAGACTTTTGGCATTTACATGGATTACAAAATGATAATGCTGGTATAATGCACACTTACAACTGAAACTTATAACACCCTAAAAAGCAATACTAACAAAGGAACCTGGTTGTAGATGGTTGTAATAATTTCTTTCAATGTTGCCCCTTCTACTTGCTTTTTCAATTTTCTTTTTCGACTGCTTTTTTCGGATCTGCTTTTTGAACTGCTTTTACAAATTGCTTTTTTAGTCTGCTTTTTCGGTTCCACTTTTTCAGGCTGCTTTTTCGTATCTGTTTTTCAAACTGCTATCATGTTGAATCTCAAGACCATATCTTTCAATGGCATCAAGATTTCCAACTTGAAGGGATTTCATCCTTCAAACTATTGAGACATAATCTCTAGAAAAAATTTCAATTTCTTTGATATTTCCAAGCATGGTTAAAAGAAGCTCTTCCATTTCTTTTATAGTGTTCTCACAAGGGCTCCATCCTTCATTTTCTCAATGTGGGATAAAACATAACTCCCTTTATGTAACTTATGTCTCCAATGTGTTATAAAATAAAGGGGACTCTTTTAATTTAAATATTTCCCACAAACTATAGTCTATGCATTAATAAAGTCAAATATTTAAATTTAACTTTATAAAATAGCTTTATCAATGCATAACAAATCTTATCAGTGATAAACAAGTCTTCTTGTCAATTTTAAACAATTACCATCGACATACCGTTATCACTGGATGTCTGCCCATGCCCAAGATGACTTACTATTAATAGTAAGTATGCCCAAAGTTGCCTCAAAACCCCTCAAAAAGACCTGCAACTGAAACTATCTAGGCCAAATGGCCTCTAAGTCCCTTTAATGTCCTAGTTAGCCTACGAGATCGTGGGGAAATAGGCTAACGACAACATCATGCTATGAATGCTAAAAAGGGGACATTACATTTGTTGTCCAAGCTCTACATGTTCATAGTTCCATGATCAAAGCAACTTGTTAAAATTTCATCAAGGAATTAGATGTAACACCTCGCCAAGGGATCCAAAAGAACTAACCTAGAATTATACTACATTTGCCAAACATTTTTTTTAAAGATAACATATAACAACAATTATCAAGTAGCAGAGGCAATAACACACAATCATACATAAACGAACATAATAGATTACATTCCTTAAGGATCCCAAGACATTGAATCGCATTTAAATTTAATTAATACTAAGTCCAATAAATAACACATCCACATCAGAGAATAACTACAAATTCAATCCATTTAAATAATATACATTTGTTTTGAATGTCACTGGCATTAATTTGGAATGCACAATCATCCACTGTACATGTCACAGGGTATGAAAGAATGAAAGAATATACATTTATAAAATAGATTACATCATCCCTTTCGGATCCATGAAACAAAGTACAATACAATAAGTAAAATCATCCATCATATAGCTATAACCATCCATCATAATACACAAATATAGAATGAAAAAAAATGCAGAACAAGGAACTCCAGCCACGACATCAATGGATAGATCTCAATGGTAAAAGTAAAAAGTACTACCACCTGACCTCATGGTAACCCAAAAAGGTCCACTCCCACCGCACTGAGGAGATAGTCTCAAGTCCCACACAAGATAACAATCTCAAAAATTAAAAGTAATATCTATGTCAAGGAAAACCCTAAATCAAAGGTTCAAAGATAAAACAACATCTAAATCGAGAGGCAAATAAAGACACGTGAAGAATCTATTATGCAAGCGGGCAAGTGTCATTGCATGAGTCAAATTTAGAGTTACCCTAGTAGTTTAACTTGACCCCGGCCCCTTAGTGACTCTATACAACATTGGTATACTTTCATATAGACAAGGCATACTAACGATGCATGGTCACAACCAAGTGTCCTCTCTACTCCCATCCTAGTCTATACTAACACTCAAGGCATGGGTGAGGAAAGACAAGGACACTTATTAGGTTCATTTTACTCTCATTTAGTGTAGTGTTTTCACTTAATAAAATAACCTACAATGGGTTACCCAAGTATCCACTTTGGCCTCCAACCTCCATTGCAAGCCACTTCTCGACATTACATACAAATAACCTACCCTAAGCTCATAAAAGTACAAATCAAAGAATTATAATTTTCACCTCAGCCCTATATAAGTGGCTGGAAAGCATAAAAAGATGATTCAAAATAACACCTTAGTCCTTAATAAGCAACTAGAAAGCACCCTAAAATCACTAATTGAAGACTCAAAGGTTAAGTCAAACCATTCATCTTAGTTTCACACAAGAACATTGGAAAACAATAATGGACAATAGATCCAAACTCATCTTAAAGCATACTAGACACATTACCATGGTTGAGTTTGAAAGATCAATATCAAAGCATCATCATGATATCACAAAAACAAAACTCGCAAGCCTTTGGTAAATATCCTAGGACTGGTCATCACTCTAGTCAACCCAAACCCCAAAATGTAAGACAACATACAATTAACAGTGTAGTTTCATAGTTTTGTTTACAATAAGGTTTAAGTTTTCATTTCAATGTAAGTTTTCAAGTAGATAAGATCTTCATTTTTATCCTTACAACTTTAACTCATTTCTCATTTTAGAACAAATTGCACAATTACCCTTAACTCATGAAATTACAAGTATCACCATTAAATATCACAAGAAGACTCAAAAATAATTATTTATTAAATTATTAAAATAATAGTTATTGATAATAAAATAAAATAATCACAATTCTATTAATAATCAAATTATTAAATAATAATAACAATAAATATATTTAAGCATTATTAACTAATATTTATCATTAATTCAAATTTAATTAAATTCCATTAATTATCTTCAATAATAGTTATCATTGAATAATCTATATTGGTAAATTAATAATTAATAATTATTCAATAATAATAAAACTATTAATAAAGTTCTTTAATAATTAACATTTATAAACTAACATTTAATAAAATTTATTATTTAATACAAATTTTATTAATTTAATTTTAACTTAATAAAATTAAATTTAAACAAAAATAACTTTACTTTCTTTTTTTTAAAGCCTATGGGCTATTAGCTATCACAACAACTCTATTGTCCTAATAGCAAAGTATTGTCGTAGCAATACCTCTGTGGTCATAATAGCAGGTCTGTCGTGTGGCCCCTTAAAAGTTGTTGACAACACTTTCACTGTCCTGGTAGAGGGTGAAATGGGATGTGGGGGTGTGGTGGCCCCGCCCCCATTCCATTTTATATATATATATATATATATATATATATATATATATATATATATATATATATATATATATAATATACATTTACTTAAATAATAAACAAAACAACCCTCCCAGTAATTTTTTTTTTTAATATATATATATATATTCAAACAATCCTCTCATAGGGAAAATACAATAACTAATCGAATTTTAAATTCTAACAATTCAATTTCTTCCCAAAACTCTTTCTGATTAAATTATCAACTATTTAATTTATAGAACGAGGGTTTTCTAATTTCTTTTCAATCCCCATATACAGATAGAAATTCGATATTAATATCAGTAAATCACAATGAAAGATTCAATTCATAGATGACTTTTGGAAAATAGATTCAATAAACACAATGTAGATAGGAATATCGAATAACATAATTCATTATGCGAATAAAGCACAAGATTCTACCTAAATCTGATGCTAATACACAACCACCCGAAGGTTGTGAGAGAATTCTCTTTTTCTCTTAAAACCTTCTCTCTAAAAATCCCTTCTCCGAAAATCGCAGTCCCTACGAAATGAACTCTCAATCTCTGATATGGAGTTCTCTCCTAAATTTGGGGCACTGATTGTGCGATCCCGCAAGGGAACTTGTTGATTTCCTTTAACTCTTTATTTACTTTTTGAATATTCATGCATAGTTTTTACAATTTAAAATATCTTTAATAAATTAATTTCACTTTCTTTCTTTAATTAATTTTTGAAGCTTTTTTTTTTATAAAATATTTATTAACTTAAGTAATAATAATATTTAGCATTTATTTAAAAATGATCTCCTAAATATATTATTATTAAATTAAATAAATATTATTACGCTCTCAAATTAGAATTAGAATTTTCTCTTTAAATTTAAGCCTTTTTATTTAATTAATTTTCCAATTAATTAAATATTGAAATTATCTTAATAGTTTTCCATTAAATTAAATCATTAATTAATCTTTTAATTTGACTTAATTAACAAAAAAATCATCAAAGACCTACAAGATGAAATATAAAAGCCCGTCATAAAATATAACATACAAAATTATAATTACAAATTTATGTCCTATGACGAATTCAAAAGGGTAATCGTCTCAGAAACTTGTCCTAATTTCCTAGGACAATTAGTTTTAAGGTTAGGATTTGGACTCAAGAATTTATCTCCCCTCTCTTACCATTGAGATTTTGTGATGGGGTATACTCATCCTAGCAATTCAGAGAAGTCGATACTAGGTACCTACAATCTACATAAAATTCACACATGTACAAACACATATATTCTAAACTAAATAAGCAATGGCAGTAAGTGGTGCATCGTGTAGATCCCGACTAGCAAGTGACTACAACTCCCTTCCTTAACCACATCAAAAATGTCATGCATAAAGAAAACATACATACACACCATACACATGCAGTATGGGATAAGTACCCATAGAAAATATGTATAAATAATCCATATAACTAACATCATTAAATAATTGAAATCATTGTAAATAATCATCATCAAAGTATAATCATGCATACATGAAGTAACTAGTCCAACTGTTTATGAAAACAATGTCCAATAGTTTAGAAAACAATGTCACTAATCATCAAGCATAACATAAACTGGCCTAAAAGAGTTTAGCAATAATAACTGAATGTAAACTAGGGGTGGGCACTACATCCACCCCCCTAGACTTAGGCTTGCTCCTAGAAGCCTATAAACATCTCCCCAACTTAGTAAATATTATGACAAAAGAATATGTTTAGAATAAGGTTGAGTCCTTGTCATATTTTATTTGATAGTAAATCATGACTTCTCTATGATTTCCATGTCTTTTCTTTTATGGATCTCACTTGTTCTTTTGAGATATTATATGCAGGTCAGGGTCTTGGATTACACTTGCATCAGATGGCTTTCTAGTATCATGGTCTTAATTGAAGTTTTGGATGTAGATTAGTGATGGTAATCTCTATGACAATTTTCGGCTGGGCTCTGGGTCTTTTCTTTGGCACCAATTAATGAATTGTATGCATATGAGTTTTGGGCTCTTTGTAATTACTATATTCTCGTTCTAGGAATCTCTAAGACAAGATTCATTAGTGTTGATAGATACTCTCTCTTGATGCAATATTTCTTCTTCTACTTCCCTTTTTTGTATCAGGTAACGATCAAAGTTTTTCTTTTCTGGTTCTTTTCTCCAAGAGCTTTTTTGAACCAGTTATTATTAATATAAATATAATGTTTCACCAAATATATATATATATATATATATATATATATATATATATATATATATATATATATATTCTAAACTAAACATACTATGGCAAGATGTGGTACATCGTGTAGATCCCGACTAGCAAGTGACTATGACTCCTTTCTTTAACCACATAAAGAAAACATACACACACACACCATACACATGCAGTATGGGGTAAGTATCCCATAGAAAAGATGTATAAATAATCCATATAATTAACATCATTAAATAACTAAAATCACTGTAAATAATTATCATCAAAGTATAAATAATTATCATCAAAGTATAACTAAATGCATACATGAAGTAACTAGTACCAAAGTAGTCTCATCACATAACCAGTTGTTTATGAAAACAATATCCAATAGTCTGGAAAACAATGTCACTAATCATCAAGCATAAACATAAACTGGCCTAAAAGAGTTCGATAATAATAACTGAATATAAACTAGGGGTAGGCACCACATCCACCCCCCTGGACTTAGGCTTACTCCTGGAAGCCTATAAACAAGTAGGGATATAAATCCCATAAACCAGATGCATCCTCCCATGTCGTTGATGACTCGTTAGTAGGGTCCCATTGGACCCTTATCTGCTCTATGATTTGACCTTTGAGGGTCAACTCTTGCTACTGCAAAATGTGAACTGGATCCAAAGCCAGCTGCCCACCTCTACCTGTAATGCATTCCAATCAAGAACATATATCACATCAAGGATATACTATCTAAGAATAGAAACATGAAAAACATCATGAACATGAGCTAAGTTTGGTAGCAATGCAAGACGATAGGCAACTGGAATTATTCTCTCAAGAATCTCAAATGGTCCCACAAAGTGAGGTGCTAACTTTGAACCCTCTCCATAATGGATTAGACTCTTTCATGGATGCACTCTCAAGAAAACTTTATCACCCAATAAAAATTTTTTATCCGTCCTATGAGCTTCAACATACTTCTTTTGTCTATCCTATGTTGTAGACATGTGCTCATAGATGTGCACCACTTGTTGCTCCATATCTCAAAGCATCTCAGAACCCAATAAGATGCGATCCTCAAGATTGTCCCAACTCAAAGGTGTAAGGCAAGGATGACCATACAAAGTTGAAAAGGTGCCATCCCAATAGAATTGTGATACCCATTTTTATAAGCAAACTCCACTAGGTAAAGATAATCCTCCCAAAGAGTCTGTTTGTCCATCACATACATCCTTGAGAACCTGATTCACTCTCTCAATCTGACCATATATCTTTGGTTCGGCTGCGCTTCAAGATCATGGTGTAGTGATGTCCAAAATGCGAAAGCGAATTTACAAGATTCCTATATGAAATGATCTTCTGGGAAATACCATGTAATCTCATGATATCATGCATGAAGACATTAGCTATAGAAGTTGTAGTGTAGGATGACCTCATCGATGAAAAATGTGCCACCTTAGTCAACCAATCAACGGTGACCATGCTAGCATCACGTCGACAAGCAATCATAGGAAACCCTACAATGAAATCCATAAAGATGATATCCCACTTCCATGAAGGAATGAGATTTGGCTATAAAAGCCTTGTTGGATCTTGGTGCTCTGCCTTGACTCTCTAGCACTCTAGACAACTAGCCACAAAATCAATGATATCATGCTTCATCCCTGTTCAATAGTATATATGTCACAAATATGCATGCATCTTTTTGACACCTGGATGTGTTGAGTAAGGTGCATGATGAGCCTCTAATAGGATCAATGTATGAAGCTCATCCAGTAGTGGTATGTAGATCCTTCTTGAATGTCACAAAAGGCCATCTAACTCCAAAACATAACCAAAGAACCTGCCCTCTAATGGTCTCCCTAACTCTATCTCTCTGCTCACCTCCTAATACCAAATATCTGTAGGAAGTGCCTGAAGTATATGGCTCCTCAAATCCACACTAAGAGTCAAGGATGATGTTGCATGTCTCCTACAACTCAAAGCATCAGCTACCACATTCTCCTTTCCCTAGATATAATTCACCTCAAAGTCATACTCACAAAGAAACTCCATCCAACACCTTTGCCTAGAATTTAGATTAGGTTACATGAATATGTACTGTAGACTATGATGATCACTATGAAGTTCAAATTTGTGTCCCAACAAGAAGTGTCTCCATCTCACTAGGGCATGAACTACCATAGCTAACTCAAGATCATGCATAGGGTAATTTAGCTCGTGATCCTTGAGTTTGCATGATTCATATGTAATCATGTGTCCATCTTGCATTAATACTGCTCCAATCCCCTTAAGGGAAGCATCTATACACACTATGAAGTCACCTTTTGGATCAGGTACTGATAAGATAGGTGCACTAGCCAAAAGCTGCTTGAGATTTCAAAATGCTTCCTTGCATTTCTCTATCCATAAAAACTTATTTCCTTTCCTCTGTAGGGAAGTGATAGGATGTGCTATTCTAGAGAAGTTTTGGATGAACTTGTGATAATAACCAACTAGACCTATGAAGCTATGAATTTCTAACACGGTAGTGGGTGTGGGCTGATCTACCACTGCCTAAATTTTTGCAAGGTCTACAGAGATACCTTCACCTAATATGATATGCCCTAAATATTGTATCTTGATTGAAAGAAATCACTTCACTGAGTTGGCATAAAGTTGATTATCTCTCAAGCACTGCAAAACCAAACATAGCTATACCTCATGCTCCTTCTAGGATCTAGAATATATCAATATATCATCTAGGAACACAAGTAAAAATCTATCAAGATAAAAACAAAGTACTCCATTCATAAGACACATGAAAATTGATGGAGCGTTCATTAGCCCAAATGAGACTACTGTGAACTTGTAGTGCCCATAGCAAGTTTGAAAGGTGGTCTTATGAATATCAGCATCTTGAATGTGAAGCTAATGGTATCCTAACTTAAGATTGATTTTGGAGAACATTGTAGCTCCCTTAATCTAATCAAATAAATCATCAATCCTTGGTAAAGGATACCTGTTCTTTATTGTCACCTTGTTCAGCTATCTATAATCAATGCATAGATGCAATGGACCATCCTTCTTCTTCACTAAGAGCACTAGTACTCCCCATAGAGATACACTCGGTCAGATACTACCATTGGCTAGAAGGTCCTCAAGCTATAGGCGCAACTCACTCAATTCTTGAGTGGTCATATGATAAGGAGCTCTAGAAATAGGCTCTGATCTTGGAATGAGATCAATGCTAAAATAAATATCTCTCTTTGGGCGCATATGCTTGAAATCTCACTAGGAAAGACATCTACATATTCTTGTAGAATAGGGTGGTCCATAGTCTTTCCTGTAGGGTCTTCTTCTTCCAGCTCACTTACCGTTATAACACATACCTGACATCCCTTATGAAAGTTCTGCTTTAATTGCATAGCAGATATCATCCATAGATAGGTCTTTGGATACCCATAATCTTTGCATCCTTCTCTTGATCATTCTGATGCAAAATGGTCTTTTTCCTACAATACATACTAGCTCTATAAGAGCCAAGCCAATCCATACCTAAGACCACATCGTAAGAGCCAAGAGGAATGACCCGAAGGTCAACTAACATCACAAACCCTCTAAGCTCAATTCACACTTCTATACTATGGAATCTATGGAAACCCTAGTGCCTGAGGCTAGTTCCACTTGCCATCCCAAATCTTGCTTAACCACTTCCAGCTTACATTTAGCAACTAAGGATGGTGAAGTAAAAGAGTTTGTGGCACTTGAATCAAACAAAATAGAGAGAGGTGTACCTCAGATAGCTCCTATAGCCTCACCCACAGTCCCTTGATGATCTACCTGATAGTGATCCATTGCCGCAAATACCTTATGAGCTCTACCTACATCCCCAACTATAGGCTCAAATGTTGTTGGCCTATAACCTAAATAGTGAGATGTTTGTTGTGGGTAGTGGACTACAATGTGTCCAAACTATCCACAAGAATAACATCTTGTGCCTATGCTAGATCCCCTCCCTGTTGGAGGTGTACTTGACTGCTAGTGGCTATCCTTACTAGCAAAAGACTGGTTGCTCTATGTAGGATGAGTGTTTTGATTATGTCTATTGCATTGTGAATTGTGATAGTTCTTAGGGGTAGAACCACCACCACCACTCTATGCCTGAGGGCATGATCCCTTCTATTGTTGTTGTTGTTGAGGTTGATGTTGGTTTTGATTCTCTTTAGGAAAAGAAGGTTTCCTATTCCCACCTAAGTTGTGGTTACCCTTAGATCCTAATACTATACTTGCTCCCACAAACCCCCATATCCTAGGTTAACACTCTGCTCTACACGTATGGCTTGATGTATTACATCTTTGAGGGTTTTAGGTTCAAATACATTAACACCCCCAACTAGACGGTTGTTCAAGCTTTTGATGAAATGTTGTGCCAATTGTGCTCAGTTATCACTAATTCCCACATAGGGCATGAGCTCAAAGAATTTGTGCTCACACTCTACTATGGTCATAGTGAATTGTCTCAGTTTGTGGAATTCATCTACTCTTTGTTGGTTCCATTCCTCTAGTAGGAGTTGCTTAAGAAATTTTTCCAAGAATAACTCCCATGTGATATTGTTCATATTTATACCTAGTTTCTTCTCTTCAATAGTCCACCGTGTGGCTCCAAAGAGTTCCAAGTCGATAATAGCAAACTTCGCTTTGAAGTTAGAGTCAAAGTCTTGAATAGCAAAAACCTTGGCAAGAGCAATAAGCCACTGCTTAGCCACATAACCTAAACCCAACCCATTAAAGGGTTTGACCTTGGACCTTTGAAGGTCCTTCATTTGAGTAGCTAAAACTAATCTTTGTCGGTCCCTCTGAGGGCTCCTAGACCTAGGTCTACGCTCATTCCCTACTTGGTGTGCTCTATCTTGACCAACACCTTGAAGAGGAGGTAGATGATCCATGATGGTCTTCATCATTTTCCTCAGGTTAACCTCCTCTGAGTTGGCCTACTGCTCTCTATGGTTCTCTTCTTGATGCTCACTAACATGCTCTTGCCTATCATCTTCTTGATTAAGGCCTTCATGGACAAACTCATGTATACTAATGTTTTTTCCTCGTCCATGACCTCTACCATGGCATAGGCTACAACCTCTAACTGAAGATCTTGTCCTAGATACCATCCTACAATAATATCCAAGAAACAAGATGCTATAATAACCATAAAACATACTATTGTAAGGCATACATAAAAGAAACATGTTTCTAAAATAATATAAGTTCAATTTTCAGTTTTGCCTAATTTAGGTTTAAGTATATTTTAGTTTTGAAGTTTTAGTGTTCAAGTTTGAGAATATACAACTAATAGTTTAATTTTTGTTTCAATTTAACTAGTTCAAGTTTCCAGTTCATAATAGATATATATGAAAATTCAAGTTTTATTTCAATTTAACTAGTTCAAGTTTTATGATTGTAATAGAGATACATAATAGTTTAAATTTTGTTTTAGTTCAACTAGTTAACAACTAGTGGCATTCCATTATGCCTAGAGCTTCAAATGTAGAACTCGGGCTCTGATACGAGATGTAATGCCTCGCCAAGGGATCCAAAAGAACTAATCTAAAATTATACTACATTTACCAAATATTTTATTCATTAAAGATAACATATAACAACAATTACAAAGTAGTGTAAGCAATAACATACAATCATACATAAGCAAACATAATAGATTACATTCCTTAAGGATCCCAAGACGTTGAATCACATTGAAATTTAATTAATATTAAGTCATATAAATAACACGTCCACATGAAAGAATAACTACAAGTTCAATTCATTTAAATAATATACATTTGTTCTGAATGCCACTTGGCATTAATTCGGAATGCACAATCATCCACTGTACATGTCACAGTATATGAAAGGCTAAAAGAATATACATTTATAAAATAGATTACATCATCCCTTTTGGATCCATGAAAAAAAGTAAAATACAATAAGTAAAATCATCCATTATATAGCTATAACCATCCATCATAATACACAAAGATAGAATGAAAAGAAATGCAGAAAAAGGAACTCTAGCCACAACATCAACGAATGAATCTCAATGGTAAAAGTAAAAAGCAATACCACTTGACCTCGTGGTAACCCAAAAAGGTCCACTCCCACCACACTGAGGAGATAGTCTCAAATCCCACATAAGATAACAATCCCAAAAATCAAAAGTAATATCTAGGTCAAGGAAAACCCTAAAAGTAATCTAACTCGAAGGTTCCAAGATAAAACGACATCTAAACCTAGAGGCAAACAAAGACACATACAAAATCTACTATGCAAGTGGCCAAGTGTCATCGCATGAGTCAACTCTAGAGTTGCCTCGGTAGTCTGACTTGACCCTAACCCCCTAGTGACTCCATGCGACACTAGTATCCTTTTGTACAGACAAGGCATACTAATGATGCACGGTCCCAACCAAGCGTCCTCTCTACTCCCATCCTAGTTTGTACTAGCACTTAAGGCACGGGCAAGGAACAACAAAGACTCTTATTAGGTTCATTTTACTCTCATTTAGTGTGGTGTTTTCACTTATTAAAATAATCTACAATGGGTTACCTAGGTAGCCACATTAGGCTCTGAGCTCCATTGCAAGCCACTTCCTGACATTACATATAGATAACCTACCCTAAGCTCATAAAAGTACAAATAAAAGGATCATAGTTTTCACCTCAGCCCTATACAAGTGACTAAAAAATATCAAAAGATGATTTACAATAACAACTCAAACCCTAACAAGCAACTGGAAAGCATCCAAAAATAACTAATCGAAGACTCAAAGGTTAAGTCAAATAGGTCATATCATTCATCTCATTTTCACACTAGAACACTGGAAAGCAATACCGAATAATAGATCCAAACTCATTATAGATCATACCAGACACATTACCATGGTTAAATTTAAAATATCAATATCAAAGCATCATCATGATATCACAAAAATAGAACTTTTAAGCCTCTGGAAAATGTCTTAGGACTGGTCATCACTCTAGTCAACCCAAACCCCAAAACATAAGACAACATATAGTTAAGAGTGAAGTCTCATAGTTTTGTTTGATTTTGAAGACACGATCTAAGTTTACAATAAGGTTTAAGTTTTTGTTTCAACGTAAGTTTTCGAGAAAATAAGATTTTCATTTTTATCCTTACAACTTTAACTCATTTCTTATTTTAGAACGAATTGCACAATTATGCTTATGAAATTACAAGTATCACCATTAAATATCACAAGATGACTTTAAAATAATTATCTATTAAAATAATAATTATTGATCATTAAATTAAATACTCAAATTTATATTAATAATCCAATTATTAAATAATAATAACAAAAAGATATTTAAGAATTATTAACTGATATTTATCATTAATTCAAATTTAATTAAATTCCATTAATTATCTTCAATAATTATTATCATTGAATAATCCGTATTGCTAAATTAATAATTAATAATTATTCAATAATTAAAAACTATTAATAAAGTTCTTTAATAATTAACATTTATAAACTAACATTTAATAAAATTTAATATTTTAATACAAGCTTTATTAATTTAATTTTAATTTAATAAATTTTAATTTAAACAAAAAAAGCAAACTTTGCCTTCTTTTTTTAAAGCCCATGGGCTATTGGCTATTGCGGCAGCTCTGTTGTCGTGACAGTAGAGTACTACCACAGCAGTACCTCTGCAGTCATTGCAACAAGTTTGTCGTGTGGCCCCTTAAAAGCCATCGACAGCCCTTTCACTGCCGTGGTGGAGGGTGAAATGGGAGGTGGGGATGTGGTGGCCCCGCCCCATTCCATTTCATTTATTTTTTTAAAAACAAATTATATATACTAATATACATTTACTTAAATAATAAATAAAACAACCCTCCAAATATTTTTTAATAAAAAATCAAACAATCCTCTGATAGGAAAAATAAGATAAACTAATCAAATTTTGCATTCTAACAATTCAATTTCCTTCCAAAACCCTTTCTAGTTAAAATATCAACTATTTAATTTATAGAACGAGGGTTTTCTAATTTCTTTTCAATCCCCATATACAGATAAAAATTTGATATGAATATTAGTAAATCACAATGCAAGATTTATCATAGACAAATTTTGGAAAATAAATTTAGCAAACACGATGTAGTTAGGAATATCGAATAACATAACTCATTATACGAATAAAGCATGAGATTTTACTCGAATCTAATGCTAATACGCAACCACCTAAAGATTGTGAGAAAATTCTCTTTTTCTCTCAAAATCTTCTCTTTGAAAATCCCTTCTACAAAAATCTCGGTCCCTGCGAAATGAACTCTCAATCTTTGATATGGAGTTCTCTCCTAAATTCAGGGCACTGATTGTGCAGTCATGTGAGGGAACTCATTGATCACAAATTTTTAACTCTTTATTTACTTTTTGAATATTCATGCACATTTTTTGTAATTTAAAATATCTTTAATAAATTAATTTCTCCTTTTTTCTTTAATTAATATTTGAAGCATTTTTTTTAATAAAATATTTATTAACTTAAGTAATAATAATAATTAGCATTTATTTAAAAATGATCTCCTAAAAATATTATTATTAAATTAAATAAATATTATTATGCTCTCAAATTATAACTATAATTTTCTCTTTAAATTTAATTCTTTTTATTTAATTAATTTTTCAATTAATTAAGCATAATTAAATATTGAAATTATCTTAATAATTTTCCATTAAATTAAATCATTAATTAATCTTTTAATTTGACTTAATTAACAGAAAAATCACCAAAGACCTACAAGACGAAATATGAAAACTCATCATAAAATATAACATACAAGATCAAACTCAAGTGTTATAATCATGAATTTATGTCCTATGACAAATTCAGAAGGGTAATCATCTCAGATACTTGTTCTAATTTTCTAGGACAATTGGTTTAAAGGCTAGGATTTGGACTCAAGAATTTATCTCCCCTCTCTTACCATTGAGATATTGTGATAGGGTACACTCATCCTGGCAATTCAGGGAAGTCAATACCCAGTACCTACAATTTACATAAAATGCACACATGTACAAACACATATATTCCAAACTAAACATGCGATGGTAGGAAGTGGTGCATCACATAGATCTTGACTAGTAGGTGACTATAACTCCCTAAACCACATCAGAAACGTCACACATAAAGAAAACACACACACACACACACACACACACACACACACACACACACACACACACCATACACATGCAGTATGGGGTAAGTATCCATAGAAAATACATATAAATAATCCATCTAACTAACATCACTAAATAACTTAAATCACTATAAATAATCATTATCAAAGTATAATCATGCATACGTGAAGTAACTAGTACTAAAGCGGTCTCATCATATAACCAACTGTGTATGAAAATAATATCCAATAGTCTGGAAAACAATGTCACTAATCATTAGGCATAAACATAAAATGGCCTAAAAGAGTTTGACAATAATAACTAAATGTAAACTAGGGGTAGGCACTACATTAGATAGTCTCTCTCAATATTTCCTATGTATTGGTAACTTGTCCTCCTTAAAGTGGAGTTTGGCTAAGTGGGAGTCTTAAAATAAAAGCGGGGTTTGGGTTGCATTAGCCTATCATTATAAGAGAAACCTTGAATACTAAGATGTATTAGTGATGGTCTAGCAATCATGATTAGAGTTGGGCCAAGATCCTTTTCCTAAAGTACTTGATGGGAGTTTCGTGTGATGATGTTTCTAATAAGAAAAGACTCTATGATTTGTGGCACTCTTAAAAGGGGCACTAGTTTAACTGAGATATTAATATTTTGGATTTTTCATAAAGGATCTAAGGCCAACTTTTGGATTGACTCTTGAGATGGTTTTCACTATCTTGGTGATGTATCTACATTTATGGTCTCTTCCTAATAAATTCTTAGAAGTTTGTTGGGTGATTTCAGGGAATTTTAAAATAATTTAAATCTTGGGGCATGTTGAGGCGTGTATATGGAGGAAGCCTAGTGAGTGGCTATGGGGAGGTTATTTGGAGGATTACACCAATATCTCTTAAATATTTTCTAGAAGATCTTGTAGTTATCTCACGGGGAGAGATTTCCTATTGTGCTTGGCCCTATGGTACTTGTATTATATGGCTTATGGCATCATGAGTTTATGAAATTTGTACATGGGACAAATTACATCCATTGTTGTAAAGTTGTGTAGACCAAGTTTACTTGGATAAAATTTAATTACTTCCTTATCCTAGATATTCATCATAGATGCCTCAAATGATTCATGTCCTTGAAAGGATGGATAAGGATTCTTTCTTCTTTTTTTCCTCTAGTTTCCTTTTTCAAGATTTATTTTTTATAAGCGTTGGGGTATTTTGAAGAAATATTGTGTTCATTCTTTCTCTCTTATTTAAGTTTGGAGGAGCTTAGAGATGTCTCCAAGTATATATATTTTTATATAGACGACTTAGAGCATTAGTCCAAATTTCATCTTTTAGAAGATTTGGCTTGAAAGAAACCATAGGATCTTTAAGTCTAGGAATATGGTGGTCTAATAGGTTTGATAGAGAATTTTAATATGATTCAAGAAACTATCTAGGATAAAATACACAGTGGATTCTTTCTTAGAGGCATAAGAGGTGGAGTTGATGCATGGTTTTGGTTTATTAGTGAATGGGTTGGAGGACTCCTCTTTAAGTTGGAAGTAGGATCTTCGAAGAATAATGTAAATAGTAGATGGATGTAATTCACTTCCTACTTGGATTGTTAAGATTACCATAGGTGGATTGTTTATGGGAAATTCTAGGCATGTTTGAGTGAGAGTCATTGGGAGAGATAGCTTTGTTTATACCTTAATTTTCTTCATTTATAAGTGCAATTAAACAAATAATCACATGTAATCCTTGGTGATTATTACTTCCTTAAATAGGATTTATGAGCTTGGTTGATGCAAGGATATTTATGAGACACATTCTTAGATTCTACTGTATATGTTTACTAAGGAAAAAAATTATGAGGTGAATTGGAAATTAGATTTGGTGAGTAGGTCAAATCTTTGTATGAGAAACTATCTACTTTTCTTTTTCTTTTGTCCATATCATAAGAGAATCTAATACAATTTTCAACTATTTAGCAAATTGAGTGTTAGATCATATGATTGACTTGAGTGTTCTCAAAGGTTTGAGGGGTTATTTCCTGAGGACATACATAAATAATATGAGGTTGCTATGTATTGTTGGTTGGTGGATTTTTCTTTTTCAATTTTTGGTTTATTCTAGTATCTTTATTGGTTGCCTTTTGTTGTCACTTTTTATAGTTTATTAGTTATTTTAAGTTTTCACCCCATTTTCCCAAAAAAAACTCTCATTTGATGAAACTAAATCCATCTTAAAAATAGCTTAAAAGAAAATTGAATCCAAAATCACCCATACAACTTACAAGATATCACTAGATATACCCTAAAAGAAACTATAAAAAAACATAGCCTCTAAAATATTATCCATGCAACACAATGCATTTAATGACAAAAAAAAATATTATACATTTAAAAACTCTCCATGCAAGCTTTTGAAGTGACACAAGGTAGCATGGTCACAAGACCAATCCCAAGTTACCCTTGCTAGAGTTATATATAGAAGCCAACACAATATACGAGAAACCACAAGAAATTATATATATTTCAATGCAGATATGATGAGACAATATTCTTTTGACATGTGAGGCATAAGGTCTATCTAGATAAAACCATATACATTCAAATTACAATTTGTGAGCTTAAAATCTTGGGCTTACAGAGCCAAATCCTTTTTATCTTCCTTCTATCTAACTTCAATCTATTTTTCCCAATCCTAGATTTCTAATTATATAGCCAACAACATCACAAGTCGACGTGTCAAGAAAGTTATTAAAAAAATAGGTCCTACCCTAAAGGAGCAATCAATGACCTTACAATTAAGAAAAACAATATTTGTACAGATAAAGCTAGGTCCAAAAATGGTCCAAGAATAAAACCCCAAGGTTGTGGAAATCCTTGATACCACATGTAACCTTGCCAAACCCAAACCCGCTCAATACTCAAGGTTTCAAGAAGCAAGCATGCCTCAAATAAAGAGAAGGATAACTCTTGCATTATATAATGGAATTATTTTCTACAAGCATAGGAACAAGATCCATTATAGGTTCACATTAAGGAGCCAATTGGGAAAAAAGATAAGACATGAACAATAAAGTTCATTCCACGAACAATAAACATGAATAATAAACAAGAAAAAATAAAGTGTGGTTGATGCAAGATTACTGAGTACCCAAGATACTCCTACATCAGACACCTAGGGTAAATAAGAACTACTGTCCACATTAGGAAGCCCTAATGATCTAAGAAGTATCATGAAGATCCAACTTAGCCTAAGATATCCAACAATTATCTTCAATGGGTTTATTCTATCACTAAAACAAATATTCTTTGTAACCCTTTCCTTTGGTGGTAACCAAAATTATGTCAATTCCCTCTGTCATCTTCTTAGGATAATTAGTTTTATCAAATTTCTCTTCATTAGATTTCTTGGGTGGATATTTTTCTATTGATAGTTTATTAAAATTCAATTGCAAAATAGGTAGACCATCCATAGCATATGAGACAGAGTCTCTCCTACCTTTAAGGGAAGGTTCCTCCTTCTCACCGTTCCTTGGATCAACTCAAAATAAGCAAGAAACTAAGAGATTTTAAAAGGGTGTTACTAACATTCTTTCCTCTTAACTTTCATAATCCACTTACCCATGGAGTATGGGCAAGATAAAATCTCTAAGTACACTTTTATCTAATAGCTTGAAATAGTGATACCAATAAACCAACACCAACTCAGAGGCTGATTAAAAGCATACTGGTTTGGCTCTAAGTCATATTTTAATCTATTTTATAAGAATAACCTCTAGCATTGGGGTGCAAGGACTTCTAGAAGTAGGGAATTTTAAGTATTTTTGTGAATTAAGAAGGTAATACAGTTAAAGCTTCTAGTTTATGTACCATCACAATTGCTCTCGGTCAAAGCTTATCTTTGGTTGCTTCTTACTCTTTATAATCCATTATTTATACATGCAACAATAACATGAATAAAAGATAGAAGTTGCAACCTACAGTCAAAGATTCTAATTTGCACTTTCATAATTGCACTCAATCAAAGTTTCAGCTCTAATTGCTTCTTTGTATTCACTTGTCATCAAAATAGTATTACACACTCAAAGTTATGCTTCCAAAATTCTTTAGAGCTTTCTTGATATAATAAAAGATTATTTTTATAATGAGGGGGGAACTTCTTATATAGGTGTAGAAGAGATAAAAACAAGGAGGAAAAAGTAGGAGCAACTCAACCACTTTGACCTGGTAAAACTAGGTAAGAATAATTATTGGATTACATATCATGAGGACATGAAATAAAATTATATTTAATTACATCACATGCAATTCACCTTCTCCAACTACAAACATAAAAATTTGAAAACTGAAAGAAGAAGAAGACAAAAAAAGTTGAATCAATCCTAAAGATTATTCTAAAAAGCCTTATATTTGGCGATACAAAAATGAATCGTAGGAAGATCTAGGATTTCCATATTCTTTGAGATAACTTCAATTATGGGTATTCACATGTGCTAATTTTACAACTTTGTACTTTTCTACAAGATAATCCCGCAAGTTTTTTGCCACAAATTTGTACGTAGCAAACCTATTCATCATGTGTGATCTGAATTATTTTGAATCAAGATAAACATTTACTTTGTTGGTATATTTTGAGTTCATTTCTTCTTCTATAAACAATTTTCCATGTTCAATAAGGACATTACATCTCATTTGCTCCAAATTGCACATGATCTTTATTTCCACTGATTGACAGCCTTGTAATGTTCCTTGTAACTTTGTTAGAGGTTTTCCAAGTACCTCCTCCTTATGACCCATGATTCCTTGATATCTATAGAACATATCAGAAGATGGGATGATGTCACACACAATCAAGGTATCTAGGTCAATGTTTTCCATTTTATTCCAAACACCCAAAATTTCTTTCAAGGTATTTTTTTTTCCATATTTAAAGAGGCAATCATGCCATGTAGTATCTCCTCAACACCTCTCATACATTCAAGAACTTTGACTGCATCCTTGATGGGTTGAATTCCTTTAGAGACCACTTCTTCAAACCAATACTTTGTTGCTTCAACTCTCCAATTCTCCTGAGTTTTTTGAGGTGTGATGACTATAGGATGTGAAGTCTATTGAAAAATAACCTCATTAAGATGAGAATCCTCCTACTTTAATTGTTTCTTCTTCTCCCAAAGCTTATGATTTCTCTTTGAAAAATTGGCAAGTGCATCTTGGGAATCCTATAAACACCCCAGTCATGACTATTTACCAAGTTCAATTTTGGTGTACTTGTAATCTGAGTGATTGAGCTCCTTAATTGGTTCTTCTACCAAAGGTTTTGTAACCTTGGCATACACGGTCTTGTTATATTGTTATCAAGATTTAATTGTGTAGTTTTTGAGTCAAAATCATTGACCCATATATCCTGAGTAGTGATTCACACATGAATCTAGCTCTCACGAGAATAAATGGAACACCTAGCACTCACCACCTAGATCCAATGAGTGCTAAGTGTTCCATTTATTCTCGTGATAGATGGATTCATGTGTGAATCACTACTCATGATATATGGGTCATTGAGTTTGACTCAAAACTACACAATTAAATCCTAATAGCAATATCACAATTTGACTTGCTATGGAAAATATCTCCTACTTATCAATACTTAGTCTTTTCAAAATAAATAACAATCCTTAAAACAACCTTGGCTTTTGAAGATTTAGACTTATTCTTTTTGATAGGAAAATTGTCTAGAGGTACTATAACCTTCTCTTCATAGTGATTTTTCCCAACCACACAGTCAGTTGAAACTTTCATTTGTTGCAATAGGGTTAGTTGCTATAACAAACATTGATCCTGATTGTATTTTTGTTGTGACTATGTATGCTTCAACTTGCATGGCCAGAACCATGAGTGTCCTCTAAGATGATTTAATCATGAACATCTTGAACCCTGAAACTGAGGTATCAAGTTGGGAAACTTGATCTTCTATGAGAGTTGGAAAATCTTAAAACACGTTTCCCAAGTTCTCACATTGCTCTATTGTGAGGATAGGAGGAGCTGCTAAAGATATGGAAAGTGTCGACATGTTCACTTCTAAGATAGAATTAGTAGGTGAAAAAAAGATGGAGAATGATTCCACATCATTGCCTATGGTATCCAAGAAGGGTATTTCCTAAATTGATGGAACTTGATTTCTTATTGGTTATGAGGGAGATATGATCATTAGCTCTACCTCTTCCCCTTTATATTCTTCATTAGATTATTCCTTTGATCCTTGGGCCTATATGGATGCTTGAGCAAATTATAGAAGTGGTTTTGATCCTTTGCCACCTTTGAGCTTGAATTTGAGAGTTTTGGCTGGTGTTGAAGAGGATCAATCATCTTTGCTTGTTATCTTCACCTAAGATATTCTTCTAATAGGTCCAAAATGATTGCAATCTAACTTGAGTTTTGGATGTATTGTTTTGAGGCCTTGGATTTCCAGTACCTTATTGATATTTACTAAGATAGATTAGAATCTATCAAAGATGGAATTCCCTTCCTTCTGTTGCCATAGAATATGAAACAAATAATTATTGTCAAAGCCAGCCTTGTGATATTTTGGATCTAGGATTATGTCATCATTTTCAACTTGAAGACCTTATAGAGTCTCAGCCATGTTGAGGTTGATGATCTATTGCAATGTGAGCCTACAATAGTCCACCTACATGATGGCCACCTCTATGCATAAATCAATCCATACATCCTCCATGTGATGAACATGGGTGAATGCTCTTTTGATTCTTGAATGCATTCCTTGGAAATCAAAGTCGAACCTAGCTTTGAATTTATTTAAGGTGATAAGCTAAAGTTTTGCTTCCACGACTTTTACTTTGTATATTGAATTAAGCATACACTAACCAATTGCAAGGGATTTAGTAGTGGTAATGCCAAGTCCTGGTCTATGATAATTGTGTTGGTATAATTACACCTCCATTGGAATAATCCTATCAATAGTATATCTTGGTAAGGTATATGATTCCCCTTGAAAATAACCAAATCTTAATTAGGTGGAAGTAGGAAATTTCAAAAAGATGCATTTAAACTAATTTACCCTCTCCTAGGCTTCATTTGATACGCTATTGATTACATCTCTTTGTCAAATTGACACCTAAAATGTCCAAAATACGCATCTTGGTCTCTCCTATAATAATATTTTCTTTGTGTCAATGTGATATAATCATAATAGTCCTAGATAAGAACTAGAGTTTATTCCCCCTTGGTAGAAAGTCCTAATAACATTCCCATGGCCACAACAATGTATACCAAGTACGAATTCATGTAGAAAGGAGTTGATGTTCCCACATTAAGCAACTGCTCACATAGAGATGTGCTTATAAGTTATCCCTAGTATATGGTTTCCTTGTTATCAAAGATATGAAAAATAAAACTATACATCCATGGTTCAAAATCACAAGATTCCTTGATGCCACAAACTCCACTGAGAAGAGTTATCAAATCCTTAACTTTTGGTTTGAAGTAAGATCTATGTATTGTTTTGGGCCACCTAGAGAAATTAGTTCTCTTATTATCCAAACAATATGTACTTATGTGCCTTTGATAATACAATTTGGTATGATTCCATAGTTGTAAAGACATCTCTTTAGTCAAATCTACACATTCTCAATTCTAAGGAACTTTGAAGATTTCCTTAATGAGATTCGAATCCAGGCTAATGATGACCTTGCCATCTGCATTATTAATTATTATTTTCTTAGGGTTGAAACTTCAAACACAACTCAAGATAAGCTCAACTTATAGAAAAGCCATGAAAAAAATAGACACTATATGAATATTTGCCTCTTTTGATATGTTTCATGGTGTAGGAGCACCTAGGGTAGGCTAGAAGAAACCTTAAGTCTCCTAGGTAATTTTTGTATTGTAGTGGTTGTGGCCAAGTCACTAGTAAATAAGAGTTTATTTAGGATCCTAGTGTTTTTTTTAGGAGTTTTGGATGACAAATGGGGAAGTTGGAAACAAGTTGCCAACTTGTGGCACAAAATTGCAAAAGTTGTCAAAAATTGGCCAAGTTGCAACGAGGTATGCAACTTGTGTCTTGAAGCCTCAAAATGGTGAAGGAAGCATGAAACATGTAGGAAGGTAATAAAGTATTTATTCTAACTATGAGACATCAATTTGGGAGGTCCAAGAGAAGTTAGAGGAAAAATGCTAAAAAGGTAATATCAAAGTTGTCATTAACAACATTATAATCTTGTAATGTTGTCATGACAACATTTCTTGAAAGGTTGCAAAAATGACCTTAGGTGGTTATGGAATAGTTTGAGTAGTTTAGTTGGAGCTAATGTCATAAGAGGATATAAGGACATCCACAGCTTGTTCTAAGGTTTGGTCATTCATTTTGGTGATTTTGTCTTATGGAGCAATAAAATTTGTGTATATTTTACCACAATCATGCTTGCAAGTTGAACATCTTGTCTTTAATGGATTAATTTGTAAAACTATAGATGATAGATGGTTAGAGTTTTTCATATTCTTTCTTTGTATGCTTAATTAGGTTTATTTATTTCTATTTGTGTGGGTTTTGAAAAATTGTTCTTCTCTTGCAAATTCACTGGTTTGTCTAGAGTAAGGAAGAGAAAATGCTTCTTCCATAAAATCCCATCGGGTAACTATCACTACCTATTGGGACATGGAAGGGAACTCTATGTATAGTGTAAATACTCATTTTGGTGGCTTGAAAATATAGTTTTCTATTTTTAACATCTTTCCCTAGACAAGTCATCAAGCACCCAACTAGGAGCAAGAAACACAACAATGGATTGTTACATGGGTGGATGGATAGGTAGTGGAGTGAATTTGACAGGGAAGTGTTGAATGGTCTTGTGGGACACTAAGGTGGTGAAATCTAGAGTTGTTGAAATAAACCTTAGAAAACCCTTAAAGAATTGAGCTTTTGGTCATTGGACCATGCAAACACCCAAGACACCTAAAACCAACAAAATCTTGAAGCTTTACCAAAAGGGTATTTGGAATGGAGATTTTTTTGAGTCCTAAAAAATGTTTCAAAGCAATTTAGCCAAAACTATATTTGGAGGTGTAAGTGGGGCTATCAATCCTACTAGTTTCAATTAAGGTCAAGAATGGTGGAAATTAGAAATTTCAAGGTCCATGCATCCATGGAAGTGTTGAGTGGAGAGTTGAAGAGTCTTGGAGTGGTTTGATGGTGCAAGGCCAAGGGGATTGCTAAGGAAATAAACTTGGTGGAGAGTATTCTGGGAGTAGGGGCATAGGATTGAATCTCCTAAGGTAGAGGGTGTCTAGAGAGGCCCCTTAGGACTCTAATAGAGGTCCTGGTGTAGATGTATAAGGGAAGGTCTAGTTGAGAACCCTAAGAAGTGGGTTTTGGAAGCTCCCCACAAAAATGGTATCATAGCACTACAATATTTGGGTTGGAACATAGTATATGTCAAAATATGTGGGTGAAACAAGCATGGTGATAAATGTTGAGTTGTCTAAGGAGATGATAGAACAAAATGAGGAGTATAGGCCCCTCAAAGAGGCTTTAGAAACTATAAAGAACAAACTAGAGGAGGTGGCCAAAAAGTGTACAAAGTCAATGAAAAATTGAAGGGTGATGATGAAAAAGGAAAATAAATAGACATTGTTGATGAAATACATGAACCTAACCCACCATTTCAAGAATAAACCTTCCTTAAGGCAATCAAAGCATTAGGAGGGAAGGCACTAGAGGAAGTTCTATTATTTAGTGGCAAGATGGAGCCAAAATTAGTGATGGAGTGGATAGAAGGGATGGAAAACCACTTTGACTATGAGGGAATCTCAAAAGACCAAAAGGTCAAGGTAGCTACCTAAGTCTAGAATCAGGGGGGCAACCCTAACCTAGTGGAAGATCTTGCAATTAGAGAGAGGAAAAGAAGGAAAGAAGCCCATAGCTTCTTGGAAAGCCATGGAGGCTAAGGTACGAGAGAACTACTTACCTAGGGATTATAAATACTAGTTACACAAGAAGAGACAAAGTCTTAGACAAAAGGATTTAGATGTGGCTACCCACACAGAGGAGTTATAAATTTTGTTCTTAAGATCCAAGGTATAAGAGGATGAAACCATTAAGGTGGCTAGGTACATTAATGGACTTAGATAGAGCATACAAGAAGAGCTCATTCTATTGAGTCTAACTATTATCCATAAGTGCTACCAACTAGCCCTCAAGGTGGAGGAAAAAGGAAACAAGAAATAAGATACCCAATCTAAGGGTAGGGGTAGAGGAAGAGACTTTAGAGGCCACATAGGAGCTTATGGTGGAAGAAGTAATGATAATAGGTCACAAAGTGACTCTAAGCTTAGAAAGAAAAGTGTTGACTCCAGTTCAAGAGGAGGTTCAAATAGAGGTAGAGGATTTGGGGGCAATAGAGGAAGAGGAGGTAGAGATTCACATTTTGCAAACATAAAATGCTACAACTGTGGATAGCTTAGACACCTTGCTTATAGATGTCCTGAGAAAGGGTACCTTCTTAATCAGAGAAAAGAATCAACTATGTATTGTAAAGTCTCCTAAGATGAATCTAGACTCAAAGAGTGGGGAAAATTTAATGTTCAGAAGGATCTTGATCAAGGAACCAATCAAAGAGGAACCTAGACAGAGAAGAGCACTATTTAGAGTGAAGTGAAAGATACTTGAAAAAGTGTGCAAGATAATGATTGATTTAAGGTCAATTGACAATATCATCTTTGAGGAAGCAGTGAATAAGATGGAAATAGAAAGGATCACTCATGCTCATCCTTACAAGGTGACTTGGTTGAATAAAGGACATAATGTATTGGTAAATGAACACACGTGGGTGGAGTTCACTATAGGAGCTTACAAAGACAAAATCTTGTGTGACATGTTAACCATAGATGCTCGCCACTTGCTATTGGATAGACCATGAAAGTATGATAGGAAGGCCACCCATAATGGAGAGAAGAACTCTTATTCTTTTAAGAAAAATGGAGTCACCTATCATATTTAGTCACTAACTGAGGAAGATGAGATGAAAAGAGTAACCACTTATGTACTATTGATTGGTGGGAAGGAGTTCTCGAGTGACCTCAAGAAGAAGGACAATGAGATGAGGTTTTCCATTATGTTGAGACCTAGGGAGGAGACAAAACCAAAGACATATCCATTATCTATTGAGGTGGATAAGTTGCTTCAATGATTCAAGGAGATAGTTAGTGGTGGAAGTCTTGTTACATTACCACCTAAGAGAGCTATCAGTCATCAGATTGAATTCATATTAGGGGCATATTCACCTAACAAAGCTACCTACAAGATGACTCGAGACCTAAAAAATGAGATTTCAAGGAAAGTGTAGGGGCTACTTGACCAAGGATTAATAAGGAAAAGAATCACTCCATGTGAAATACCAATGGTGCTAGCCCCTAAGAAGGGAGGTAAGTGGAGGCTATGGACTAATTTTGGAGCCATAAATAGGATAACCATAACGTATAGCTTTCTTATTCCTAGAATAGAAGATCCCATGGATTGTTTAGGTGAGGCAAGGCATTTTACTATAATAGACTTTAAAAGTGGTTATCCCCAAATTAGAGTTAAGGAGGGATATGAATGGAAAACAAAATTCAAAACTACAAAGGGTCTTTATGAATGATTGGTCGTGCCCTTTGGCCTTAGTAATGTACCTAGCACATTCATGAGGTTGATGAATAAAGTGCTCAAGGACTACATAGGTATATTTGTAGTGGTGTACCTAGATAATATCCTCATCTTTAGAAAAACCAAGGAAGAACACTTGAAGCACCTAGAGATTGTGTTGAGAAGGTTACATGAAGATAAGCTAACCATAAACTTAGAAAAGTGCAAATTCATTAAGTAGGAACTGGTGTACTTAGGATTTATTTGTTCATAGGGAAGTCTAAAGATGGATCCAAGCAAGGTGGAATCTATTTTACCTAGCCTACTCCAAAATCAAGGATACAAGTAAGGATTTTTCATGGGTTAGCTCAAGTTTATAAGATGTTCATAAGGGGCTTCAACGATATTTTTGCACCTATTCTAGATACCATTAAAGGAGGGGTAAAAATCAAGTTCAAGTGAACTATTGAGCCTAACAAGGGGTTTGAAGTGTTAGTGAAAAAAGTGAAAACTCAACCCATCTTGGTCCTTCCAAGATTTGATAAATCATTCTCTATGGAAGGTGATACAAGTAATGTTGTAGTAGGGGTGGTGCTTAGCTAAGAAGGAAGACCACTAGCATTTTTCAGTGAAAATTTGAATAAGGCAAAGAGTAAGTATTCTTCCTACAATTTGGAGTTATATACTTTAGTGCAAGCCCTAAAAAAGTAGAGGCATTACCTATTTCCTAAGGAGTTTGTGGTATTCACAGACAATTGGTCCCTAAACTTCATCAACACACAAGAAAAACTAAATTGTGGGCATATCAAGTTGGTGGGGTTTCTCCAAGCCTACACCTTCACTATAAAACACAAGATGGGACAAGTAAACAAGGTAGATGATGCACTTAGTAGGAGGTTTCTTAATATTACTAAGGTTTAGTTACAGAGTATTAGAGTGGAGAGCTTGAAGAATCTTTACAAGGATGATGAAGACTTTGCATAGGCCTACAAGGTATGCTCAAAGTTTAATAATCATTTTCATAGCTAGTATGCATACTACACTATACAAAATGGGTTGCTTTTTATGGGTAGTTAGTTGTGTGTACCTAAAGGGTCCATGAGAGAGAATCTAATGTAAGAGAAACATAATGCGAGTCTTAATACACATTTTGGTCTAAATGAGACACTAAAGTTAGTTTACAGGTTCTACTATTGGTCTAAACTACAAAGGGATGTGAGGAAGTATGTGGAGGAATGTGGAATTTGTCAAAGAGAGATTACTACAAATGCAGGGCTTTACCAACCACTTCCTATTCAAAATAGGCCATGGGAATGCTTTAGCATAGATTTTATTATTGGATTTCCTGAGACTAACTTTGGTTTTGATAGTATTTTTGTGGTTGTAGGAAAATTTAGTAAGATGAGCCATTTTATACCTTGCAATACAACTCATGATGCCAGTCATATTTCTCATCTCTTTTTCAAAGAGGTATTAAGAATGCATGGGCTGCATTTGAGCATTGTGTCAACTAGAGATGTGAAGTTCATGGGTCACTTTTGGAAAACCTTGTGGAAGAAATTGGGCACAAATTTGTCTTTTGAATCTACATACCATCCACAAAGAAATGGACAAACAAAGGTCATTAATAGGGTGTTGGGAAACCTAGTGAGATGTTTGACAAGGGAGTGTGGTCAAATGTGGAATCAAGTCTTATCCCAAGTTGAATCTACATACAATGTTACTATAAATAAGACTATTGGTAAGTGTCCTTTTGAAATAGTTTATGGAATGCATCCAAGGGGAGTATATGAGCTCAGAGAGCTTAGAACAATGGAGGAAAAGAGTGGTCATGCTCAAGAAATTTCTTAGTCTATGAAGGAGGTCCATGACCAAGTTAAGAAGACATTAGTGGAGGTTAATAAAGAACTAAAAGCTAATGTGGATGAGAAAAATAAAGATTTGCATTTTGAAGTGGGAGATTTGGTGATGATGCAACTTTAAAAAGCTAGGTTGTAGAAAGGAATCCCAAGAAAGCTTCATATGAGGAGGATAGGACCATGTCAGAATAGTGAATAAGTAGTCTACAAACTTTTGTCAAAAATTGGATATTATTAATTGCCTATAAAAGTAAACTAACAATGTTGAACATATACATAACCATGCAATAGGAGAATTCATAATTCCATATTTTGTTAACTAGAGAAACCCTAACCAAGGGAAAATGCTGGTGGGGATGGTACCAACAAAATGATCCACTAAACAAAAGTATCATGTTAAGGATGTTAACCATGTTAGAAGTCTATTACATACATATAGTGTCTCGGTCCTTGTTAGAGGACTAGGCTCTATTAAAAGCCGCAACTTTGATAGGAGTTTTTATATATAATTACAAAATGTATGCAAGATGGGCCTACTTCCCAAACATGCAATATATAATACAACTCCTTGATATAAAACAGATAGATACAAAAACCTCTTTCCAATGTTGATATCTTCAATATATGTTTTTTGCTTCCCTGCTCTTTGCATACCTCTGATCATACATTAGAATTCACATCACATATAGTTTTCATATCATACATATGGCTTTCACACAAGTCCACATATTACTTATAACACTTCACACGACTTCGCATATTGCTATCTTTCCTTTATATCTTTACAATTTACAAAAATTGTCTAGTTGATCTTCAAGCATTCACATGCTTAGTAAAATACAAAATTTATTCTTGCTCTCTTAGGGTTAACATCTAGGATGTCATCCCTAATTAGTCAAGTAATTATCTCATAAAGAAAATAATTTCTTAACCAACAATTACCCATTTACTATTATTCTTTGTTCTACTTGTATACTATTGCAACTAGTAAAACTGTCATAACTCCTTATGTACTATTTGTACTACCTTGTGCTCTAACATATGCCATATTGACATTTTATACTATATGTATCCAACTAAGCGTGTACCAATAATGCCTCTTTCAACTACACACATCAAAACTACCTTTGTTATGTTGGATAACTATTTGATACTTAGACAATTTTCCAACTATAGAATCTTCATTTGTACATAGTATCTTATTTACACAAAGTATATATTTCCATAAATGAAAAAATAAACACTATTTCAACTTATCCTACTTAGCTTAAATTTCTATCAATCTTCCCCTTTGGAATTGATGGTAACATATGGAAAAATTGGCTAAGTCCCAAAATGTTGTTCAAAAACTATTTCAAAACTTGGCCTTTCCAAAACTTACAAAACTTCAAAAATTGTGAGCTATTACATTTATAACCATCTTTCCTTATATCTTCTATAATCCTTCACATAAGTACTACTCCCCCTCTCTATATATATCATATTCTTACTCTATTCTTTTACTCCCCCTTACATTATACTTTATACAATTTTCCTATATTATTTCCCCTTTAACATTAGTGATAAAGGTGTCAAGATCTATATATAATCAAAATTATAGATCTTTACCTCTACATTTAGGTAGATAGTTGTGAAATGAAGTCATCAAAACTTTCCTTCAGATTCTTTGGGTTCTTCTCCCATGTGCTTAACTCCCTCTAAGATATTGAGTAGAGTGCACAACCCATAGGATGTTATTTCCACTGCCTTCAAATCTAAATAAACAAACTTACGAAAATATGTTCCTTGCTTTCAAGCATTCTTCCAATTGTTGCTCAAGAGTACTAATTTTCAAGGATAAGTGTTCTCTCAGACGTGAGAGAAACTTTTTTCTATCCTTTCTATGTTTATTTCTATAAGACTTATTTCATCACAAGTCTTCCCAATTTGTGCTTCAATGTCTTTAATCTTGGTACATGGTTGTTTAGGTTGATCTATTAGTGCTTGTAGTTCACCATGCTTCCTTTTTCCTCATAGTCCTTGGTAAATTTGAATGGCATTGAACATTTGGCATATAATACATTTCCTTCTTGTTTACACCTTCTCATCTCCTTGATACATGCATCAAAGCTCCTAAATCATTCTTGATATTCTTACATACAGTGTCAAACATTTGAGCATCATGCCTTGTTTGAGCTTGAACTGCTGCTATATTAGATAGACTAGTGAATTCAACATCAGAATCTTGAATCACCACCTTTTCTCTATCCTCCAGATTAGGATTTGTCAATTAAATAGCTTGGATGCCTTGCAGTTTGTCTATTACATCCATAAGAGTTTTTTGTAGGCTCTTTAATTTTCTATTTTTCTCAATGATTTTTCTCAAAGATGAGATCATCCTAGTGTATTCATCATCATCTAATCCTGCAAGGGTTGCAAGAGTTAGGGGTGCACTAGATGAGCTAGGTACACTGACCT
The DNA here is from genome assembly GCA_028749045.1 of Cupressus sempervirens. Lineage (NCBI taxonomy): Eukaryota > Viridiplantae > Streptophyta > Pinopsida > Cupressales > Cupressaceae > Cupressus > Cupressus sempervirens. The sequence goes on along the minus strand of CM053783.1, from coordinate 763,660,481 downwards.
TCTCTTCTTCCTCCTTTTTCTTCTCCTTCTATCCTTTCTTTTTCTTTTCTTCTTCTTCTTCTTCCTTCGTCTCTTCATCTTCCTTCTTTTTCTTTTATTCTTCTCCTCTTCTTCTTTTCTCTTCTTTTATTTTTCCTTCTTTCTTTTCTTCTCTTCCTCCTTCTTTTTCTCCTCTTCTTTATTTTTTTTCTCTTCTTCTTTCCTCTTCTTCTCCTCTTCTTTCTTTCTTTACTATTCTTCTTCTCCCTTCTTGTCATCAACTTTCTCCTTTGAGTTGCTATTGCCAAATAAATTGCCAAAAATGTTTGTACCATAATTCTTAAAAGGATCCTCAGATGTATTAAGTGTCACTTTAGTTTTATCAATTTGCATTGAGTCCTTTCCTATAGTGACTTGAGGTGTTGTTGCAGCCTTAGTCAGATCTATCATCATTTTCATAATATCATTTTATGCTTCTTCATTGACTTCTTGATAATTAACGATCATAATCAGTATGGTTCTCCTTGTTCCTAAGAAAGGGCTCAAGACTCTTCATCAAGCTAGCTAGGTGTTCATCACTATCAATTTGGCATAGTTTTCTTATCTAGTTTTCTCTTATGCCTTTGTCTTCATCAGCCACTCTTTTTCTTCTATTCAACAATCTTTCATAGAGATCCTTGGGTATCTCATCCTTAACATCTTCAAAATTCTTACTAGACAACATCATGTGTCTAATAATAGCATTTTTTTGCTCCAATCTATCAATTCCTGTATACAAGTGATAATACTTATTTAACTAGGAAAAATTACCTTCATTGATGATTGTGTTGTTCAATTTTCAATCTTAGGCTTCCATACCTTCCTTCTTCAGCTCACAACTTTAGGTTGCTTCTCTATTGGCTTTTTTGGCTCTATCTGAACTCTTATCTTCTTCATTAGAATACTTGGCATAATTTCCTTATGCCTCTTTCCTGATCCAGTTGCCATGGCCTTCATTCTCTTCTTTCTTGGAGAGTTAGGTGACTCTTTCTTTACCTCATCCAATCTTATTGACTTCCTCTTTACCTCAACTACTTCCACTTCTTATTTTTCTTCTGCTTGTTGTATCAATGGGATTGCAGGTGTAATAGGTGCTTATTATTGAGACACTATTGCATATGGTGCAATTGGTGTTGGAGTAGCTAGTGCTGCCACTATCACTCCTTTAGATGGTCCTATAGATGCCAAGGGTGGAAAATACATCATCCCTTGTTGACCACTTTGTTTCATTCTTGTGATGGTTTGTCTCACAACACTTGCTTCTTCTACTATCAAATCACTCTTAATTACTTCTTAACTCTTCACTCAATTGAATAGTACACACAATCTTGCTCACATGACTTACATTTCACCAAATCAATCTTTGCATTGATTGCACAAGTATGCAATTCACAAAAAGCTATTTCTAGTTACCAATAAGCTTGTTTTCACTTGTGCGCACATGTACAATCTCCAAATGGTATGTGCTCTTAACCATAGCTTCCTCATGTCTTGTTATACCTCATATCAAATTCACAACTCTTAACTTGATGTCAAACCTCATTTTTTATCCTTTTGAAACTTGATCTTGAATAGAAAAGTGTTTAATTCAAATAGGATTAATCACAAACAATAGTTGACTTCAATCTTTCATCAGGTGCATCAAAATACTATTCCTCTAATACTACTTGTGAACTTGATAGATTTTTTGCTTTGATAAATACCTCTCTAAATTCTTCCACATGTTCTTTCAACTCATCTTTCTAACAGTTGTTACTGTTATCATTCCTTCTAAAGATCCTATTATTATTCCTTTTGAAATTTAGATTCCTATTGATGTTCCTCATGTCCATTCTACAAAATCTTGCTATATGACCAAAATTATTGCATAGCTAACATATTGGTGTACTTCTCTAATTAGGTCTAGACTGGTTAATTAGTGCTCTGCAATTTCTGGCAATGAGTCCAAAGTTATTACATTTTTAGAACACAATGTGATTTCTTACTTCATTAGTTCTTTCTCCTTTATTGAATGTCCTTTTACTAGATCTTCTTCTTTCATTACCTATAGGGTTAGTACCTCTAAAAATTCTACTATTGTAACCATTACTATCAAATTTAGGTTTCTTATAGTTAATTGCTTTATGACCAAAACCATGACAATTATAACAATAAAAATTATTAATAGGTTTGAATCACTTACCTACATAGTTCCTCTTCATATGACCGAATTCATTAAATAAAAATCATCTACCTTTCAACTCACACCTTACCTCTTTAGGCAATTCAAATTGCTCTAAATGCTTGGGTTCATCACTTTTCTTAGGTTGAATTTCTTGCTCAACTTCTTTTGGTGCATCTTTACGTTGACTTGATTAAACCTTATCTTGGTTATCCTTCTTATGTTTAAGATGTTCAACAACTAAATCTAATTCCTTTCTTGCTTCATATTTCTTTGTTGACTTTTCTCCAATGAGATATCCAAGACCAGTCTTATCATAGGAAGGTCTCTAAAAATATAGTTTCTCATCAATTTTCTCACTACCAGAATATAGCTTTTCTAATCATTACTTGGTCTAGGTTAACTCTACTTTCACAATAGTATTGTACTTTCACAAGTTCTACATGCTCTAACTTTATGAATTCAAGATTAGATGGAACTATTGTAAGATGTAATAGTAGATCTATATTTTCATATTTTAGATTAGATTCAACCTTACTACCATCTTTCTTCAAGCTTATCTTTAGTTCATTGATCTTCAACTCATGTTTCAGAATCTCATTTTATTTCTTCAATTTTGTTACTTCATCACTATATTTTGTCGAATTTTTAGGTTCCTTTTTGGATTTGAGATGATAAATCTTATCTTTCAATTTCCTAATGTAGTCTTTTGCATCATCATATCTTTCTTTTAGGTTATCTCTTTCTTAGGTAAGAAGATCAATTTGCTCAAGAGCTTCTTCAAGAATCTTTTGCAACTATTCCATATCCATAGGGATCTTACTAAAGTTGTTAAGCCTCTTTAGAGTAACTAGTCTATGATACCAATTGTTAGAAATAGGGAAGACTAAGAGTGGCAGGGGCAGGGTGAATCAGTATTGTAAAAACTTTTGCCCAAAACTAGATATAATTAATTGCCTTGTAATATGCATATGAAATTAAACTAACAATGTTGAATAGTAAACATAACCATGCAATAAGAGAAATCGTAACACCATATTTTGTTAACTAGGAAAACCCTAGCCAAGGGAAAACCCCAATGGGGATGGTACCCACAAAATGATCCACTAAACAAAAATATGATGTTAAGGATGTTGACCTTGTTAGGAGTCTATTACATACATATAATGTCACGATCCTTACTAGAGGACTAGGCTCTATTAGAAGCCTCAAACCTATTAGGAGTTGTTATCTACTATTAAAAAATATATGCAAGATAAGCCCACTTCCCAAACATGCAATATATAATATAGATCCTTGATACAATATAAATAGATACAAAAACCTCTTTACAATGCTGATATCTTCAATATGTGTTCTTTCCTTTCCTACTCTTCTCACACCTCTTATCATACATCAAAATTTGCATCACATATATTTTTCATATCATACATATGGATTTCACATAATTTGGCACATTACTTATAACACTTCACACGACTGTGCATATTGCTATCTTTCCTTTATACATTTACAATTTACAAATATTGTCTAGTTGACCTTCAAGCATTCACACACTTGGCAAAATATAAAATTAATTCTTTCTCTCACATGGTTAACATCTAGGATGTCATCCCTAATTCATCAAGTAATTATTTTGTAAACAAAATAATTCCTTAACCTACAATTACCCATTTATTGTTATGATATGTTTTGCCTGTATATTGACATAGTCGGTAAAACTACCATAACTCCTTCTGTACTGTCTGTACTGCCTTGTGCTTTGACATATGTTATCCTAACATTATGTACTATCTATACCCAACTGTGCATGTGCCAATAATGTCTTTGTCAACTGCGCAAATCAAAATTGTCTCCATTCTACTAGATAACTATCTAATACTTTAACATTTTTTGATGTCTAACTGTGGAATACTCATCTATACATAGTATCTTCTTTACACAAAGTACATGTTTCCATAAATGAAAACACTAATATTAGAGAAAAAGGTTAATTTAATTTCATTAATTAAATTACCTTTTCTCCCTTCTTAAGATTTCACTTTATGCACCTTTTGCATTCTCTATTTAATAATTAATTAGTGATTATTAAATAGCTTTTGCCTTTTAGGTTACCCTTTTGGGTTTTGATCTCCTTTTATAAGGATTGATCTTTTTTAATAATCTTACATATTTCCTTTTTTTGAGAATACAATTTGCATATTTTCAGAGCAAGCCCTTGCCCCTTCTTGTCTTTTTCTTCTCTGTGATAGGTTTTCTACATGCATGTATTTGAGGGCTTCATGGATTTGTTTTGTGTATTGCTCAAATCCTTCATGGTATCATAGCTAGATCTACTATAGCTTGTTCAATATTTGGACAAAAAGGGAGAATGAGGGTTTGATGAATTAGATATGGTGTTTTTAAGGTATTTTTTTTGTGAAAATGAGGGGTCTCTAAAATTCAGAGCACTTTGAGGCCAAACCAACCTCACGGTTGGATTTAGAAGGCATCAAAACCCTCATTTTCGTATAAAGTTCATCCATTTTGGATAACATTGATCCATGAGGCAAAAAAAATTTGTGCTAAAGGTCGTACGATCTTTTGCACGTAGATCAAGAAGATTTTTCTAAAAAAATCATAAATAAAAAATAAAAAATGAACCACAGGCCAATTTTTTGGCCCACAGACCCATTTTCCAGCACCACTACCTCATTCTAGCATCGACGGTGATTTTTTTGAAATCTGTCAGATCGTACAATAGATTTCTTGGCTTGCTAGCACTTTTCTATTCCATAGGACCTTTCTTGACTATTGGTCTTTCATTTTTCAAGCATCACTTTGTGACCATTGTGTTGTTTCTAGGACCTCCACTGTGTCATCAGGACCATCGCACTGTTACCTCCATTGCTTGCAGCCACGACAACACTACTTGTGACCACTTCTTTGCCGCCCTCTAGCCACCTACACCCTGCTTATGTGGAGCATTTGACACCTACCATGTGTTAGGTGCCGCGTCAACAACTGATATGTGTTAGGTGCCACATCAACTTTTTTGGGCCCACTACCATGTGGATGCCATGTGGCATGCCACTCGACAATCTTTTTTTGCCATGATGACCCCCTAACCATCAATTTTAATATTTTGATATGTTGATGTCAATACTACATCATAGCCCATGCATGCTCCTTAGGTCCCTTATTAAATCAATTGTTGGTTTTTTGGCCCTACCTTGAGCATAAAAGATCTTTTTTCAATCTAAAAGAAGCATTAGAAAGCTGGTTCTAAGACAAAGATATTGGTGTACGAATTTTATGGTTTTGATGCAGTTTGGTTTCTTGTTTGGGTAGTCAAAGCTAGGTGTTTTTTTTTTTTCACTTCGAAGGGCATATCTTGAGCATCCCAACTCCATTTTTCAAAAATGTTATATGTTTTGAAAAGCTTGTTCATTACTATTCCAAAAATGTTGGTTTGTCTTCCAGATTCGACTCCAAGATCTTTCTATTATGGTTTTTTCTTTATTGTATTATGGTGGATAACTTGGGTGTTTTAGGTTTGGGGTTCATTTTTGTGGCATGGAATTTCTTCTTTTGGCCTTTACTATCTCTTGTACAACTCTTTTCCCTTTTTGATCATTGTTGATATCATTTGTATGCATTCTTGCAAACACATTGAGATAAAGTGCCATATTGCATCTGTATTTTTGTTTCAACAGTTTTGCCTTGTTTTGCCTTTTGATTCAAGTAGTATCATCTAAGGAGACTCGAGTAGATTATTGTATTCTTGGGATTCACCATATCTTGTGTCTTATTGTACATGCACTACTCATGATTAAAGTGCCATTGGGGGTTGATGTGTTGCCTTTGTTTGCCATCTTCCTCTGTCTAGTGAGCTTCCCTTTTGAGACATTAACCTCATGATGTGTCTGAGAATGATCATCTCAGTACACACATATTTACTCTTTTGTGCATCTTGATCATGGTTCCTTGACTTGAAATTCTTTTGGCCCACTTTTCTAGTTACCTGTCACCTCACCATTGTCTATATTAGGGGTTTCTTTAGTTGTTTCTCATGCTTCCTTGGTTCAATGGAGTGAGCTATGTATTTAGTTTTTGTTCCTATGTACTAGGTGGATATAGTGGTTGGGCACCTATGCATTTCAGTGGGATGGATCATTTACCATATAGACACTCTTTTTTTCATTCCTACTTTGGTTGTAGCCTTCCATGTTTGATTGATCAACTCTTTAGGCTTTGGTGTTTCATGCCATCTATGTCTTTGAGTTCATTTGTTTGCCTTTGTGTGCCTCATGATTTGATGCAAATTACAGTCTTCTCTATTTGGTTAGGCTCTATTTTAGTGGAGGTTCTTCATATCAATAGTTACTTTTGATAGAGCTCTGCAACTTCTACATGCTTTACTAGTTTTTTAATGATTTCTCTTTGTTCCTATTTTCTAGAGCAATCCTCTAGTTGGAGGCTTCTGTAGTCCTTCACTAAGTTTTCAACTATCTCTTTTTGGAGTAGAGTTTTTTCCACTGTGTTTTCTCTATTTCTCCATTTTATAGAGATTTGGTTGTGATTGGATACATCATCAGGCCTTGTTGTCGAGACCCAAGTTTTCTTTCAACATTGCATTATAGTTTCCTTGCTCTTTTTGCATTGTTTGTAACTGTATTATTGCTCATCTTAAGGGGGAGGGGGTGTTAGAAAAAAAGGTTAATTTAATTTTATTAATTAAATTACCTTTTCTCCCTTCTTAAGATTTCACTTTATGCACCTTTTGCATTCTCTATTTAATAATTAATTAGTAATTATTAAATAGCTTTTACCTTTTAGGTTACCCTTTTGGGTTTTGATGTCCTTTTATAAGGAGATATCTTTTGTAATAATCTTACGTCTTTTCTTTTTTTGAGAATACAATTTGCATATTTTAGAGCAAACCCTTGCCTCTTCTTGTCTTTTTCTTCTCCGTGACAGGTTTTCTACATACATGTATTCGAGGGCTTTGTGGATTTGTTTTGCATATTGCTAAAATCCTTCAAATAACATTATTTCAACTTATCCTACTTAGCTAAATTGCCAACAATAACATCTTGGCAAAGTATGGACAAAATGCTTATAAGGTGGAGCTACCCACAAAGTTAGCTATCTCACCAATTTTCAATGTGCAAGACCTAATCAAGTATATGGGTCAAATTGTTGTAGAAAAGAAATAAGGTGTAAAGGTAGATAAAGACCTTGTTGAGATCTCTATACCACAAAAGAAATAACCAAAGGTAAAGAAGGTACTAGATTCCAAAGTAAAGTAGAAAACTAGACATGGGGTCTACATGGAGCTACTTGGGTAATTGAGAGTGAGTTAAAAATTTAGGCATCAACAAAAATCTCTTGTCTTTAGGAGTGACTTGACTTCCTGTTTGTGGAGGAGAATGTGATGGAGCACCTAGGGTAGGCTAGAAGAAACCCTAAGTCTCCTAGGTCATTTTTGTCTTGTAGTAGCTACAACCAAGTCACTAGTAAATAAGAGGGTATTTGGGGTCCTAGTGTTGTGTTTATGTGTTTGGGATTCCAAATAGGCAAGTTAGAAACAATTTGTCAACTTGTGGCACAAAATTGTCAAAGTTGTCAAAAAGTTGCTAAGTTGCGACCAGTTTTAAAACTTGTATCTTGGAGCCTAAAAATGGTGGAAGGAAGCATGAAACATGTAAGAAGTTAATAAAGGGTATATTATGACCATGAGACATTAAGTTGGGAGTTCCAAGATAAGTTCAAGGGAAAAATGGAAAATGTTGTCAAAGTTTTCATTGACAACTTTCTTGAAAAGATTCAAAAATGATCTCAGGTGGTTATGGAATAGTTTGAGTAGTTAAATCTTCTGGTATCAGAGGATATAAGGACATTCACAACCTATTCCAAGGGTTGGTCATTCATTTTGGTGAGTTTGTCTTATGAAGCAATAAAATTTGTGCATATTTTACCATATTCATACTTGTAAGTTGAACATCTTATCCTTAATGGATTGATTTGTAGCACTATAGATGATATATGGTTAGAGTAGTTTGTGTTCTTTTTGTATGTGCTTAATTAGGTTCATTTGTTTCCATTTGTGTGGGTTTTGAAAAATCTTTCTTCTCTCACTAGTTCACTAGTTTGTCTAGAGTAAGGAAGACAAAAATGCCTCTTCTATAAAATCCCACTGTGGAACTATCATGACCTATTGGGACATGGAAGGGTTCTCTATGTACAATGTAAATATTCATTTTGGTGTCCTAAAAGTATAATTTTCTATTTTTAACATCTTTCCCTAGACGAGTTAGTAAATACCTAGCTAGGAGTAAGAAGCATAACAATGGATTGTTACATGGGTGGATGGGTTGGTAGTGGAGTGAATTTTATAGAGGATTATTGAATGGTCTTTTGGGACACTTAGGGGGTGAAATATAGAGTTGTGAAAATCAACTCAAGAAAAATAAAAAAGGAAGTTTGAAAATAGATAGAAACCCTTAAAGAATTGAGATTCTGGTCATTGAATTGTATAGACACCTAGGGCACCTAAAACTAACAAAATCTTGAAGCTTTCCCAAAAGCGTATCTGGAATGGAGGTTTGTTTTTAGGGTCCTTAAGAAAGTTTTGGAGTAATTTGGTCAAAAATCCACTTGGAGGCCTAATTGGGGCTATTAGGCCTACTAGCCCTACTTTTTAGGAATTGAAGAGATTGTCTAGGCAGCAAAAGGGTTCAATTACCAATTAAGGTCAAGAATGGTGGAAATAAAAAGTTTCAAGGTCCATCCATCCATAGAAGTTTAGAGTGGAGAGTTGAAGAGTCTTGGAGTGGTTTGATGGTGCAAATCCAAGGGGATTGTTAAGGACTCAAACTTGGTGGAGAGTTTCTTGGGAGTAGGAGCATAGGATTGAATCTCTTAAGGTAGAGGTGTCTAGAAAGACCCCTTAAGACTCTAATAGAGGTCCTATTTTAGACCTATAAGGGAAGGTCTAGTTGGGAACCTTACAAAGTGGGTTTCTTGAAAGCTCCCCATCATTTAATCTCTTTATTAGTAGGGGCATTTATCCTTTGTAAGAAATCAATCATGTCTACATGCCCAATCTTTATATATGATACTTGATCTAGAGAAGATGAGATGAGTGATGTAGTTGCATGATCCATCTCCTTCTCATACATAGACATTTCTTGTGTTGCAACATGGACATTCCACTGAGTAAGTACATCATCTGAAGGTATTAGTTCCATGAATATGTTAGGCTTTGATTGAAAAATGCATATCTATGAAGAATAAGGTGTAATTTGGAGTATTGATTATATACTCATGGAACATGTGATGGTTGAAAATGATCTGAAAAGCATTTACATCTAGACTAAAAGGGACTAAAAATGGGACTTAGGAAGATGGATTGCATGAGGGTAAGGATGAATTTTCAATCATATGGCTAAGAATGCAAGCTAATTGCATAAAAATGTGTCTAAATGATGACTTTGGTATTTAAAAGAGTGACCGATAACCAAAATTAGGTTCTCTTGAGGTAATTACATCTAGAAATTATTTGAGGTACACATGTAATCGGGTTTAGAGAATGTAATTGCATGTGTTGGAAAATAGATGAAATATGTATTGACATGAAAAGATGAAAGGTGAAAGTATGTGGATGCACTTGCATTCTTGGGTAGGAATTCATAAACTTTATTCCAAAAAAGAAACCAAAACAAGCAAACTGACAAACAATAAAACTAAACAAATAACAAAAACATAGCTCTCATTATTTACTCCTATATGAAAAACTTCAAGTTGTTCTTCTAAATGCAATTTTGTTTTTTGGAGTTTGGAGGATTTTCAAGCATTTGACATGAGAAAATTTCATCTCATTTAAAGAAAAAATGCAAAAGAAATGGCATGCCTTTGAGAAAATTTACAAAGATGAGCCAAATAATGCAACATAACAATAAAGCAAGCAAGAAATACAAGCAAATTTGAAATATTCTACTTACTTGGAGCTCGATGAGCCAAAATTTGGAGGAAAAATAAGTTGAAATGAAAGAGTCATCTCCAAAATCAAACTCTCTAAATGTTTTTGGATGTAACAAGTCAATAGCTTTTGTCTATTTTAAAGTTGCAAATACAAATCTTTATGTTCAAATACTTGGATGTTTTTGCATGTAATAGTGAAATGCAAGTTATAAAACAATGTAATGCCAAAATGATTTGATGTAATGCATGTAAAAGGATATTTTTGGGTTAACATGCACCTTCTAAATGCACCAATATGGGTTATTTTTTATGCCCTTGGCAAAAAATGAAAATCTCAAAATCCAAAATATGCTTTGAAAATATAAAAAACCTTTTCCATTTGCAAATGTATGGCTTGAAAGTGTAGATTCTTAGGTGTTTTTGACAAAAATGTGCCCCCTTTATGCATTTACATGAAACATTTTTTATGTTCTTGAAAAAAAAAAATGCATATCAAATGTATTAAAATGCATTCCCTTGCAAAAATGTTTCTTGCAAATAATCAAACATGGCTGGATATGCAGAAATGTAGCTTCTAAATGCAAATTTCTGGGTGTTTTTGGTTAAAACATGCCCTTGCAATGCATGTGCTTGAGGCACTTTTGGAAGAAAATGCCCAAAAACATGCTCTTCAGGGGAATTTGCATGAGTTTCTATGTATGGTCAGACTCTAAACATGTATTTGCATATTTTATTTTATCTTGGAAAGTGAAAATTTTGGTTGGAAATGAATAATCAAACTCTCAAGATACAATAACATAAGTTATTTTCCCTTGCATTTACAAGAAAAAGTCAAACACATTCCTCCTGATGCAAAATCACACTCTCTGGGTGGTATTACATATGTTATTTTTCCTTCTAAGTGTAAATCACACTCCAGAGGAGGCATTGCATATCACATGTTAGCTTGGAAAAGCCAACTACATGCAAATCAAACTCTGGGAAGGTGATTGCATGTGTTTAAAACTCATTTTTAAATTTTCTTAAGTCCACAAATTGCTTTCCTAGTCCAAATCGAACTCTCAATGTGCTATTACATGTAAAGTTGTTTGCATGTAGTAGGAAGTTGTTATGTAAATGGACTCTTAGAAGTCCATTACATATTTAAAATACTCACTTTCAAGCCAAATTCAGATTCTCCATATGCACTTGCATATAAACATGCACAAAGACATGTTATTGAGTTTGCACAACTTAAATGACCAATTAAACACATTCTAATTGATTTTTGAGTTAATGATACTTAAACGTATCAAAAATAATATTTATATTATATAATTTATATATCACGTGCAATTTTTATTGAAAAAGAAAAATTTAACCTAGAGGTTTTAAAATAAAACATGAAGTGAAAATCAAATATAAATTAGAACTATAAAGTTATAAAGTCACTTAAGTGATTTTTTTTAAAAGTAACTCAATGTGTAAATATAACTAAAGAGCACTATAGTCAATTAAGTGATGAATTTAAGTGATTAAAAAACTTTAAAACATAACATAAAGTCAATTTATATTATATATTTCAAAAGTGAATCTTAACTATGAAATATAACATTCATACTTTAAATATGTGATTGCCCCTTGAGACTCCACTTTTTGGCCACTTAAATAGTCATATCTTTTGACTGCCAAGTCAAATTAATCCCTAAGATATACTAAATTGAAGGGAAAATTGAATGCAAGAGATTGGATGAAACAAAAAGACTAAAAGAAACTAAACACACACTCAAAAATTTAAATAAGGATGTTGAAGGCTTCAAAAGTCATGCATGGGCTTAATACATTGAAAAAGGAAAGGACTTGATGAAAGCCTTCAGTAAAATGATTCATTGTGAAAATTAAGATTGATTGGTTGATTAATATTGGCCAATTAAATAATGAATTATCTCAAAGAAATGTGAAACTAAGTTGAATAAACTATGTACTATTACCTACATTTTGTGATGACAAAATGTAGGACAACAAGATTCAAAATATTCAAAGATGTTTGAAATGTTGAAAATAGGTGAAATATGCATATCATTAGACAATTCAAATTCGAAAGCATTTCCACTATCATAGTTTCTAAAAATCTTACAAGGTCCAAATTTATTCATCTTTAGCTTACTATATGTCCCAATAGGAAATCTTTTCTTCTTCAAGTGTACCATTACCTCATTTCCAGCCTCAAAAGTTTTATGTCTTCTTCTCTTATCTTCTCTTTATTTATGTCCTTGATTAGTGTCATTTGGATTGCTCTTCACTTCATCATGCAAATTCTTCATAAAGTCCACAAATTGTTTTGCTTCAACACTATTCCTTATTTCAATATTCAATTTCCTCAACTCAGTAGTTCCTCTAGGACTTGTGCTATTTATAATCTCAAAAGGTGTCTTCTTAGTACTTTTTTTCACTAAATTTTTATATGAAAATTATGCTTGTGCCAAAACTAAGTCCCAATCAGAAGGCTTATCTCCAATCAAACATCTCAAAAATTTACATAAACTATTATTCACAACTCCAGTTTGTCCATCTTTCTGTGGATGAAATGTATAACTAAACTTAAACTTGGTATTCAACTTCTTCCAAATTGTTCTCCAAAAAAACCACTAAACTTAGTATCTTCATCCAAAATAATATTCTTAGAAAATCCATGAAGTCTCACATTCCCTCTGAATAATAGATATGTTCTATATACTACATCTAATGTCTTCTTACAAGGTATGAAATGTGCCATTTTAGAAAACCTATCAACCACCACATAGATATAATCATTACCTCTCTAAGTTATAGGTAATCCAAGAACAAAATCCATATCGGTATCTTCTCAAGGCTTATTAGGAACAAGAAAAGGTGTATACAATCCAACACTTTGACTAGTTTCTTTAGCTACTTGACAAATTATACAACTCTTCACCATTTTTTGAGCATCCTTATATAGTTGTGGCAAAAAGTATCTCTCATAAAAAAACTTTATTGTCTTATCAATCCCAAAATGTTCTGTAAGTCCATGACTATATTTGTCTTTAATGATACTATCTCACATAGATCCTCTTGATATACACAATTGAATTCCTTTAAACAACATATCTTCCTAAATGAAATAATCAACCCACTTATCTTGCTCATTTGTCATGTGATTCTTACAAAATTTCCAAGATTTTGAAAAATAAGGGCCAATTTCATACAAATTCTTTAAATCCAAGCACTTCAACTCTCATCTCTGTCAAAAACTTCTTCTTTTACTCAATGCATCTGCTACCTTATTTGACTATCCACTTTTTTGCTTTAGTACTAAAAAAAACTTCTGCATGTACTCAATCCATTTCATGTTTCTCTAGCACAATATATTTTAACTTATAAAATACTATAAAAAATTATGATTAGTGTGCAACAAAAATTCTCTAGGCATCAAATGATGTCTCCATTTATTCAAAGCTTGAATTATTGCATAAAACTCTTGATCATAGACTAAATATTTCCTTTTAGAATCATTCAATTTCTTATTTTAGAAAGCTATAGGCTTACTTTATTGACTAAAAATAACACCAATTGTATTCCCACTAGCATCACATTCAAATTGAAAAACTTTGTTAAAATTAGGTAAAGCAAGCACATGTAATTCTGTGACCTTTTCCTTCAATGTTTCAAAGCTGTTATTTTCTCCATGTGTCCATCCAAATTTCTTTTTATCACCTCTCACTATTTTTGTCATTACATTACATATTGAACTAAAATTGCTGATACATTTCCTATAGAAACTTCTCAAGCCCTGAAATGAGCTAACATCTCCAACATTCTTAGGTGTAGGCCAATCAAGAATAGCTTTTACCTTTATAGGATCCATATTCAATCCATCAACAAAGATCACAAAACCAAGGTACACAGTCTTCTCCTTCATAAAAGAACATTTCTTCAAATTTATCAACAACTTTTCCTCTTTCACCCTCTATAACACTTGTTTGATATGCATAAGGTGTTCTTCTTTAGTCTTGTCTTATATTAGTATGCCATCAATATATACAATCATACATTCATCCAATAATTTTTATAGAATCCCATTCATCAATATCATACAAGTACTAGGTGCATCAGTTAAACCAAAAGGCATAACCAACAATTCATACAAACCTTCATTAGTTTAAAAAAAATCTTGCATGCATCTCCTTCTCTGATCCTAATCTAATGATAGTGACTTTTCAAATCAATCTTTGTAAAATACTTTTGTCCACTCAAACAATCTATAATATCATCCATTATAGGAAAAGAAAACTTATACTTTATTATTATCCTATTTATAGCTCTAGAATCAACACACATTCTCTATTCTCCATTCTTCTTAGGTGCTAATACAACATGTACTACACAAGGACTTAAACTTTCTCTGATCAAACCTTTATGAAAAAATTCTTGCACTTGTCTATTTAATTCCTCATTCTTTGTGAGTGTTAATCTACATGGCCAGGGATAACTTTAAGAAACCCCCTCCCCAAAAATATATAAATTCGTGGTGAATCCAACATTAGTTTTGGGGGGAAAATTTAATTTCTAATGGCAATTTTTTTCAATGTCGGGACAAGTTTAATTTTAGATGTGATTTTTCTCTGACCATGGTAAAATTTCATAAAATCGAGGCAATTTTTTTTCCTTATAATATAAAAAATATAATTTAAGATGTGCTATTATCCCTTGTGATAGAAAATTTGTATATTGTATGAGGTAATTTTTCCCATTTAATGGAAAAATATATATTGTATTTGGTGATTTTTCTCATTTAATGGAAAAATATATATTGTATTAGGTGATTTTTCCAATTTGATAGAAAAAAATTATGTTGGATTAGGCAATTTTCCCATCTAATGGAAAAAAATATAATGCATTTGCAAAAGTGTACTTCGAGATAGCAAGTAAGGTCATATCATCTGCAAATTACATGATTACTTAATGAATCAATGACAAGAAATTAATCGTATATTTATCAAATTCATTGTTAGATTATCAAAATATTACAATTAGTGTTAAATCAAAGATTGGTAATAAATGAGTTATCTCAAGCATTCCATGTATATGGAATGTCTTGTTGCATTTATGGAAGAATGGAATCTGGTTGAAAAAACATACTTTAAATTGTAGACCTCTTGCTCAGTGCTTGTCATTATTAGAAATGTAGTTGATTACCGGAAATGGGACTTCCTATGGTAGAGGGATCATTGAATGAAAATCCAAGCCCTGTTGTCAACCTAGATTGACTTTGGAGGAGGATGAGGAGCAAAGTGATCTTACTAGTGGGCTTATGAAAGCTTCATAGGTTTTCTCTGCTAATCTTGGGGATGCCATCAAAGAGCTAGAAAAGGAGCAAGAAAAGACAGACCTCCAAGAAATGTTCATTAAAATGGGTCTCAACCCTACTAATTTTGAAAAAAATAAATTGCAAATGTGGTGGAACAAAAAAATTGGAACTTCAACATTTTTGGGATGTTTTGAAGGATAAAAGAAGCATTACATAAAGAATTGTTGGTTTAGTTAGGGTTTATTTTGTAAAATATATTATCGAAAGTTTATAAAATGTAATAGTTGAAAGCTTCTCACTTCCCTTTTTGAGGGAAACCGCAACCATTTTTGGTATGTGTGTGTGTGAAGATGAAATGTAAAGTAGATACTAACTAAGCCCCCTTGTGTTGATATTTAAGTGGCATGGCATTTAATTTTAAACTCTAGCTATTTTACAGTAATCAATAATCAATAATTAGATTATGTATTTAATTATTATTTTCCAAGCATTTGTGAATCATAATTTATTTTTTAGTTAGTATACAGCTACATGTGAGCTTGAATTGATGTTTGAAGTGATGGCATTTTGGGAAATGTTTCAAATAGCATGTCATATCTCCAACATGCACATAACATCCATCTATAGACAATCGTTTGATGATTACATATCAACAATTGAAGGTTTATTTTGGGCCAAACATCTCAAATGAAACATCAAACTTGTTCAAGTCTCTAGGATGGTGACACATCTCCTTCCACCTATTGAGCTATTGTTATGCACGATGCTAAATAGTAGCAATTATTCTAAACTCCTCTTTTGAAAAGTTGATCTTGTGAATCAACTCCAAGGTTCTGGGTTGATCTTATGACCTCCTAGAATTTGTTCAATTGGAGATAAATGTGATTGTTCACAAGGAGGCCTTTGCTGGTTCGTTTTGATTTCAGATGATATGAAGAATCTGCACATTGCTCTAAAATAAAACATGCAAAAGAACTATTTTTTTGTATTTTTATGTTTTTTATGAATGCAATCTAACAATGCAACTAAAATGAAGTTCTATTCTAACAAGGGGGTTAGTAAAGAAAATTAAAAAACTTTAAAGCAAATAATATGAAATTGAAATCCTAACAAACATAAGCTATGGAAAATGACATGTCTGCAAGTTAAGCTTTCAAAGAAATCAGTAGGTAACCAATGAAAGAAGGAGCAACACTTCTTTGATTCCACTGATGCAATCGTTAGTGAGAAACTTAGTGATTGTATGATGTTTCACCCTTCATCAAATCACAAGGTCACAAAAAGTGCGCTCATGCAAGATGAAAAGTTATGCAAGCACAATTCAACGATTTCTTCTCAAGCTAGATACGTTAGTGGAATTCGTATAAACTATAGCAAACACTCAAATTAATGAATTGCACAAATAGAAATGAAGCAATAAACTTTTGGCTCAATCATAATTCCATGAACGTAAATTCACAAAACAATGACACATTTAGGCAAGAATTACTACACTCCAAATGTGAGCACCAGAAGCATAATTTTATTGCAAAATAATGACAGCCCTCATTACATATTACAATGGAGTATTTATAAGAAATCATTTCCTCAATTTGTGTTGAGAGTGAGAGATATCTTCATGCAATAAAATGCTTTTAATTTAATAAAACAAATTAATAATATACAAACTAACAATCTAACTGATGCTAAGTAGGACTCCATCCATTTTTTATTTATTAATTGGATGCATGAGCCTTTACATGTCAAAAAAAAAGAATTTATGAGAGGAGAAAGACTAAGAAAGCCTTCGTCGAAGTGGAAGTGTCTAGAAGTGCCAAAAATGGAAGCTGGTCCTTCACTGGGTGTTTGTTGGAGTTAAACTGCTGTCAAAATGCATTTCCAATGCACGAAAAGCTCTATTTTGAGAATTGGCAATTAACTATCAATGCACCTCTAGAAAAGTGGACCTATGGACATGTAGACTTGCAGAGTTGCACACCTCAAAATGGTCCAAAATCTCAAAATTTTATTGAGTGTCAAAATTGAAAATTTGGCTTCTAGATTTTGTTCCCCTTCATCCCAAAGCTATGTTTTGATGTTTTCCCTTGAATTTTTCTATTATCTAAGTAATATTTTCTACATCTGGTAAATCTAAAGCTTCATATTTATCTTTGACCTTCTATCTATAGTTGTCTACCTCAATTCAAGTCTCAGTAAAATCCTTGAGTTTGGTATCCAACTCTAATAAGGCTTCCTCTATTTTAAAAGCCTTCCAAATGTCCTCATCATTGGAAGCTTCCTAAAAAATCTTCCTAATTCTCTTCACCACTACCTCTACCGGCAATAAATTCTCCCATTCTTCGTCCTAAAAAATCTCTAGACACACATCTCTATAATGCCTCTCTACTTCCAAAATTCACTCTCAAGCTTGGTCCTTGAGCCAGTGAATCTCTATATGTAATGTTTCCATTACTTTATTATTGTTCACAATCTTCTCAATCCAATAATAAGTTAAATCCAATTCCTCCACTGTATATACATCTACCAAAATCCCATATCTTTGCCCTTTTATAGCCAGCAAAACTTGTAAGTCTTTGCTCCAAGCATGCACTTCATCCATGATACTGAAATCTTGCTTCAAAATCGCTACCATCTTATTCACATTCTCCTGCATAGTGTGTAGTAACTTTAGATTTCCCTAGATGATTAAAATACTGTTTTCTTCTAAACTTTCCCACCATTGCTGACAGGCTTTCAAAAATGGGTCCAGATGCACTCCCCTCCCTTCTCTAAGTACATCATTTAGGGTCTCCTTGGGGTGATTAGGATCTAGAGGACCAACTACTTTGGCTAGATATCCTCTCAAGATTTCATTTTGCCTCCAAAGTGTTATGAGTTCAGCCCCTTCCTAGTCCATGCTTCTGAAAACTTCCTTTATTTCTAGGGTCAGCATTAATCTGGCTGTATCTAATGTAGGCCTCCCAAGCATGACCTCTTTGATATGATAATCTTGTGGATCCAAGCTTTATACATCTATATCTGGAGGAAGGATGGCCACTTGAGCAAACAAATCTTGATCCTAAGTGTTGTTGACAAATGCCAACGGTCTCATTTCATGTGATAGGGACTTAGGTTTATTCAACACCTCAGCCAATTCAAGTATATCATCCTCATCTGCATGGAATTGTGGCTTCATGATTCTCATCATTTCTTTTCTCAACCACCTTGGAATTCATTCACTTGAAGGCCTACCTCAAGAGGATGAAGGAGTATGTTCAGATACCTCCTTTCCCTTATCACTCCTCCTTGGAGTTCTTTCTCTTTGCAAGGGCTCTCCTTCTGTGGCCTCTATCTCTGTGGATCCTGTAGCTTGCACCTTAGTGTCTTGGGAGGCTTGTTGAGAATATTCTACTATCGGTCCTTCTTTTGACACTTCATCAATTGCCATTTGTTGCGACTCCTCTTCTGGTTCCTTTTGTACCTATTCTTCTTCAAAACTTGGAGGCAGAGGAGTAACTGAGCCTTTATCCACCACAGTGACTTGTGGTGGGGATGGGGGAGTAAGATCAGGACCCTGTGATTTTGGTGGCATCAGTGTCTAGTTATTCTATTGGGGTTCCCCTGTAGGGGTATCCTTGATCTTATCCCCAACCAATTCTATTCCTATTGGCATAAAATCAAAATATAACATTTTGAATATGTCATTTCCCTCTTCACTCTACTCATCCACCCATTGTTGTACTTCATCTTCCAAAGAAGTTACTTCCAAAGGTTCCTTTGGGGTGGATGGCAGTGTCACCATGGTACTCCTCTTTTCTTGCTCTATGACTCTAGCTAGCCGTATTCTTCTTTGTAAGGGCATTTCCTCCTCCTCACCTTCCTCTTCTTCTTCTTCCTCTTTTGCTCCCTTGGGAATAGGTTCCAGGATAGATGGAAAAGGAACCATCCTTCTAATCACCCTGTTGGTGTTTGAAAATGTTACCCATTTCCAATTACCTTGATGAGAACAAAACATATCTAGGGGCAGCTAACTCCCATTTTCAACATGCCCATTCAGACACCAGTCCAACTATAAGGCATGACCCTTCTTCTTCTTCAGGCTCTGCTAGACCTAGGTGGGTAGACCTCAGATTCAAATGATATCGTACCAGTGCAAAACATATCCCTGAATCTTATTAAGAAGATATAACCCTTATTTCTCCTAAGAACTCATGAAATGACACAGACCTACGATAGCTAAGTGGAGATCTATGAACCTCATAAGCTGAGTGAGGGCATTCTATTACAACTCTTCAACATGAAAGGGGAAAAGCGTTTGATTAATAATGTTGATATCAACAAGACCCAAATATGAGCAACAAAATCTAGTGATCCTATTTCTGATCAGTGCCTTATCTATTGGACAATTAAATGAATTATAACCATATATCTTTTGGAAATCTGAGACACATTACTACATCCAGATCCCTGATCTATCCTTCACCTTGTGAACAGACATCAACTTCAGATTTGAATCTCATACTCAAATTATCCCACCATGAAATTTGCAAAACCCTGTGATAAATACCAAGCAATTACATGGCTCTTTGATCCATATGCAAGACATTTTAACCACATAAATTCCAAAATGAGATGCAACCTAATCTATGATCCTTGATCACAAACTAGAAAGATTACAGATCCATAAACATGAGACAAGACTCAAATTGAATTTGGAAACCCTTTGCTGCACTTTATTTGTTTTCCTTGAAATCAAATACATGAAAGACGTACAAAAAATAACTCATAGATCACCTAAGAAAATAGAACTATCTGCATAAAACTTAATTTTCTATCATACAGAAGAGAAATTGCTGAAGAATGTGGGTGGAATCACAGATCTGGATCCAACAAAGTGGTCTCACAGAATGACTGCAAATTCTCTACCAACAATGGTTCCTCAGTAACAAAAAATTGGAACCCCTCAAATGATAGAAAGAAAGAATCATATAGATAAGGGTGAATTCCCAGATCTGATCTATAACTGCCATCTGTCCACTTGAAATTCAATCTTTCTCAGCTGAATCACCTCTCTCTTCTTTCTACCATTGTGATCCGATTTGATTTCATCAATTTTTGTAACTGATTTGCAAATGTCTGTTTCTGAATGATGAAAACTTGCCGAGTCACTAAAATATCTGATTTACCTTATGAAAAGCTTGTGAAATTTTAGTTTTTATTGAATGAGTCTGCTCAAATTTTGACCCATACTACATTTCAACTATTTTTTAACCATATTCAGATCAATATCATGTCAAAAATCAAATCTAAACTTCCTGGTTTGAATACAGTTGCAATTCAGGTACCTAAGACAAATCCTCCTGTAGCTCAAACAGACTAATACCTGTGCAAAAATTGACTCCAGAATCAGAAAGTTCATCTTCTCCCAATTCCGGCGATATATAACATCATCTATTTGGCCTCTTGAAAACCTCCTGAAAGTCATTTTGAAAATGACTCCTCTGCTAGAAACTCATGTCTGCACATTTGATTTTTTTAAATTTCAAAAATTTAAAATATCTAATGTTTGAACATTAGAATGGACCCCTTTTACAATCATTTCTGAACATGCATATTTTATAAAAATAATAATAAAATATTATTATTTTTTATTCTTTAATTTCTGTTGCCTTTGAATCCAGGGTCAACCTTCAGTTGACTAACTGCCACATGGCATCTTCTTGTTAACTCGCTATGTTAATTGTCATGCACCTTCCTCTTGGCAAGTTAACGACCACCCTCAAATTATCCATGTGTCGCAATTCCCTTTCACCTGGAGCATCTCATCGTTCGCTGGATTTCTAAAATTTTCTGGTGACTCGCTAAGTCGCTAGCTGGAATTTCTCAAATTTTTTGGCTAGCGACATAGCGACTAGCCGAATTATTGACCTATCCGACGCCTACCCCTTGCTGATGTCATCAATTTGTTATGCATTTCAACATTCAAAATTTTGTTAGGCATCTGATCAACTACCCAGTCAAGTCGGGCCCGCATGTACATCTTGCCTTTAAAAAGCCGTGTCTTAAAGACAATAAATGTATGGTGTAGAGGTGTATTTAAATGTTTTTTCAAACTCCAACATAGTGCATATGGGATTAAATGTCTCCATTGAAATTTTCTTCTTTAAAATTGTGTGGCTTCTCTCTTAAAAATCGACTCCCCTGCCTCCAAATCCGCTGCCTCTGTTCCTGCGTGGAGCTGCTGGCTGCTTCTTGCGGCTTGGACTTTTTAATGTGAAGTTGATTTTAAGGTGTGCTCTGTTCTTTGTATGTGTGTAGGTTTCCTGCAATTTTTATTACCTATTAACACCTCCCCTTCCTTTTAACCAGCGTAATCTTCCTACAAATGCATCTGCCCCTCCATGTGGGCTTTCTCCTTAGTTGGCGTAAAAAATAATGAGAGGTGTCTAGAGCGGGATGCTCTGTCTTTATTTCAAACAAGAACTTCTTCAAGTCAATGCGTGGTTTCATCTCATCCTTTTTGATGATGATTCAACTTCCCTCTAACAAAACCTTAATAAGATAAGCCATGGAAATTACTTTCACTATACCGCATCCCACAGATAATAAAATTGAATGCGAACCAATATAGTGTTATTATACATGCCAGCTTCAGCTAATGTTACAATCTTCATATTTTTCTTTGGCCTTTTTATGGCACAATTCATTGGTGGAGCTCCTCTGTATTGCCTCTCCCGCACCAAAGACTGCCCCTGTCACTATTCCTTATTGGAGTCATGCTCTTCCTTGTTTTACATAAGCCTGTCTTTTACCCCTCACATATATCTCTATCATGTCTTCTTTAATAACACACTTGTCCTCTAGAGATTTTCCGGTCCTTACACCAAAAAGAGTTGCAAGGGCCCCCATTGAAGTCATGAAAGAACCCTCTTGATGGAGAAAATACTCATACAGCTCTGCTGGAGACAAGTTGTAGAGAACGTTGGTCGACTTTAGATCAACATCATTTGGGAGAGCAGAAGGAACCTCAATGTGTTTGGTAGCATGCTCGGTTTTCTTTTTTCCCTTCATTTAAAACACTACCACCTGAGGTACTATGTGTTTGCTTTTTTTTGGCACTCATGCCATTTTAATATTTTGTTGACCCTTATGTATACTCTGAGCTATTTATCTTTCAAAGTGCATGTGAATTCTTCCTGTCCTTTAGGCATCATTATCATAACCTCCTTTTGAAACGAAACATCCTCTACTCCAAAAATTATCAATCCTGGCAGAAATAGTCGGACCCCAAAGTGGGTCCGGCTAAAAAAATTTTCGTTTCCAAACACCTGAAGTGCCAAAGTGATCCACCGACCTTCTCAAATTGATTAAAACCAAGTTCAACTGCTGATTAATCAATTGAAAACCATTTTACCATTGATTTGCAAACTGTCAAATTTGCACTAGGAGGTCCATTGACTGGCCTTAAAAACTGACCCAAACAGATAACTAGGCTTTGAAATCCGAGATGCTGATTCTCTGTTCCACACACTTTTACCCTATCAAAGCTTGTCTCATGACGAATTCGGGATCAAAAGATATTCATTGTCAAAGTTTCCTTCTCAGAATCACTTGTAAGTAAACACGTCAGAAAACAACAAATTGGGTTCGAATTTGGCTTGGAAAACTAGGCAAATGAGCACATGGGGAAATGAAAACTGGGGCGTTAAAACTCTGTCACGAGGTGAGTATGACTATGCAATTTTGGCTCATTATGAATAACTGGGCGCAAATGGCGGACGTTCAAAGTAGGCTACCTGGATTTGCAGGACAAAGGACATCAGTAAAATATCATTTTTTGTGAATGGAATGACCCTGGTAAAGTGTGAAGATAGATTCATCAAGTTCTAAAAACTGGCACACTTGTAGTATTTTTAGTGGACAATACATGGGAACAAACCATTCGATCTTGCCCATCACGAATTTCAAGTTATAACATCACGAATAGGGGTACTGATAAATTTGCAAGTGCTGACACCAGTAAAAAGTCATAAATTGCATTTGGAATCGCGTTTGAAAACTGATCAAACAGATTCATCAAGACTTAAAAATGGAAACATAAAAAATCTCTGACGTTTACAATACAACGCAATAAGAATTTTCACATTTGGATCAACTGGGTCAAAGTTATAATTGGTCGAACAGGGCTTCCCAGAATTGTGTACAATTTGCAAATGTGTGAAAACAATAAACTACCAACTTTGAGGGATTGAAAACCTAGTCAAATGAGCTTGAAACGGCTTGAAATCTGAAACATAGGTTCTTGGGTATGGATATTATACACTTCCAAACCAGAAAGTCTTGAAACAATTCTGGGTGCAAGATATTCAGTTGCAAACACAACCTCCTGTCGCTGTTTGACACTTGGTGTAAAATGCAGATTTGTAAAATGTTCAAAACAGGACTTCGCCAAATGACTCAGAGTGATAAATTATCATCATGGAACACTTAGACACGCTGAATGAAAGGTGTTAGAAGCATTAAACACCTCTTGGGGCTCAAACTGACAGCCGAGTACAAAGTCATTTAAAAGCATTTATAGGACCAAATTTTCAACGATGCTCAAAATTAAGGCTACAATTTTGAGCATCAACACACCCTTTGCCTCTTCTTCATCAGGATTTTAATCTTCTTTAGCTTCTTGGAGGTAGAAGGGGATGTTGGTTTTGCCTATGAAGGTAGAGAGACTTATTGGATTTCACCCTCTTCTACTTGGTTGGGCACAAATGGAGGTAATTGAGGGTTAGGCTGGTCTTGACAAGCCCCAGTGTCTTCTGATCCCTGCACATCTTCTCCCTACTATTGAAGAGGTGCCTACACTTCACCCTCTTCTATATCGGACCTTTGAGGAGAACTCCTCTTTCTTTTGCCTTTTCCTTTCCTCTCCAAAGGGTGATAGTATCCAACTGGCCTATCTAGTTGGTATACTATCTCTGGCCTTATTGGTGACTGGGCTACAAAGGTAGGAATAGTAAGCTTCTTCCCTCTACCTTTGTCTGGACGAGCTTGCATGTGAAAAATCATAGTATCAGGTATTGGATCAAGTTTAAATGGTTTCCTAATCCAATCTCGTGTCATCCTAATGACATGCCTTGCCCTATGGTTTATATCATTATTTTCCTCCCTGTCCACCTCAGCATTCAATATGGGCCTCTCTCCAATCTTATATGTGTTGAATAGGGGATCCAATAGCTCCCCCAAGTCTTGCTTCAGTATCTCCTCTGGGATTTGAACCTTCAAAGCCTTTTTAGCCAAATACAAAGTCATCCTACAATAGTCCCTGATACAGACATCATAGTCATTTGTTGCATTCATCTAGTGGTCCTTAATGGCCTCTTTGTGGTGAAATTCCCTGCGAACCAGACTCTCAACTTTGCCAATATTGTCAAAATAAGGCCTAGGAGAACTATACTCCTCAAGGGGATATTGCTCCAACTCCCATTCAAAAGATGAAATATCTTGCTTCCGCTTAACCTAGTATGGTCCTAAGACTAGGGGCCATGTTCAACATGGTCTCCATTGTCTCCTTACCCTGTCATATGCAGATTCAATCTATCATGCAATTTCCAATAGGACCAGTCTATCACAAGGATATCTAGGGAGCTTCTTTGGATTTATAGTGGCACCAACTACCCTAGATATGTGAAGGTTTTAAATTAAGTGTAGTAGGCCCCGAGAGCTATTATCTATACAACTGCATCATTAGATAATCATTTTGTAGAATCTCCCTCAATAAATAAGATGATAGAAAAAATGAATGCATCATTCATGATTCTATATTCTTTGCACTATCCCAAGAGCTTCTCCTTCCCTAATTGAGGGTAGATGATGTAGGGCCAAGCATTGGGATCTAGTATGCTACCTTTCTTGTATAGTCTGGGATAGTTTGTTGCCCTTGCTACTAGTAGATATACCAAATACGAAGTCATATAGAACTTCTTCTTGTCCTTGACTGTCTCCAATTGTTCACACAAATTCTTGCTCAATGTGGTGGCCCAATAAAGTTGCATCTTTTTCGTCTTGATGGTCTTAATAAAGTTAATCATGAAAACATTCAAGTGCCCAGCTACTGGAAAACCCATTACTCTACTTAGAAGAATGATAGAGTATCCAATATCTTCCTTCATGTACCCCCTTTTCATATCCACTTTCCCTGTTATCTTTTCTAGAAAAGTCTTCTCAATGAGATAGGAAGATTGAATGATATCTATCAAGAACAACTTCTCCAATTACACTCTTTACCACCCTTTCCTCAAGAACAAAGTGTTGTGCTAGTGTCACAACAAGCTCAGATGACCATACCGATGTTGGGTGCAAAGCTGTGTTCACCAACCTTGATCAGATTAAAGTAGATATCAAATCCAACATCTCCTTGGGCTTGTTGCATATCTTGAGGAACTCTCCCAAATTGGCGCGCCCCAAGTTAGTGTCCTTAATCTCTGCATAATCATCCTAGAATCTCAATTTTGACGGAACCCCTTGGAACTTGAATACCACAAGCTTTGGTGCCATTTTCTCACTGGATGAGGATGCCATTATATCTGGATGACAAAAAGAAAACATTGATTAGTCCCTATCAAACCAAATTTAGCGAAACAAAAACAATTTTGAAAACATCAAAAAGACATTTTGAACCATTAAACAAAAATAGGTGTGCACTAGTGCACCAAATGAGGTGTGCTAGTGCACACCCTGTTTTAGCTATTCTTCTTTGTTCTTGTGTTTGGGTGCATGCCCTCTTTTGTAATTCAACCTTAAGTGGAGGTTGTGTACACCTGTCTAGATGCACAGTGTGCCCCTCATTTTTTGTTTTCCAAGTTTTGATGTTGGCGCATTAGGTGGAGGAGATTATTTGCATATGTAGGGGGTTTATTGTATATGGGGGTGCGCAAGTGTGCACCAAATCGGGTGTGCAATTGTGCACCCCTTTCCCTTTTGTTTCTTATGTATGTGCATATTGGGGAGGTGTGTGGGAGGCACACTAGGTGAGGAGCGCAACCACATTTACTAGGGGCTTGGTAGAGTTGAAGGGCATCGAAGCTATAAAAAATGCGAATGCGTGGGCAAAAGAAGACAAAAAAAAGGTGAGAGAATAGGAGGGGGTGGGGGTTTATATAATGCCACTCACCCTTGGTGGTGTGGTGGTGCACATCTGCACAGCTGTGCACCAGCACATCACCAAGTTGTGATACGTTGTTGCGTAACATGTTAGGTGCATACTTTGAATTTTATTTTTTTGACTTTTTGACTACTAACTTTTTCAAAATGACCATACCCCTTGAAAATTTGACTCCATCACAAGGCCCTCAGATGCAAGTAAGGGGATTAAGTAATACCCCAATAATTTTCTTAGATCCCAGATTAGGAGCCTCAGATCCAAAAGAACACAATAAGGGGGGTCTCCATTCCTACAAAGGGAATGGGGCATGCATTGTGGAACCATAACACCACCCTATACCACTTGTAGAGGAGATTAAAAAGATGTCTTGTGATTGTCAGTGACATTCCTTCTTCCATCAACTCCACATGCATTACATATTTTTTGGCACTAACCTACATTTATGAGGAAAATTTCCAAATATTTATTCATTTAAAACAATTGAATTAGAAGTTAGAAGGACAAATGGTTAGGACTAGGGTTAAGATTAAGGAAATTTCTAGGCACTCAATCTTATTGAAAATTGAGCTTCTTCCTTCTTCACTACTCATCTCATTTTTGGTAGTCACTGGTATAGTAGTGGTAGTGCTCAATAAATTTTGGTTTGGTTTCCCTAGTTGGTGTGGTAGACTAGTAATCATTGCTTTGTAGCCTGTAGCTAATGTAATTTTCAGCCAATTATTTAATTGGTGCGGTAGTCATTATTCTGTAGTTAATTATTTCCTAAATCCTCCTGTTTACATAAATTATGAATCAAGATGGACACTCCAATTTGCCTGACACACAAATTGGAAGAGGACCAGAAGGCCTTTTTAGGTAATGTCCCTAATGAAAATGTCCTATCAATTTGAAATGATGTTGTGTCCACTATATATTTCATCATTCATGCTATGGAAATGGTTCTGAGTCATGAGTATCTAGAGAATGAGAATAGGCACTTTGTCAACATAGTTATTACACCCTATTTTATAGCCTCTTTGCTCAACCTTAGAGAAGAAAGGATCAAAATTTTGATGCTCCTAAGGAAGAATTTTAAATAAGAATACCTGGGCAATGGAATTGACATTGTTGTTCATGCAATATTAGGGGTAGGGATCACTTAGGCAGGTAAAATCGATAGGCTTTTGGAACCTGGCTAGAATGTGGACTTGCAACCATTTCTATTTGGCCTAACTACTAGGGAGTTGAAGTGCCATAATAAATGTGCAAAAATTGGCACAAATTTTATCTAAAAATGGTATAATTTGGATGAAGTGGCAAAGGAAAGTTGGTGGTTTGAATAATTCATAGACTGAGTTGGGTATCATGCTTTTTATATAGGCTAGTATAGTAGTACTAGGGTTTTCCCCTATTGACATTTTTGTATGGTTTATGTTTTGTTCTATAAAATTACAATTGTTGTACATATGTCTCCCTATAGATTGTAATTTTCAAGAAATATCAATGAAAATTTTGGAGTTCCATATAAAACTATGTTTTATTGTTCTGTTGACTTCTACAATGTTTTGATATTTTCAAAAAATCCCTGTAAATTTCTAAGAAATAGAATATAACATTAAACACTAAATTGAAATTAATAGATTGAGGTTTAACATTTAATTTAAGTAATAAATCATTTGATTTAGTTTAGTTTATGCTAATAGTAGTATCATTTGATCAACATAGATCAATGACCTGATATGACTTTTGGGCAAATTTGGTGAACACTCAACCATTTTCATAAATGTCATCCAGAAAGAAGACACATGCCACATGTCAACTCTAATAGCTAGTATTGTAGTTGATTTTTTAGTATAAAAATATATCCAATAAATTTTGTGCAATTATATCTATGAAATATTTATTAATAAAGTAAGAGAACAATATATTCTATTTAATAAAAATATACTAGTACACAATATGTGTAACATTAATGATATTTACTTTAATAATCTATTAATATATTAAATTTTTATTTAATTTAAATTTGATATGTATTTTTTGGGAACTATCCAATATGAGATTACTTAATTAAATATATAATTACTCTCATACAAGTTTCAAGTATGAATTCATGGCTTTCTCTTTTGTTACCTCTCTTATTATGTGTATTAATAATTAATAATAATAATATTCAAACTAATAGCTTTTAGTGTGACCAATTCAAGTATGTAAATGTGAATGACATTGAACAATCAAATGCATTTCTCAAATAGATGGATTTAAAATGAATAATTGAAATGGTTATTATTGTTCTATAAATTCATTTTTGTGTTGAAAGCATCATTGAAAAACTATTTTATTTAAAAAATTAGAAATATTCTAATGGATTTATGAACTATTGTATTATTTTATTATATAAATATAATAATAAATTTTAAAAATGACATGGAACTAAGAAGATGTAACATGTTATTGTCATTTAATCTTTAAAAATTTAAATGCTTACATTTGTAAGGGTTACTTTTTTTGTTTTAATTAATTTGATTTAAAATATGATAATTAAATATGTTAAATTTTCCTATTTATATAATTTATGATTTTATCTTATGAATAATACCAATTATACTTTTACTTGTAACTTACTACAAGTACAACAATTGATGTTTATTTATGTATCTAATTATTAGTAACAATAACTTAGTGTCCAACTTCTAATCAATGAAACAATCTAATTAAATTTCAATTGCTTATAATTCAATGAAATACTATATTGTTATTACTATTATGATAATTAATATTATAATTTTGTAATGTCATAAATGTTATATTATAAAGGGATGCCCCAACTATTGTTGTATGAACAAAGATCAATGACTCGAGATGTATTTTGGGCCTTTTTGGGCAGCAGTTGAGTTGTTTTCCCAAATGAACCTAGAAAGAAGACACATGTAATACACGTATAACCTGTGACTAATCATAATTCATTTAAATGTGGTAAATATCATAGTGACATGCAGTGACACAATGTCAACATCATTTACATTGTACCAGAAAGGGGGCTTACAAAACACTGATTGATCAACAAAGATCAACAACTATAGATGTATTTCAAGCTGATTTTGACAACAATCAGTTTGTTTTTCCAAATTCCCATGCAAAGAAGACACATGGAATACACATATCAAGTTTGAAATTACTATTCATAAATTTTTTATGACATGGTGTGT
Organism: Cupressus sempervirens; assembly: GCA_028749045.1. NCBI lineage: Eukaryota > Viridiplantae > Streptophyta > Pinopsida > Cupressales > Cupressaceae > Cupressus > Cupressus sempervirens. Next base: position 763,630,704 of record CM053783.1, on the reverse strand, counting down.
TGACACTATCATGCCCAAAATTTCAGGGCAAAAGCACAACTACAAATTTATCTTATCTTATTTTATTTTGCTTTAAAGCTATACTTAAGGAAATCTCTTATTGACTTTTACTCAGAGTAGCCAGGTTATTGAATAGTTATGTATTCAAGATTCATCCACTCAGGGTAATTGAGTAACAATTATGTTCATTAGGTGATACATACTTCAACCATTATAGATGTATATGATAGTCAAATTTACAATATTCATCACCAAAACAATGTATATCATTAATAGTGTTTAACTATTAAATGTCCAAACTTAAGCATCTTGACACTTGTAGTATGCAACAATTAGCTAAATAAACCCTTAGTAGTCTCTATATGGTTAATTTATCCACACTCATTTATAATAGCAATTAGATCATTAACAAGCTTCTTGTTAGAAACATCTAACATCCATTTCTACTATGTACTATCGTACCCACTTACCAAAACCAACCTTATCTTAAAAACTAATTATAATAAATTTCCCCTTACTTAATAATCCCTATATACTTTAACAATGTATATATTATACTTACCATTAAACATTTAATTATTAAGTATCCCTTCTAGACATTTCTAGCAACTAATCTCCAACTATCAACTTATCAACTTTCTGATATGTTTCCGAGTTTCTTGCAACATCCCAAACTAATCAAAACCATATAGGTGAGATAATAGATAACCTACTGACATGAAAACTTGTATTGAAACTAATAGCCTAAAGGTGATCTTAAGATAAAGTGTCTGTACTCAAATAATAAGAGGAGCAATATTGAATCCATATGGATTAGAATCATCATAGGATTACTTGTATTCTAATAATGTTAAGATTTGCATATGGAGCACATGTTGTAGATTCTCGTAATGAGTGATATAAAAAAAATATGAATCCTCTATAACATCTAAACCTCTAAGTGTGTGTGTGTGTGTGTGTGTGTGTGTGTGTGTGTGTGTGTGTGTGTGTGTGTGTGTGTGCATACATACCATATTATACATTACCTATAATATACTAAGTTCATTGATTGTAGATTATGAAGTAAAATAACTATAAAATATGATACATCATACATATATAATAAATCTCAACAAATCTTAGATAATATAACTATAAATAATAATAAAAGGATTAATTATCAAATTTATAACAAATTCCCTAAACCACTAACCAAATACATTACTACCACAACTCCTTACCAACTTATTTAATTACCAATTACTAACCCTTTTCTAACATATATTTCCCAACACTAAATTCTACAATGTATAACACTAAATCCCTACTTACCTTATTACTATTACTAACTATAAAATCTATTTGATATTTCTAACATCCCCCATTAATAGCCCCTTAAATCCTACTTAAACTCATGTGCCCCCATCAAGAATGCCCTCTCCCTTCCTGGGTTTACATGCCCTCCCATCTCCCCACAACATGGCCACCCCTTTACATACCTATACCCTTGGATTACATGGATGATGGTGACAGAGGTACATTGGCTTTTCAACTATCCTTGTCTTGAGTCAATGGGTGGAGTGGGATCATGTGCCCATTCCATCTTTCTTACTGGCCTATTTAGGCCATGTACTTGTTAGCACTTTGTTCAAGGCAAAAGGCACTTGGAAGAGGTTCCTACATGGAAGGAAGATGCCTGGGAAGGAGGCATGACACACTAGAGTGGGGACTAGCCAACAAATATTCATGACTATTATAGTCTTGGTAAAGCACACACCTTGTGGGATGAGGCTCTTGGAAATAAGGGAAGATGTGGGGTGGGGATCATCGACCAAAAGGGGTCCCATCCCATCCTTTAATACCTTGTGATGTTTTTTTTTTTTTAAAGTTTCTTTTTTATATTAGGGTGGTCAATTTGCCTTTCTAGGGGAATGTATAGAGTTTTAAGATTTATATATATTTGACTTCTCTTCACTTCGTGTGACTTCTCATGGGGTCTCACATGAACGTTATATATATATATATATATATATATATATATATATATATATATATATAGAAAGTTAATTATTACTATACATATGTTTAATTTAAGTTTTTAAGTCAGAGATTCTAGGGAATATTCCCTATGAACATTTTATTGCTCCATAATGGAGTGGAATACTTTTCCTTTTCTAATACAAATTCTAGAAAGTAAATGTGCACCTACAACAAGGTTTCACTATGAGTTTGATGCATTTTTCTTCCTTCTCATCCATGACTATGGATTTGGTGTTAGCTTGATTTGTATTCTCTAATGCTCTTAGTTACATGTTTTGATATTATTCTTTGCATCTATCACATCCAAATATTTATTGTTGTTTGAAAACTCATATTTTAACATACTAATTACATTGCACAAGATCAAATATATATGTTCCAAAGGATGAACAGTCTCATATATGGAATTTCTTGGTACTTGAAAACATATATAACCATTTTCCATGCATACATACAAACTATTGCAATATAAGAACCTTATTTCCATTGCATCAAATACATGACATGAAGCTTTACAATAATCTCACTCAATCTACCTTGAAAAATTATTATATTAATTATCTCACATTAAATTCACCAAGTTTAACTATAGATTGAATACATAAATTTTCATATGTACAAGAGCTTAATCACCTATCTTCAACAAGAATTCCACAATGGTGGATATTACTTTACATGAACTATTTCTTTCCTTTCTATGCAATAATGAAAATGTTACAATCTTTCTCTTATAATGCCAGCTACATGCATAACATCAATCCTTACATATTCACAAGGGTACACAATGGGAGTAAATTCCTCTCACATTTTAGAGAACATAAAAGTGGGGATTTTGCTGTCACAACCCATAACATAATGACATAAAAAAGGAATATTTCTTCACAACACTTGATTCTTCAGCAATCTTAAGGGAAAACCTAACTTCTTCATAGGGTCCATTCTCACAAACTTGTAACCACAACACAAAAGCCAGGAACCATGGATTCTCACCTCCCATCCTAGGCCTCCAAAAAGGCCACCCATTGAGTTGGGGAAACAAGATTCAAACAGGATACACTCAAGCAACTTCTAATACATGCAACATCACAACACAACACATAACAATCCCTCCCATGGCTTGCACAATGATTCCCATTAGAATCATGGAAAAAGTGGGTGAAGGTGTGCTTTTCAAATAGGAGGCTTTCCATATTAAACAATATCTGCAAATAAATTTAATGCCCTTTTTGAGCTTTCACAAATCAACAAATTTCATGCCCTTTCGAGGCTTTCACAAATCAAAAAATTTCATGCCCTTTCGGGGCTTTCAAAACCATCCTCCAAACACACTACCATTAGCTATAGCTTCCTTGGAGCCTATAATCCATAAAATTCCTCATCTCCACCATACTTCCCTTACCATCCCCAAGTAAGATATGAATGATTATGGCATACAATAGAGCCCATACTCCAAAGTTCTCAACTACATTGTCAAGCCCAACTAACCCCTTCACCCTGGATTTCTCTTCCCTTCCCAAAGGGTGAGTGAAGTCCTCACACCCATGAACGATCAACACTAAAAAACAAGAACACAAGAAGAAATCCAAATAAAGTAATTGCAACACAATTTACAATTAGTCCAACACAACACAAAACATGAATTCTCAATAACAATACGTGATTGCAACACCATTATGCAAATGCAAAAGATGGTGATCACCAACATTGGTCTAAGCTAAAGGCAATGATAGTTGATGAAGAGATCCCTTCTCCTTAGCCTCCTTTCCAAAACCCTAATTGTCTCTAAACTTAGAGAGTGGGTGAACACCCCACTAGCTTGTCCAAGTATCCCTAAAAAGGCTCTCCCACTATCTATTTTGGCAAAAACATCAAGCCACTATCTCTTACAATTTTTTCCCTACTAAGTTTGCTATTTTTGACTTAGTAAAAACATGGGGAAGAACTCATGGGACAACTCAATTTTCAAATTTATGGAAGAATGCATTGGTTAAGAGCCCCCTAGGCTAGCTAAGCACTAAAATGGCCAAATTTAGGTCCCTAACATGTTATGCTAACATATAGGTGGCTCATTTCCAGAAAAAGGACAGTTTGGGACCGCATAATAACCCTTTAAAATCCTTGTCAAGCCTAAATTTGAATTTCCATATGATGGTAACTCATCGTATCCCTTAACAAGTGGGTTTAATTAATATTTTGAAAGATAATTAGTTTAAAGGTTAAATGCTACCATGACCAAACCCTAGGTGACATGTCATTAACACACAAAAAGTACAAGTGTTAAGTGACACATTAAAACATATTACACATCACCATGACATGTCCCTAATGTATTATTGAGACTAATTTTACCACACACATGCGAGCTTACATTTACAAAATAAAACTCATCACAACGAGGATTTTGAATCTTCCAAAGATTCACCTTGGCTAAACCATGTTCACATGAGTTTGGACTTGTTTCCCTGATAAATTTGCATGGTTCCACTTCTTGCACACTAAACTCGAGCATAAGTAGTCCAAAGAGAAATCATATAAAATACATATTATAAATGCATATAAATTCCAATGTTTCATAATCCACAGTAACATAATTCAATTAAATTTCCTTTCTTAATCATTTCAAATAAAGCATTCAAAACATTAAAATATCAGAATTTGCATATCACATTTAATCTTAAATCAACATGATTGAATTAAATTTTGAATCACATCACAATCCATTTTCTACCCTAGTGATGAAATATTGAATCTACAACTATTGATTCCCTAGGCATGTGAATTAGGTCCTAATGCATATCACAATCCATCCTTTAACCCTAGTTTCTACTTAAACATTACAATTTGACATTTCCAGTATTTCCAATTTAGTTTCTATGAAAGAAATTGCAATAGGTTAGAACATGAATGAAATCATTAAATATATCATTTAGGTCCTAATGTGCAGACATAAGTGCAGATCATCAAAATGTAGATATTAAAATAACTCCATACTCTCAAAAGTGTATCAAAACATCAAATTAGATGTGTCATAATGAAAATGTCTCACCTATACTAGGGCAGATCAGGTGAGGCCTCATAGACATGACATCTATGGAGGTGATGGTTGATGCACCGACCACCATTGGATCATTACAGATCAACAACTATAGATGTATTTTGAGCCAATTTTGGTGACAATTGGATTATTTTCCTAAATACTCATAGAAAGAAGACATGTGCCATACACATATCAAGTGTAAATTTACTATTCATAATTTCATTATGATGTGGTGTAGTAATGCAACATCTATAGAGGCAAATGTCGATACATCGACCACTTTTGGATCATCATAGGTTGATTTTGGCAACACTTATCTTTTTTGCAAAATTTCCCTAGAAAAGAAGTCTTCATAAAGAAGTCTTTGACTCTTCATAAATTAGCAATAATTAGTAAAATTAATCATGAATTATATTGTAATTCACATGTTTCACAGTAAATTATAATACTAGTTATACAATGTACAATGTATGCAATACAAATTAATATCAAACACAGTCTTGGCTCTCTCAATTGTATAATTTGTAAATTTTGGTTTTTTGTAGACCCATAAGATTTTGTTTACATTGTTCAATCTTGAATCTCTAGAAAAACTACCAAGATTCAGTAAAAGCATTGGAGCATCACTAATTAGAAAGGGGTTATGATTTGCAAGTTGCAGTGCAGTTTTAATCTTCTAAGGCAACTCATAAACTATAGTTATCAATTTGAGTTTCAACTTTCTGAGTAAAATACTGAACACATTTTTGTTACCACATTTTTAAACTATAATTATAGTATCAGTTGTAGAATTTAGGTTTTATTTTTGAATCAATCATACATTCTAAGCCTAAATTATTTACATTCTAGTAGCTAGCTAACTTGCAAAGTAAAATAATAGAATTACAATTTAGGGATTAATTTTAGTCTCACTTGTAAATTGTAATTTGTAACCATGTATAGTTATTTAAATTTTTTGATAATGATAAAAACATACAATAGGAATGGCACTGGAAATGGAAGTACATTTGCAATCCAAAGTAAAATACAAGGGATTAGGAAATTGATTTTAGGCTTGCACAAACTAGTTAAAATGATAGGTTTCACTAATGAATTCCATGATATTTGTGATCATGTTATCTATGGAAGGAGTATGCAAAAATTTTGATATACAATTGAAAATAAGTGGAATGATCCACAAAAGGAGTTAAAATATGTTAAAATGAATAACATGATAGGGTTCTTTGTAAATTAATTTTCAATGTGGATTATAGGAATGATCCGGTTGGGATTACCTCTAGTATTCCCTTTTCCCAAAACTGTAATGGTTTGTGCCAAAAACTATGATGAAAATAGAGAGGAAAATGTCAATAAAAATACACAAGAGGTAATTTTGTTGATAACATAGAGTGAATTTTCTAGTCTATTGGCCCTAGGATATGAAGTATAAAATCCAACCCACATTGAACTGGAAAAGCTGATAGAAACATATGAGAACTTACCACTAGATAAAAAAACATTTGCATATTAGAGGATTAGCTGATGGATTCAATCTGCCTCATGATCCTAAATCACCTTATGAATTTAATATTTTTTCACAATGGATTCAAGATGGTATATCCCTACTATCAATGTGTTTAGGTTTGGAAAACAACAAGAAAGTGGGTGCCAACATTCTGGAAATGATTTTCAATGTTCAATGTCTAAAATAACCAATAAGATATAATTTGATTGAGTGCATTATTCATTGCATGCAAAAGCAATTTTAAATCATTAAAAGAGGTTCACAGAATACATGACCTACTTATGCTATCTTTTGTTATCAAATCATCACCAAATACTTGAAACAAACAAGTGTCAACTTGATTTTGGTAAAAAAATAAATGTTTGGACACCTATGATAAGGAGGAGTGATAACCAAGGGGACTGCAACCACTTTGTAGACCTCTTTTTGGCACCTATGTATCATAAAATTGCAAACACTTTAATGCCCATATTGATTACATCTTGTAAACAATGCATTCAACTGGGAAGTCAAATTTGATTGGTTGACTTGTACTTATGGAAGAATACATTTTATTAAGGTTTTATAGTTCAGTGGTAGAACCCTAAAAAATTCCAATACATGTGACATAGAGGATGTTTGAATTGGAATATGTAGCACATATGTGCTCTTTCATGGTCAGCAAAAGAAAACCATATTTTCTTTCTTTCTTTTCTCATGGAAAATGTTCACATTTGAGAGAAAAAACATTCAAAGTGGCACATGTTTTTTTTTCTTCTTTATTTTAAATTTGATGTTTTCGGGCACTGGCAGTATGATCCACTAAACATGATTATGGTATAAAGATTATACAAAATGGGAAATCCACAAGCAAATGTCAACGCGAGAGTCTTCCATTGATTGAAATTTTTAAAAACATGGACTCCTAGGAAGCAATCAAAAAAGAGATGGAGAAATGCATCAGTGACAACAATATTTCAATAGAGAAATTGTTAGCACAAATTAACAAATTGCACAAATAGAAAGATAAAGTGCACCCTATGACATCCTACAATTTCTGCTAGAAAGAAAATCATCCAAGTATAAAATCTATTCTAGACAGTATAAATAAAGACTATGAAACTACACATTGGCCTTGAGAAAAAAATAATGCTTGTTGTGAAATGAAGAAGAGAATCAGTATTAGATTTTTAAGGATCCTACATCCACTGCCTCTAGCACTGGCTCCACTAAATCCACTCCCCAAACTATTGCTAATAGTACATTCCCAGATCCTTCACCATATGTTGTACTCAATCAAAAAACAAGGGAAACTTATGGGAGAGGGGTAGTGATTATAAAAAATGGGTCATTTAGGGGATGGTTGGCCAAGACCAATGGGTCAAGGACCTTGGTATCCAATTCCTATAGCAAAGCCACAAATACATGGTCATAATCCAGTCATTGGAGTTGACCCATCAGGTTCATCAAAAAAAGGTGAACCCATTGCATCATTGTCCATAAACTCCACTTTAAGTGGTAGTAGGGAAGAATTAGGATGAGGTGAGGCCATTGCTAATTGTCATAATGCAATTATTACAACCTTAGGCATTAGTGGAGATGAGAAATATGTTGCAAGTATACTTTCTCCTTTCAAGCATCGTATTATGTTAGTAGACCCAAAATTTGAATTCAGTAATTTTGTAACAAATTATGAACAAACCCAAAAAATGAATACAAAAAATAATAAGGCATTTAAGAAGGATGCACTTGACGTGGTTCATTTTCAAGAACCTATATAGTAGGATATTTCCACCATATAACACAGATAAAGAAATGATGGAGTTCATGGTTGTTTTGCCCCCACAACTAGATAATAATCCACCAGAGAGAGATAAATCTACTAGATATTCATGTCAATACCTTATCAATAGATTTATCTAAAGTAAAAAATGTGGACAAAGTCAATGTGGAAAAAAAGACCAAATTTGTGGTCTACAATTCACTATTCAAGATGTAGAGAGAGAGAGAGAGAGAAAAGGGTTGGAGAAGCCAATTAAAAAGTTAGAAGTAGAGTTGACAAATGCAAAGGCCAAGGAGAAAGTAGCAAATAAAAGGTGCAAATAAATAGAGAAAAGGATTAAAAAAAATGCTTCCTCTCAAGAAGCAACTACACAACTAGAAGATATGGAGGCATAAATGAAAATTCTAAAGGAGCAATTGGAAGAAATCAACAAAAAGCTAAGTGATGTAAATATGGAGAGAGAAGAGGAACTCAAGAAGTTAAAGCAAAAATTTGAAGAAAAAAATTAAAGCTTAGTGATATTCATGTTAATATGGATGCAGATGTAAAATTCAAAGAACGTAGGGAAAATTTGCAAGAAAACAATAAAAAAATTAAGAATGAAAGAGTGTCTTTAGTAGATATTTTTAAAAAGCTGGACTCTTAGCCACTCTCTCTTTAGGAACGAAATGTTGTGCTAGTGTCATGATCAACTCTGCTGACTGTACAGATACTAGATGGGAAGCTGCACTTATCAACCCAAATAAGATCAAAGAGGATACCAGGGTAGATCTCTCAGTGGGTTTGTTGCAGATTCTGAGGAACTCTCCCAAGTCTATATGTCCCAAATCTGTGTCTTTGATTTTTCCATGATCATCATGGAACCTCAACTTCGATGACACACCTTGGAATTTGAACACAATGGGCTTTGGTGCCATTTTCTCTCTGGATGTGTATGCCATTTAACTTGCACGACACAAAAAAAAGTTTATTAGCTCAAAATAAAACTTAAAAAATTACAATTTTTTATTATTAAATTCCTCTCTTATTTAAAGAAAAATAAATAAGGTGTGCTCTCTCTATTTTTTTTAATTTTTAATTTTATATACTTAAAAAAATAATATTAATTTTTAAAAAAAGTTTTAAAGCGACGTGAAGGCAAAGTTGGGCGCGAGCGGTGTGTGGGCAAACAATGCAGTGTGGCGTGCGGTTGTGGTGCATTATTTGGCGCGTGGAGTGTGTAGTAAGGTTTTGGCACATGAAGTGTACAATAGGGTTTTGATGTGTAGAGCACTTAGTAGGGTTCTGGCACGCAGAGTGCACGGTAGGGTTTTGGTGTGTAGAGCATGCATGCACGAGCATGGCGCATGAGCACGGAGGGGGTGGCTAGCATAGGCTTGCGTGACACAATATACACGCACACCCATGGTGGTGTTGAATGAGCTTATGGATGGGTTTTGGAGATGCGGCACAACGTATTGTGCTATGCAAGCGTGTGCGCACGGAGGGGGCGGTGCGCATGGGCACAGAGCAGTGTTTATACCTTAGTGCAGATGCACCCAAAGTTTTACAAAGTGTATTTTTAGAATTAAGGTTTTGGAAAAAATGGGGGGGCTTTATAGTTGCACCCACCCTCGAGGTGCGTGCGCACCCTTGCGTAAATGCACAGGTGCACGCCGCACACCACCGTGGGTGGTGCGCGCCCCACGCCCTTTGCATGGTGCGTGAGTGCTTTATTTTTTTTTAATAATTTTTTAAAATTATTATTATTATCTTTTTATTTTTTAATTTTTTAATTTTTAATTTTTTTTACATATCTTTTTGTCTTTTTTTTTTCTCCAATTTTTTGGTTTTTCTCAAAATTTTCAATTTTTTGGTTTTTCTCAAATTTTTAAATTTTTTGGTTTTTTGATTCTTTGAATTTGTAACATTTCCTTAGGTCTCTAAATTGTGAGTTCAGGATCTGAAAAAGGTAGGGGGTCCCCATTCCTAGTACAAAATGGGGCGTGCATTGTGGAAACACAATAGTAGTGAGAATCAATATGAATTTGACAAATATTTTTCCATAACAATGTATCATATGAGCATAATAATGCAAATAAAAATTAATAGTAATGGTAAAAGTTGAATGATTGATGGCATCACCTAACATGAAATGTACATGTTTGTTTAACATTAGACATTTAGGAAATGATATAACTTATTATGCATGATAGATGATGAGATATAGATAATAGTGTCTAGAATCCATAAAGTAGTTTGTTTGACATTAGACATTTTACATTTAGAATATAATATAACATTTTATGCATGATGGATGAAGAGATATAGAGAATAGTGTCAATAATATAGAATGCAGACTGTAGTGATTACTAATAATTAATAAATTTAAAGTTTCCACATCATACCATAATTGTTAGAGTTCTCACTACATCTCATCATCTAAATCTTTTGTTTCCTCGCCATCAAGTTGAAACAATCCTTCTTTGTGATCCATGCTTTCTTCAGTATGCTTACCTCTGCTTTCCTGATCCTTAGCTTCTCCTTCAACATCAATGATACCAATACTATTGCTTGAGTTACTCATCTCATTGTTTGAAATGTTGTCAAACCCTCTTCTTTGACATTTCTTCCTCTACAATTTCAGTGTCCTTTTGTAATGAAAATTATTGACTTCATATTTGGATGTATATAGCCTTAGGCAATTTTCCAAATTCTTGTCTAGTTTATTTCTAAACTTTGACTTTAGGAACCCTAAAGCACTAAAAACTCTCTCACCCTCCAAAGACCTCAATATCATGGTCAAACATAATTCAACAAGCTTGAAATATTTTGATATTGAGTCTCTTAACAGTTCACTCTAATCTAGATTTTTCCAAAGTTTGGTTATCGATCCTTCTTCTCCGGGGTTTTGCACGCATAAGGTCATATTTTTCTGTCACTATCTCCGAAAAATGATATGATTTCTCTCTCAAATGAGATTCATCAAAAAATCCATTTAATGTTATCCAATTTTTTCTTTGGTTTACAAAATTTATCTATCAAAACCATTAACTTATCTCTACATTTATCTCAAGCTTACTTCAAATTACCATATTCACTCATCCTAGCTATAGAGATTGATAGTGATTGATGCTACACATATACCAAAGTGTGGGATGAATATGGATCCCAAAATAATACCAGGGATCTTGATGAATCTACAAGATCATAGTCTACTCTCGCACCCCACTAATCTAATTTGGTTTTGTTCCATAAGGTGTGCTTGAGAGCCCCTACTATTTGCAAGGTGGTGCATGATGAAAGAAGGGGGAATTTTCCCCCACTCAAATTATGTTGGGCCCTATGAGGTCCCTACATGCACGATCCCTACCAACAACTCTATTTAAGGAGGGGTTGGGGCTCCAACCAGCCTAGTGCCATGGCCCCCAACATAGATTATGCGGCTGATGCAAGATGTTCCTACATCAGAAGCCTTGCTTAAATAGGCACTTACCACCCAAGATATTAAAAACACAACCAAGGTGGGATAAAAGGTAAATACAACTACCTTAAAACAAATAATATATTCCGACCAAAATAAAACTAAGCACCACCATGTGGCCCAATTAGAAAATAACATTTTTTGTGTGGATCACAACAAATATTAAATGCACGATTTAAGGAACTTTCCACAAACTTCTAAGATGCCACCTACACACCTCAAAAAATGGAATGACAACTATTTTTCTTATTTTTTTATTTACGCCACCTATGCATCTTGGAAATAGAAATTCCTCTTTTCTCCTTTTTTCCTTTTTAATTAATTTTCCTTCTATTTTCGTCACTTTCTCTCTCCTCCACAATTAAAAATAAAAAATAAAAAAATGATCACACCCCCTTTTTCATGATGCAAGATGCTCCTACATCAGACACCCCTGGTAGGAAAATTTTTGTGGATATAGATTCACAAAATGAAGTAGCCACTCTCAATATTTTTTTTTTTCTCTTCTTCCAACACATAGCTAGAACAAGTATCCATTGCTGATATACTTCCTTCTTTCTTCTTTTCCAACACAATGAACTCTGTCAAAGTATAAATCTCATCCTCCTCTAATCTTGTTTAATTAAACACACTTGTAATAAACTCAACAACACCATACCAATCTTCCTTTCCATTCCACACATCACTAACAATGTCCCATCATCAATATCTTTCAAACTCATCTCAAAGACAACATCCCATGATTCATAAGAATTTACCTCTTTGACATATCCATCTTTGCTTGCCTCTTTCATGTCATCAACAATGCATGTAACTACATCACTTGCTTGATCTCCAATTAAGGTACTGTACTTTTCCTCCATTGCTACAATCTTCAAATCATCTTGATCTACTTTAGGTTCAAAAATCTTGTCATCTTTATGATCCTCCTTCTCTCTTTCATCTTCTTCAACTTCAAGTTCACAAATATTCTCATCTTCATCCTCTTGCTCTTCTTTTGTATCACATGTGTCATACTCCACTGAATCGTCTTTCTTTTTTGCATCCAAGGAATTGTCAACATCTCTTTTCTGGTAATGCGCTCTTCTCTTCTATAAATCGGCTTCTAATCAATTTGCAATGCTTCTGTAAATCAACTCACAATGCTTCTTTATTTATTTCTCTAATATTCTCAAGCCTAGGAATCCTCAGAATCCATCCAATCACAAAAGTTATCTTCTTCATTCTCTTCTCCATAATCAAGTCTTCATAAGACAAATATCAGCCAACACAAGTACCTCATGCAAACTACCTCTCAATTGGTAATTTGTCTACAAACTTAGCTAAATTCATGATCCTCGTGTAAACTGCCTCACAGTCGGCAATCTGTCTACACAATCAAGAACTTCTTGACAAACTTCACCCAACCCAAGGTCCTGGTGCAAACTACCTCACATTTGGCGACCTGTCCACATGCTCAGGAACTCCTACTCTAATACCACTTGATGAGGGCACAATTCAAGACAAAAATGAACACAACAAGAAAGGGGAAATATTATTATCAGAAATGATATGCTATTACATTCAATACAACAAAAATAGACTACATGACATGCCCTGTGGGCTCACAATGTTATTAGATTTTGGAAAAAACCTTCTCACAGTACATTTTCCCCAGCTCCACCAAAAATTGCCTTTATCATGCTTGAAATGTCCTTAAGTAATTCAAATTAGGTTTAGGATTAGGAATAAATTTTAGAATATTCCATTTGGAATCCACTGCCAAAATAGAAGATTCTAGAAAACATGTTAGAAGTCGATGTAAAATTAAAAGAATCCAGAAATGGTAGTCCAACTTTCGGGAGGCATAACTTTTGATGCGGGACTTCAATTGACAAATTGTTTACATTTTCGAAAAGCTCTCCAAGCGCTCTATAGCCTTATGGACTAGATTTTCTCATCCCCCATTTTTTGGGTCCGTACGAGGCTGTTTAGTGCCTCAAATCTGACTTCGAAGTACTCTTCGGAGGTCTCTAAGAAAATTAAAACTACAAATACTTTCAAACTGTAAAAACTTTGACCTAATTTTTTTGGGAGTGCTTTAAATTACAATTATAATCATCCCTCCAACTTAAACCCTCTAACTCATTATAATTATGGCTCAATTACAAAATAACCCATTTTCTACATTGGCACATATCCCAAGGTGCTAAAAACTCTAACCCAAAAAACCAATAGTAGAGTTATGAGAGTTGGAATCTTTATTTGACCCAAATGGGTATCTAGAAATGAAAACACTTTAAATAGAAACTAACAATAAAAATATTTTTGGGTGATATAGGATTGCCCCTACACCATTGGATGCTCCTACATCAGACACCCTAGGTAGATTGAAAAGTGACCCTGTCACTTTATAGCTGGTAGAGAAAAACCAAAATGGGCAACCTCCATTGTAGATATCCAAGTTGAGTCTTCTATTGGTTGTCCTTCCCACTTCACTAGATATTCTTCATACTGCTTGTTTTTGGCACTCCAGCCCACATGACTATCTAGAATTTCTTCAATCTCTTCCTTCATAGAAGTAGGAATTGGACATGGCTCCAACATCAACTCCTCATTTGCATCTTCATCATGATATTTTGTTAAGTCTACAATATTGAAAATAGGAGAAATGTGAATCCCATTTGGCAACTCCACCTCATATGCATTCCCTGAATCATATTTCTTCAAAATATTGCAGGGGCCAAATTTCTTCATCTTTAGCTTGTTGTAGGTACCCATCAAAAAATGTTCCTTCCTCAAATATACCATAACTTGATCTCCAACTTGGAACTCCTTACGTCTCCTCTTTTGATCTACCCTAGCCTTATACTGTAGGTTCATCTTAGTAATATGTGCTCACACCTCCTCATATAGGTTCTTGACATGTTCAACAAAGTCTTCTACCTTAGCACTTGTCCTCTCCCCTTTCTCTATCTTCCTTAGTTTTGGTGCAGTCCTTAGACTACTCCCATACACAATTTGGAATGGTGATCTACTAATACTCCTATTTACAGAATTATTGTAAGAAAATTCTGCTTGTGGTAGAATCAAATCCCATCCCTTGGGTTTATCTCCTACTAAACACCTCAACAAATTGCCCAAACTCCTATTCACTACTTCTATTCATCCATTAGTCTGAAGATGATGTGCAGAACTAAACTTCAATTCTATCTTCAACTTCTTCAACAAAGTCCTCCAAAAATACCCAACAAATTTAGTATCTTTGTCAAAAACAATACTTTTTGGGAGACCATGTAGCCTCACCACCTCTCTGAAAAAAAAATCTACAATATGCACTACATCATGAGTCTTGTGGCATGTAATGAAATGTGCCATCTTGGAGAACCTATCAACCACCACAAATACTGAGTCATTACCCCTTTGTGTCCTTGGCAATCTAGGAACAAAATCCATACTTATGTCCTCCCAAGGTTTCGATGGAACATGCAATGGCTGATAGAGTCCAATATTTTGATGAAATCTTTTGGATGTTTGACTCTTCAAGTTCAAGCTCCTTTTTTGTAAGCTCTTCTTATAATGAAGCTCTTCAAGTGTAAGCTCTTCAAGGATAATCTCTTCAAGTGTAAGCTCTTCAAGTATAAGCTCTTCAAGGATAAGTTCTTCAAGAGTAAGCTCTTGTAGTGAAGCTCTCAAGGTGTGATCTCTTCTTGTAGAAGCTCTTGGTGTGCAAGCTAGTTGGAAGCTCTTAGTGTGGAAGCTCTCTTATATTGTAAGAGTTTGGAGTTCTCCCATTTGGAGAATATTGTTAGGATTTTCAAGTATAATAAAAGCATGCTTTGTGAAGCATTTTATCTTCTTTTTGTCTCCATCTTGTTGTGTTTTTGGTTGCGAGTTGGTAAGGGTGGTGTGCCCCTTCATCAATGGTATCAGAGCTAGTTTTCTTGAGTGTGTAGATAGAGCACCAACTGTGAGGTACTTTGCACTAGGACCTTGGGTTGGGTGAAGTTTGTCAAGAAGTTCTTGATTGTGTAGACAGATCATCGATTGTGAGGTAGTTTACATGAGGATCGTGATTTCAACTAAGTGTGTAGATAAATCATTGATTGAGAAGTAGTTTGCATGAGGTACTTGTGTTGGCTGATCTTTCTCTTATAGGAATTTCTATTTTCAAGGTGCATAGGTGGCATAAATAGAAAAATAATTGTCATTCCATTTATCGAAGTGTGTAGGTGGCATCTTAGAAGTTTGTGGAGAGTTCCTTAAATCATGCATTTAATATTTGTTGTGATCCAAAAAGGAAATGTAATTTTCTAATTGGGCCACATGATGGTGCTTAGTTGTATTTGGGTGGGCATTAAATATTTGTTTTAAGGTAGTTGTATTTACCTTTTATCCCACATTGGTTGTGTTTATAATATCTTGAGTTAGAAGTACCTATTTAAGAAAGGCTTATGATCATTTGTAATCAAGCTCTTCAAGGATAAACTTGTCAAGTACAATCTCTTCAAGTGTAAGCTCTTCGATTGTAAAATCTTCAAGTGTAAGCTCTTGTAGTGAAGCTCTCAAGATGTGATCTCTTCTTATATAGAAGCTTTGGAGGTGAAGGATATTAATGTGTATGATCTTAGTTGGGAATTTTTTCTTGTAGAAGCTCTCGAAGGATAAGATCTTCAAGTGTAATCTCTTATAGTAAAGCTCTTTAAGCCAAAGCTTTTCAACTATGAGCTCTTCTTTGTGGAATTTTTCTTGGTGTAAGCTCTTGGTGTGAAGACTCTTCTTGTGGAACCTCTCATTTTGGAGTTCTGTTATGTTGAAGCATTTGTAAACTTCTTTTGGAAGAAGTCATATCTATGATGTCATATTGCCAATTTTGTAAGGATTTTCAAGTATAATAAAAGCATGCTTTACAAAGAATTTTGTCATCTTTTTGTCTCCATATTTTTGTGATGTTGGTTGTGAGTTGGTAAGGGTGGTGTGGCTCTTCATTAGTGGTATTAGAGCATACCTTCGTCAATGGTATTAGAGTGTACCCTCATTAGTGGTACTAGAGCATACCTTCACCAGTGGTATAAGAGCATACCCTCATTAGTGGTATCAAAGTGTACCTTCATCAGTGGTATCAGAGCATACCCCCATCAATGTTATTGGAGTAGGAGTTCCTGAGCATGTGGATAGATCACTGAATGTGAGGCAGTTTGCAGTAGGACCTTGGTTTGGGTGAAGTTTTTAAAGAAGTTCTTGAGTGCGTGGATAGATTATCAACTGTGAGGCATTTTGCACAAGGATCATGATTTTAGCTAAGTGTGTAGACAGATTGTCGATTTTGAGGTAGTTTGCATGAGGTTCTTGTGTTACATGAAGTTTTTCTTATGAAGACTTGATTATGGAGAAGAGAAAGAAGAAGATGACTTTTGTGATTGGATGGATTCTGAGGATTCCTAGGCTTGAGAAGATTAGAGAAAGAAATCAAGAGGCATTGCAAGTTGATTTGTAGAAGTAAGTGAATGAATTAGAAGCTAAGTTACAGAAGAGAAGAGCGCATTACTGAAAAAGAGATGTTGATAATTCTTTTGATGTAAGAAAGAAAGAAGATCCAGTAGAGTATCACACATGCAATACAAAAGAAGAGCAAGATGATGAAGATGAAAATATTTGTGAACCCAAAATTGAAGAAGATGAAAGAGAGAAGGAGGAGCATGAAGATGACAAGATTTGCAAACTTGAAGTAGATCAAGATGATTTGAATATTGTAGAAATGGAGGAAGAGTATAGTGGCTTAGTTGGAGATCAAGAAAGTGAATTAGTTACATGTATTGTTGATGACATGAAAGAGGAAAGTGGAGATGATGAATATGTCAAAGAGGTAAATTCTTACGAATCATGGCATGTTGTCTTTGAGATGAGTTTGAAAGATATTGATGATGGTTTGCATGAGGATCTTATTAGTGATGTGTGGTATGCAAAGAAGGATTTTTATGGTGTTACTGAGTTTATTATAGATTTGTTAAATCTTATAAGATTGGAGGAGGATGAGAGTTATACTTGGACATAATTCATTGCGAAAAAATATTTTTAGCAGTAGACACTTGTTCTAGCTAGGTGTTGGAAAAGAAGAAAGAAGGAAATATATCAACACCAGATACTTGTTCTACCTAGGTGTTGGAAGAGAAGAGAAAAAAATGGCAGTAGTGGCTACTTCATTTTGTGAATCCATATCCAAAATTTTTTTCCTACCATGTGTGTCTGATGTAGGAGCATCTTGGATCACAAAAAAGGGAGTATGATCAAAATTTTAAAAATTTTAAAAAATAAAAAATAGAAAAAAAGGAGAAAAGAGGAATTTCTATTTTCAAGGTGCATAGGTGGCATAAATAGAAAAATAGATGTCATTCCATTTATCAAAGTGTGTAGGTGGAATCTTAGAAGTTTGTGGAAAGTTCCTTCAATCATGCATTTAATATTTGTTGTGATCCACAAAGAAAATGTAATTTTCTAATTGGGCCACATGGTGGTGCTTAGTTATAGTTAGGTGGAATTAAATATTTGTTTTAAGGTAGTTATATTTACCTTTTATCCCACATTGGTTATGTTTGTAATATCTTGAGTTATAAGTGCATATTTAAGAAAGGCTTATGATCATTTGTAATCAAGCTCTTCAAGGATAAGCTCTCCAAGTATAATCTCTTCAAGTGTAAGTTCTTCAATTGTAAGCTCTTCAAGTGTAAGCTCTTGTAGTGAAGCTCTCAAGGTGTGATCTCTTCTTGTATAGAAGCTTTGGAGGTGAAGGATCTTAATGTGTAAGATCTTAGTTGGGAAGTTCTTTTTGTAGAAGCTCTTGAAGGATAAGCTCTTCAAGTGAAATCTCTTTAAGTGTAATCTCTTGTAGTAAAGCTCTTCAAGTAGAAGCTTTTCAAGTGTAAGCTCTTCTTTGTGGAATTTTTCTTGGTAGAAGCTCTTGGTGTGAAGACTCTTCTTGTGGAAGCTCTTATTTGGGAGCTCTCTTATGTTGAAGCATTTGTAAACTTATTTCAGAAGAAGTCAAATCTATGATGTCATATTGCCGATTTTGTAAGGATTTTCAAGTCTAATAAAAGCATTCTTTACAAAGCATTTTGTCATCTCTTTATATCCATATTTTTTTGATCTTGGTTATGAGTTGGTAAGGGTGGTGTGGCCCTTCATCATTGGTATCAGAGTGTACCTTTGTCAGTGGTATTAGAGAGTACCCTCACTAGTGATATTAGAGCATACCTTTTCCAGTGGTATTAGAGTGTACCCTCAGTAGTGGTATTAGAGCATACCTTTGTCAATGGTATTAGAGCATACCCTCATCAATGGTATCAGAGTGAGAGTTCTTGAGCTGAATGTGAGGCAATTTGCACCAGGACCTTGGGTTGGGTGAAGTTTGTTAAGAAGTTCTTGATTGTGTAGACAAATCGCTGGCTATGAGGTAGTTTGCACAAGGATCATGATTTCAACTAAGTGTGTAGATAACACTGATTGAGAGGTAGTTTGTATGAGGTTCTTGTGTTGCAAGAATTTTGTCTTATGAAGACTTGAGCATGGAGAAGAGAAAGAAGACAATTTTGTGATTGGATGGATTATGAGGATTCCTAGACTTGAGAAAAATTAGAACAAGAAATCAAGAGGCATTGCGAGTTGCATTCTTTCATTTGTAGAAGCAAGTGAATAAATTAGAAGCTAAGTTATGGAAGAGGAGAGTGTGTCACCAGAAAAGAGATGTTTGCAATTCCTTGGATGAGGAAAAGAAAAAATATCTAGTGGAGCATCACACATGTGGTACAAAAGAAGAGTAGGAGGATGAAGATACATATATTTGTGAACCTGAAGTTGAAGAAGATGAAGAGCATGAAGATGAAAAGATTTATGAGCCAAAAGTAGATGAAGATGATTTGAAGACTGAAATAGTAGAGGATTCATATAATTCCTTGGTTAGAAGTCAAACAAGTGAAGTGATTACTTTCCTTGTTAAAGACATGGAAGAAGAAATCAAAGACGAAGATGTGAAAGAGGTAAATTTCTATGATTTATGGGATGTTGTCTTTGAGATGAATTTGAAAGATGATGATGATTTATATTAGGATTTTTTTAGTGATGTGTGCTATGGAAAGGAAGATTGGTGTAGTGTTGTTGAGTTTATTACAGGTATATTGAATTCAACAAGTTTAGAGGAGGATGAAAGATATACTTGGACAAAGTTCATTGTGGAGGATTATTTTCCCAAAAAAAAATTTAGTACCTCATTCATAAGCCACATGAAGGTGCTTGGTGCATTGGTTAGTCTAAAGGGCATGACTAACCACTCATATAGACCCTCCTTATTCTTGAATGCAGTCTTCCACTCATCTCCCTCTCGTATCTGTATTTGGTGATAGCTACTCTTAGATCTATCTTTGTGAAGTACTAAGCTCCACTCAAATAGTCCATAAGATCATCCATTTTTGGCAAAGGAAACTGATACTTGATAGTTATTCTATTTATAGCCCAAGAGTCTATACACATTCTCCACTCTCCATCCTTCTTTGGTGCTAGCACTGTACGTACTACACATGGACTCAGGCTCTATCGAATCAAACCTTTCCTTAGCAGCTCTTGAACTTGTCTATTTTGCTCCTCAATCTTAGTAGGAGTTATCCTATGAGAAACCTTGTTAGGAAAACTAGCTCTAGGGACTAGATCTATTTGATGACTAATTTGACTTATTGGTGGCAACCCTTTTGGAACATTATCAGAGATGACATCTCCATACTCACTTAATAGACCTGAAACTTCAAATGGAATTTCACTACTACCTTCCTTATCTTTTCTAGGAATTAAAACATAACACATATGCTGATGTTTCATGACATCCAGAAATTTTCTTCCATCAACAAGGCATACCCTAGCATTATGGCATACCTTTTCACCCTCCTTTATCAAGGGCTTCAATTTGTGGTGAACTCCATCATTTGTCAAAGAGTATGTATTTGCATGAGCATCATGTATAACATGCCTATCAAATTTCTATGGCCTTCCCAATAATAAATGGCAGACATCCATCAGAATGATGTCAAAGAGAGCTTCATCATGGTAACTTCCAATCTTAAACTTTATGAAACATTGCTCACTAACCAAGGCCTTATGATCATCTTGCACCCAAGCAATCCAATAAGGTTGGGGGTGTTTCTCCATCTTGAGCTTTAGGTTCGAGACCGTCTCCTCTGACACCATGTTTTTACTGCTTTCACCATCAACAATCACATCACAACATTTACCCTCGCACTTGCACCAAGTATGAAACAAACTCCTCCTTTGTCCAGGTATAGTCTCACCACTTAGTAAGACCCTTTCATTGACTAGAACCTCTCCTCTTTTTGTATCCTTTGAATGTGATGACTATGCATCATCATCCACATGAGCAACCCTTGCTTGACCATCAACTCTCTTATCTGTCCTTCCTTGGCATTGAGGGCATTCAAAGGCACAATGACCTTCTTCATTACAATGAAAGAAAGTACCACGAAAGCCTCCTCTTCCTAAAATTTTTCCATGTCCTCTACCTCTTCCTCTTTGATCTCCAAAGTTTTGATCATGAGAGTAGTTGAAACCCTCCTTCCTTTGATTTTGGCTAGTACCCACATCTTCGTTTTTCTTTTGGTTCTCATTTCGGCCTCCATGACCTGCTACCACCCCTTCCTCCTTGACTATGCCCTCTTTTCCTTCCATCAAAATTTTTGTTTAGCTTCTCCTCAACTCACAAGGAAAATTGGTATGCCTCTTTAATGCTAGTCATTCTAACCAAACCTAATTGCTCCTGAATGCTAGGTCTTAACCCACTAGGGTTACAGGTAACCTTCTCCTTGTTTGCTTCTACATGCCCCACCCCAATAAGGACTAGGTAAAATTCCTCTATGTATTCTTGGATAGATTTTACCATTTTTTTTAACCCTTGTATATTTTTTAACAAATCAAGCTTGTAATCAATAGGAATGAATTGCTTCTTTAGTTTGTCCACCATGCGATCCCATCTTGTGATTTTCTCCTTTCCTCTTCTATTTCTTTCCAACTAAATCTCTTGTCACCAAATTTTTGCATGGCCTTTCATTTTGGAATTCACAAACTTAATCCTATTAGGGTCCCTAATATCCTCATACTCAAAATATTCCTCGAGCTGATTGATCCAGTAGATCAACTCATCCAGGTTTAGGTTTCCTGAAAACATGCCTATGTCAATTTTAGGTCTTTTTTCAAGCTTGGGAATGACCCTAAAAAGTTTCCCCTTTTCCTAGTTTAGGAATTTTTTGTTTCTTTCTCCTTCCTACCCAATATTTCCTTCTTCATTTTCTTCCTCACTTTCGTCACCTACGGCAACATTCATCCCTCTACTGATCTCCTCTTGCAATGTTTGGACTTGTATCTAGAGGGCTCTAACCTTAGGAGTAACAACTTTGGCCCTTTCACCAAGCTCCCTTCATGGAGGAATCTTCTTGTATCAAAAACCACAACCACACAGTCCTAGCGCAAACTGCCTCATAGTTGACGCTCTGTCTACACACTTAGGAAAACTTGCTCTAATACCGCTTGATGAGGGCACAATTCAAGACAAAAATGAACACAATAGGAAAGGGGGAATATTATTATAAGAAATGACATGCTATTACATTTAGTACAAAAAAAAAAAGACTCCATGACATTCCCTATGGGCTTACAATGTTATTAGATTATGGAGAAAACCCTTCTCACAGTACCTTTTCTCGAACTCCACCAAAAATTACCTTTAAAATGCTCAAAATGTCCTTAACTAGCTCGAATTAGGTTTAGGGTTAGGAATGAATTTTAGAATATGCCATTTGGCATCCACTTCCAGAACAAAAGGTTCTCAAAAACACATTAGAAGTCGATGTAAAATTAGAAGAATCCAACAATGGTAGTCTAACTTCTGGGAGGCATACCTTTTGATCTAGGACTCTGATTGACGGACCATTTACATTTTTGGAAAGCTCTCCAAGTGCTCTATAGCCCTATGGACTAGCTTTTCTCATACCCTATTTTTCAAGCCTGTACAAGGCCATTTAGTGCCTCAAATATGACTTTGAAGTGCTCTTAGGACGTCTCTGGGCAACTTAAAACTGTAATAACTTTAAAACTGTAAAGCCTTTTGACCTGATTATTTTCTAGAGTGCTTTAAATTACAAGTATATTCATCCCTCAAACTTACACCCTCTAACTCATTATAATTATGGCTCAGTTACAAAATAACCTATTTTCTCCATTGACACGTGTCTCAAGGTGCTCAAAAACTCTAACCTAGAAAACCAATAGTGGGGCTATGAGAGTTGGAATCTTTATTTGACCCAAATGGGTATCTAGAAATGAAATTTTTTTAAATAGAAACTAACTCTAAGCATATTTTTGGGTGATATAGGATTGCCCCTACACCATTGGATGCTCTTGTATCAGACACCTAGGGTAGATTGAAAAGTGACCCTGTCACTTTATAGCTAGTAGAGGAAAACCCAAAGGGCAACCTTCATTGCAAATATCCAAGTTGAGTCTTCTATTGGTCATCCTTTCCACTTCACTAGGTATTCTTCATACTGCTTGTTTCTAGTACTGCAGCCCACATGACTATCCAAAATTTCTTCAATCTCTTCCTTTGCAAAAGTAGGAATTAGACATGGCTCCAACATCAACTCCTCATCTACACCTTCATCATGATATTCTATTAAGTTTGCAATATTGAAAATAAGAGAAATGTGAATCCCATCTATTTGATGACTGAACCTTGACAAAGGAGGAGTTTTTTTCATACCAGTTTAAGTATTAGGGTAAATATTGTGATGTGATTGTTAATGGTGGAAGCACTGATGACTTGGTTTCAGAGGAGATGGTCTTGAAGCTAAAGCTCAAGAGGGAGAAACACCCCCAACCCTATCAGATTGCTTGGGTGAAGGATGATCATAAGGTCCTAGTTAGTGAGCAATGTTTGGTAAATTTCAAGATTGGGAGTTACCATGATGAAGCTCTCTATGACATCATCATAATGGATGTCTGCCATTTATTGTTGGGAAGGCCATGACAGTTTGATAGGCAAGCTATACATGATAGTTATGCAAATACATACTCTTTGACAAAGGATGGAGTTCACCGCAAATTGAAGCCCTCAATAAAGGAGGGTGAAAAAGTATGCAGTAATGCTACGGTATGTCTTATTGATGGAAGAAATTTTTTGGATGGCATGAAACATCATCATATGTGTTATTCTTTAATTCCTAGAAAAGATAAGGAAGGTAGGAATGAAATTCCACTTGAAGTTTCAGGTCTATTAAGTGAATATGGAGATGTCATCTCTGATAATGTTCTAGAAGGGTTGCTGCCAATAAGGAAAATCAGTCATCAAAAAGATCTAGTCCCTGAAGATAGTTTTCTTAACAAGGCTACTCATAAGATGACTCCTATTGAGACTGAGGAGGTAAATAAACAAGTTCATGAGTTGTTGAGGAAAGGTTTGATTCAAGAGAGCCCAAGTCCATGTGTAGTACCTACAGTGCTAGCACCAAAGAAGGATGGAGAGTGGAGAATGTGTACAAAATCTTGGGCTATAAATAGAATAACCATCAAGTATTGGTTTCCTTTGCCAAGAATGAATGATCTTATGAACTATTTGAGTGGAGCTCTGTACTTCACAAAGATAGATCTCAAGAGTGGCTATTACTAGATATAGATATGAGAGGGAGATGAGAGGAAAACTACATTCAAGACCAAGGAGGGTCTATATGAGTAGTTAGTCATGCCCTTTGCACTGACCAATGCACCAAGCACCTTCATGTGGCTTATGAATGAGGTACTAAAGAAAGTTTTGGGAAAATTTGTTGTTGTCTATCTGGATGATATTTTGATTTTCAGTAAGTCTTTGGATGAACATTTATTACAAATTTATAGTGTCCTTGAAAGGTTGAGGGAAGAGAAATTTTTGATTAATTTGAATAAGTATAGCTTTTTCAAAAGGGAGTTAGTCTATTTGGGGTTTGTTGTATCAGCTGAGGGTCTCAAAATGGACCTAGAGAAGGTGAAGATCATCTTGGAATGGTCTACTCCAAGGTCTACCGCTGAGGTAAGATTATTCCATGGTCTAGGTAGTTTTTACAGGAAGTTCATTAGGAATTTCAATAGTATATGTGCACAGGGGATATAAAAGAGTTCAAGTGGACTATAGGAGCTGCTAGGAGTTTTGAATTACTGAAGAAGAAGGTGACAGAGCAACCTATGTTGGCACTTTCTAATTTCAACAAAGTGTTCTAGGTGGATTATGATGCTAGGGGTAGTGCTATTGGGGTTATGTTGAGCCAAGAAGGTAAGCCTATTGCCTATTTCAGTAAAAAATTGAATGATGCAAAGAAGAAGTATTCTGTTTATGATCAAGAGTTCTATGCTATAGTTCAGGCCTCAAGGAAATGGAGGCATTATTTATTGCCAAAATAATTTGTTTTGTATACTGATCACCAGATATTGTAGTACCTAAATGGCTAAGGTAAATTGAATCAGAGACATTTGGAATGGGTAGAGTTCATGAAAAGCCATACATTTGTATTGAAACATAGAAGTGGAAGGTCTAATAGGGTTGCTGATGCATTAAGTAGGAGACAATTGTTGTTGACAGTAATGTAGGTTGTAGTGGTTGGGTTTGATGAACTCAAGAATCTGTACCCTGAGGATCCTAACTTAGCAGAGGCTTGGAAGGCTTGTAAATAACCCATTACTCTAGGTAGGACTAGGTGGCTAGATTACTTGATTGAGGGTGGTATGTTGTTCAAGGGCAGCCAATTGTGTATCCCAAGGATTTTTATGAGGGAGAACATGATCAAGGAGAAACACAGTATAGGGATTGTATGACACTTTGGTCAAGATAAGACCATTGCTATTATTAGAGAATATTATTTTTGGCCTCAATTATCATGGGATGTGAAGAAGTTTGTGCAAAGTTGTCAAGTATGTCAAACAACCAAAGGATTTAGTCAAAATATTAGACTCTATCAGCCATTGCCTATTCTAGCGAAGCCTTGGTAGGACATAAGTATGGATTTTGTTCTTGGATTGCCAAGGACACAAAGGGGTAATGACTCAGTATTTATGGTGGTTGATAAGTTCTCTAAGATGGCACCTTTCATTCCATGCCACAAGACTCATGATGCAGTGCATATTGCAGTTTTGTTTTTCAAAGAGGTGGTGAGGCTACATGGTCTCCCAAAAAGTATTGTTTTAGACAAAGATACTAAATTTTTGGATATTTCTGGAGGACTTTGTGGAAGAAGTTGAAGACAAAATTGAAGTTTAGTTCTATACATCATCCATAGACTAGTAGACAAAAAAAGGTAGTGAATAGGAGTTTGGGCAATTTGCAGAGGTGTTTAGTAGGAGATAAACCTAAGGGATGAGATTTGATTCTACCACAAGAAAAATTTTCTTACAATAATTCTATAAATAGGAGTACTGGTAGATCACCATCCCAAATTGTGTATGGGAGTAGTCCAAGGACTGCATCAAAATCGAGGAAGATAGAGCAAGGGGAGAGGACAAGTGCTGAGGCAGAAGACTTTGTTAAACATGTCAAGAACCTACATGAGGAGGTGCGAGCACATATTACCAAGATGAACCTACAGTATAAGGCTAGGGAAGATCAAAAGAGGAGAGATAAGGAGTTCCAAGTTGGAGATCAGGTTATGATATATTTGAGGAAGGAATGATTTCCAGTGGGTACCTACAACAAGCTAAAGATGAAGAAATTTGGCCCTTGCAAAATTTTGAAGAAACATGATCAGGGAATGCATATAAGGTGGAGTTTCTAGATGGGATTCACATTTCTCCTATTTTCAATATTGTAGACCTAATACAATATCATGATGATGGTGTAGATGAGGAGTTAATGCTAGAGCCATGTCCAATTCCTACTTCTACGAAAGAAGAGATTGAAGAAATTTTAGATAGTCGTATGGGCCAGAGTACCAGCAATAGGCAATATGAAGAATACCTATTGAAGTGCAAAGGATGAGCAATAGAAGACTCAACTTGGATATCTGCAATGGAGGTTTCCCATTTGGATTTTCCTCTACTAGCTATAAAGTGATAGGGTCACTTTTCAATCTACCCTGGCTGTTTGATGTAGGAGCATCTAGTAGTGTAAGGGCAATCTTGTATCACTCAAAAATATTCTTAGTGTTAATTTCTATTTAAAATGTTTTCATTTTTGGATACCCATTTGGGTCAAATAAAGATTCCAACTCTCATAACTCCACTATTGGTTTTTCGGGTTAGAGTTTTGAGCATCTTGGGATATGTGCCAATGTAGAAAATAGGTTATTTTGTAATTGAGCCATAATTATAATGAGTTAGAGGGTGTAAGTTGGGGATGATTATACTTGTATTTTAAAGCACTCAAGAAAAAAATCATGTCAAAAGGCCTTACGGTTTGAAAGTTATTACAATTTTAAGTTGCCTAGAGACTCCTAAGAGCACTTCAAAGTTAGATTTGAGGAACTAAATGGCCTTGTATAGGCCTGAAAAATGGGGGACAAGAAAAGCTAGTGCATAGGGCTATAAAACACTTAGAGAGCTTTTTGGAAATATGAACGGTTTGTCAATCCAAGTCTTGGATCAAATGTTATGCCTCCCAAAAGTTGGACTACCATTTTTGGATTCTTCTAATTTTACGCTAACTTATGATGTATTTTCTAGAACCTTTTGTTTTGGTAGTGGATGCAAAATGGCATATTCTAAAATGTATTCCTAACCCTAAACCTAATTTGGTTTACTTAAGGACATTTCTAGCATTGCAAAGGTAGTTTTTTTGGTGGAGTTTGGGAGAAGGTATTGGAGGAGGGTTTTATCTAGAATTTGATAACATTGTAAGCCCATAGGGCATGTTTTAGAGTCTATTTTTGTTGTACTGGATGTAATAGCATA
This sequence comes from Cupressus sempervirens, assembly GCA_028749045.1. Lineage (NCBI taxonomy): Eukaryota > Viridiplantae > Streptophyta > Pinopsida > Cupressales > Cupressaceae > Cupressus > Cupressus sempervirens. Next base: position 763,602,977 of record CM053783.1, on the reverse strand, counting down.
TCACTTCTGATAATAATATTCCCCTTTTCCTATTGTGCTCATTTTTGTCTTGTGTTGTGTCCTCATCAAGCTCTTCAAGTGTAAGCTCTTGTAGTGAGGCTCTTAGTGTGGAAGCTCTCTTATATTGTAAGAGTTTGGAGTTCTTTCATTTGGAGAGTATTGTAAAGATTTTCAAGTATAATAAAAACATGCTTTGTGAAGCATTTTAGCTTCTCTTTGTCTCCATATTGTTATGTTTTTGGTTGTGAGTTGGTAAGGGTGGTGTGGCCCTTCATTAGCGGCTATCCGAGTTGGGTGTAGATTATAGTTCCCCTATAGCATGGGGGGGAATCATAGGGTTCCTGGGTGGCCCTTACCTTTCCATTATCCTTTTCCTTAGCCCTTGGAAATAAAGGATAGGGAGTTATAGTGGGTGGGAGGAAAGAATAGTTCAATAAGAAGGGTGGTCAATAGATATGAGAGAGATTCGGACTTCTAAAAATCCAATTATTGGGAAAAAAAATAAACATTGCTTCAAGTAATTTGTTTCAAGGAAATATTTCTCTAATTTATGAGGAAAGAATATAAGAAATTTCCTTCATAGAATGAGTTACAAACTCAACAATCTAGTCATACACTTCTTTTGTAACAATTTATTTGGGTTGTGTAGGATTCTTTCGATATTTTCTCGTGGGTACTGGCCTTCCATACTAGTGCATTGGTATCTCAATACCCCATATATTGGCACACAACTCCTCATTTGCATAAATATTTAAAAAAATTATTATAATTATCCAAATATGTGATTCTAATCTTCCCTGAAAGTTTTTTATCCACTGAAAATGAATATTAATTTCTATAGAGATTATCAAGGGTCAAGCATGTCATTTTATGTAGCATATTATATTCTATAATATACATAAATCTTTGATGGACCTTCTTTATTATATTCCTCATTTCCTCTAGGATGAGGAGAATGACTGCTAATGGTTAGAGTGTCTCTCTATTACTTAACCCTTCAAATAGCTCACCATATTTTTGTTAGCCACCCTCATTGTGAGTTAACTCCGATGTACCAAGCATGATGGATATTAAAAAAAACTTGATGAGCTACTCCATCCAAAGAGATTCATCTGGTATAATTATCCTTAAGAATCTTGCTCCCATTAGTTAGTCCTTTCACAAACTATTGAAATTCCTTTAATTATTTAGGAATTTGATAGAAGTGTAATAAAGCACTCAATGATGAGTAGTCTATTATGGCATGCCTTTTTCTCAAAATATAAAAGATAGCACTTAACTGAAGATCTTTACCCATTACTTTAATTTCCATTATTTTTCCAAGAAGAGATATAATTAAGCCTTTTACTTCAGTAGGCTTCATTTTTATTTTCTTGTGAAATTCAAAGATATCCGCATTCTTAACATGTTGACCTTCCTCCTTGGTTTTCCATCTTAACATATTTTTCCACTCCATCTATGATTTTCTTCTAATAAATTTTACCAATATGCTTTTCTATGGTGTCAATTTTTCACTGCAACCTATTTTCCTTTTTATTCATCCTTGTGCATATGATACATTTTCATTCTAATGGATGCTTACCTTCAATTGGATTTTACACAAGTTCAATGAATGGATACTTTGAGTCCCATTCTATTTGAAAATTCTTGATTGATAGATCCCAATTCAGTTCTTTTTAAAATTTTACATAATTTTTTTCTTTGTATTTCCTTTTTCCCTTTCTTGGTCGTGCATCATCACCATCTTTGGAAATCTCATCCAAGTTTATTATATTATTCTAGCTACTCTGGGTATTGACCTGAAGATCTTGGTTACACTGGGTATTTACTTGAAGATCTTCTTCAAGTTCATCGTGATTAGAGATATCAGGTTTGCCAACTTCTTCAATATGTGTCAGTGGCACTAGTAGTGATTGGAGATCATGTAAATGTACTTGTGATATTGTATCTTCCTTGTTTTGACCACTAAAATATAATGATAAGGTTTAGTAAGTGTGTTTTGCTGGCCTTTCTTGGCTCCCACAACATGAAGGACTCTTACCTTTATTCATGTTCAACATCTCCAATTCTCCAAAGAAATATAGGCTGCCAAAAAAATTAACTTTTGAAAAAAGTGATAGTTGATTATTGCATATATTTGTCTAAATAGGATTCATTGGTTGTATGACCTACATTATAAAATATAGATATCATATGTTTTCCTAGTTACTAGATGACTTAGTAGTCATTGGTCTTAGGTGATAATTAAACACTAACAATGTAACTTGTACCTACTATTAGAATTTGTTCAACACTCTCCTCAATATTAGTGATAAGGGCCTAACCACCTCCTATGTACTATAAGTTGAGAGGTTATATTTGATAGTGACATATTGGTCTTTCGGTGCAGTGGGAACCCCACTCTAACAAGTGATATCAAAGCTTGGTCAAAGGTTCAAATCCTCAGATCCTTGAGTAATGCCGAGGGGGAGATTGTAAGAAATTTGTTTAGCACTCCCCCTAGGATTCTTGACAAGGGCTTAACCACATCCTATGTACTATAAGTTGAGTGGTTGTATCAGAAAATGACAGATCAGTCTTTTGGTGGAATGACAACCCCACATTAACACCTACTAAACACAAACAAACTAAAATTGTAGAGTCCAAACAAATAGGGGTCTAAGTTACTCACCTTTACCTAAATTGTAGTCATCACTTGCCAAAGCTCTTGATAGTTTAAGAAATTGAGATTTTGTTATTGATTAGAATGGTGATAACCTACTCATCTATGAATGTATTTATAACAATCATTTTTGGTAATTTTCACAAGAATATTATAGCATATTCAAAATATTTGTTGAAGCTTGTGTAATAAAAATACATCTTATGTAATTTCCAAGGTGATTATGGTCTGTCCAATATGTGGCTAGGCATAATTTAGCCTAGAACATTAAATAAGTGCAGGACATGCGTTCGCATATTTGTGGGGTGAGTGTTATCCCTCTCCCAAAAATAACTTTTAAAACCATGGGAAAATTTATGTTGTCTAAAAAGTTCCCTTCAAAAATCGTAGGAAAATGTATTTAATTTTTCATGAGCACAAAATAATTTTTATTGGCTATATTGCATGATCCTTGGTAAGAGGTATGTGGTAGTATATGTGTGTGAATGTATATATGTATTTATGTACACACACACACACGTGCACGCGTGCACGCACATGCGTACATGCACACGCGCACATGCACACACACACATGCGCACACACACACACACACACACACACATGCATGCACATACACACACATGCATGCACACACAAGCACACATAGACACACACAGACATAGACACACACACACACACACACACATCTACACACACACACACACACACACACACACACACACATCTACATATACATATACATATACATCTATCACCAAAGCCAGTAAGAAATAAAATGAGCATTAAGTAGAAGAAGACGAAATACAGTTGTTCTTTGTAGTAATGTCACAACATTAGATTACTTACATATATCTATTGATTACATGTGCTTTTAACAATCAAAATTGTATAGTAGAATTTATAATTCATGGTACACATGCATATATAGTTGATATTCATAATTGAATATATTAAGAATAGAATTAAATTCTCAATTTTATTATTTTTTAGAATATAACTAGCACTTGCACCAAAAGGAGGTACAATAATTAGGTCGATAGTAAATACATGTTGAATATATATTAAGGGGCACACAACATAATTGTATAGTTGAGATTATCATCATAAGTATTATAAAATTATGATTATGGCCATACTTAAGATTGTAGATAGAACTTAAAACTTAAACAAATTATAAGCCTAACATAACACACATTAACTCGAAACATAATATTAACCCTTATTCTACACTATCTTTAATCTATGTTATATGAAAATAACTCCAAATTGAATTATAATTGAACTCTAATGCTAATTCTAACCCAAAATATAATTACACTCCTAAACACCAAAATTTATCTTGTAAAAGTAATTATATAGCTTAACAAGATATGCTTTGTGTAATATTCTCAAGGGTACACTAAAGTTTGAAAATAAGTTGATATACCTCATTTAATGTATTAGGTTGAAGGGAGGGCAATCCAAGTGTATTCTTATTTTCCTAATAGTAATCCTTCTTTTGTTTGTTATTCTTCTCCTTATAATGTCACTTCTCCTTCTCCTTCTCTCTTTCCTTTGTCTTCTCTCCTTTCCCTTCTTTTTTCTCTCCTCCTCCTCTTTCTTTTTCCCCTCCTCCTCCTTTCACATTAATGTCATAGGGCTTGAAGGGAATGAACACCAAGTGCATCCTCCTTCTACTCATATTTTTAATTATTATTCTTCTTCTCTTTCCCTTCCCATCTCCTCCTCTATCTTCTTTCTTTATCTTTTTCTCTTCCCAAAATGAATAGATTTGATATATAATTTAATATTGATTAGATTGAGAATAGTAATTCATAAAAATGACAATTCTCTAATTTTTACGTTTGAAAGGTCAACTTTCACACTATTTATTTCATCTAATACACTATTATCATCATTCAATAGTTATTTAAGCCATTTATATTTAGGATTAAATAAATTGATGTATTTTGTGTATTTTTAAAAAAATTATATAGAAATTGACAATATCATATTACACTAATATTTGATATTAATTTATATTTTAACACATTGTAGGTACCTTTATTATTATTATAATTTTTAATTATTTGATTAGTACATATAATATCTAAAGTCTTAATATTCAAGTTTATAATTCAATATTATATTAAATAAAAATTTAATATTGTTATTCTATATCACTTTATTACACATCTCATATTTTGACTATAATTTCAGTTAACTTTTTTGTATATATTAAAACTTAATATATATTTTTAAAAATTTACATTATTGTTGTTAATATAGTAGCTTCAATTAGATTGAATGGACCTAGAGATAATTCTTTTATGGTCATTGGTAATCATCAATTTGATAAACTCTCCTTCACACACACACACACACACACACACACACACACACACACACACACACACACACACACACAATGTATATATATGTTACATATAATTATTTTTCTATATATTATTGTTAATATATTGTCTAATGATGATTAACTTATAATCTTCTATATAGAGAAATGTCTCCTCTTCTCATATATATATATATATATATATATATATATATATATATGTGACATTCAAATTTGCATTTAGAACACACAAAAATAAATGACAGTGTTATTACATTTGTAGAAAATGATCCTATAAAACTTAACATGGTATCAAAGCCAAACTATGAATGTAAGAAAAGAAGAAGATTTTGTGGTTGTAAAAGAAAATAGGGAACATAGACTCATAGTCACGAATAAGAGATAATGGTAGGTATAGATAATAAATCAAGATAGATAGGAGGAGAAGAAATGCTAAGTCAATGACTTAAATATGAAAGGGAATAACATAGTTCAAGTGACAGGTCAAAGGAAGGCTCATGGAATTAGGGAATATATACATAGCAATCATAAGATATTGGGGAGGAAGCAAAGAGAAAAAAGACATCCATAAGTTTTCCAAATTAACCCTAAGTTTGTAAAGAAAAGATCATGATATTCTAGAAGGAAGGAACAATGATGGTAAGAATAATAAATAGATGGGAATAAGACATGCAATGCCACAATTGGAGATGCTATGCTACTATTCGATAGACATGTTGATGAGAATATTTAGGCATCTACTATTTTTTGTATCTTGGGAAGTATGACAAAGGGTCGTCTGCTCTTTAGAACCAAAGATATCACTTTATGATACCATTGATGTTGGAGTCATATTATTGTTATAAACTAATTAGCATAGCCAGAGTAAAAGTGGAAATCATTGGGCATCAAAGAAGAGAAGGTAGAATATAATATGAATTATCATCAAGAGGAAATAATGGGGGATATATAATTCTACATATATACAACAAGAAAAATGTAAGGAAGTAAGAAACATAAGATAAATTTGAGTATTCAAATAGTAAAGGGAAACTAAATGGTGACAATGAGTCATCAATCAAGGAAAATACAAAAGGAAACTAGGGATCATTGAATGAGAAGCTAGTAATCCATTCAACAAATGTTATATTACATTCAACATGAACAAATATTGTCAGCAACAAATAGATAAGAATTTTTTTTATCAACAATAACACATTGGGACTCACCATAGGGAACTTATGGGAGATAAGATAAAATAACTTTTAAGAGTGTATTCCTTTCATGGGTGACATAACAACCGACCAAGCGAAGATTTTAGACCATAATAAATGAAAAGGAGAGACAAGGTACTCATGTTCAATTATAATCGTACTGAGGTTGAATGTCATGTTAGGAATATGATGTGTGATTATTGAATATGGATTATTACATAGAACTAGAGATTAAATTCCAGGGCTTATTAGTTCTTGCCATGGTAGAGAACTATTGCGAAGGCTCTCGTAGTAAATAGTGATTAAAACAAAATTTCTCAACCAATTACAATCTCTCTTTTTTCTCTTATGAATGTTTTTGGTAGGAAGACTATTCAAACATGCTCGAATGTTACCAACACATAAATTTGGTAGAATCTTATTTGCTTTATTGACAACTCTACAAAAGTATAGATAGAAAAATCAAATTTTGAGACTAGAGAATGCACAAATTACTAGATTTCAACACTGTGGTGGCCCACAAGATCCTATCATAGTCACTTGTGATTATGCAATTAATTTGGGGGAACCCTAGGCAAATACACCGCACTTGAAAATACAATCTCTTATTTGTGGATTTTCTTTTCACTCCATCATAAAATGAATGAAAGATTTTTAATGGCATCCATGAGGCCATAAGCCTAAGGGACCTACATAAAACTCCTAGTTAGTCTGATGTGATTTCTCCAACCTACCTCTTTTGTTGTGAATCTACATAAGTAAAATGATCCCCTTGAAGATTCTTGGTCCTTCGAAAAGGTCTTTTATGTTGTTCACTTTTAATGTTTCTTTGTGTTGGTTGTGAATGTCTTCGTATGCTGTACAATCCTAGTGCCACGAGAATACTCCAAAACCATGGTCTCCATTGGGGGTAGAGATGGCATCCTTCCACATGGCTCTGGCCTGCTCTCACATTTTGCATGGTCATGTACACTTGGCCGATGTTGAAGAAATATGGAGGCAGGCATGTAGACCATATGTTATGGAACTAATTTGAAAGCCTTTACATCCTTAGGCATATCCATCTTCATTTTAAAAGAAAACAACCCATTCACAGATTTTTATCCTCTCTTTCTTAGAAAAATATGGGTCCATCATGCATCTCTAACTCTGTGTATGCCCACTACTGATGCAAAAGATGGTGGATTTCGCTCACTATATTGGTGGGGCTAGGCATGTAGTACTCTACCATTGGACCGACAGAAGAGAGGCAATAATATTTGCAGAGGAGCTTGATGAAAGATTCCAGTGAGTTCATCTACATATAGAGATGGTTAGGTATGATGAATGATCTCTCTAATATCAAACTTAAGGGCTCGTTTGACAACGACAATACAAGAAAAATAGGCATATGTAAATTCTTAAAATTTTGAATTCTTTTTTTGGATGCACCAAATCAAAATTGGAATACGAATTAAAATAGGAATACACATTCCACTTTTGGCCCAAAAATGAGGTTTTGCAATTCCACCCAAATAGGTGTTATTGGAATACGTATTCCTATTCCACTTTTATTTATTTTAGAAAAGATAAATTTTGGGGTCCGCAAATTCCCCATCAAATATTGGCTGAACCAAACAGAGAACATGAATACGTAGCCCCATTTTCTATTCCATAATACGTATTCCAAAATAGCTATTCCTATTCCTTTATTCCTATTCCTGTAGCCAAATGGGCCCTAAGGGAGATTAATTAAACTTTCTTTGTAGTCTTATTTTAAAGTCATTCAAAGTTTTCTTGGCATTTTTCTAGTTGAAGAATTTTTCTATTTAAAGTTGAAGGGTAACTTATAGGCTTACTTACTATTATTAAATTTTCTTTTTCTTTTATCTAGTTGGAGAATCTCTCTGTTAAAGTCCACGTGAAAGCAATTAATAATAGTAAGATCATTTAAGAAACCCCAAAAGGAAAGGGATGGAAAATAATATATACAAGCATAAGACATCAAGCATAGACTGGAACATTAATAAGTGTATACGCATCAAATAGGGAGAAAAATGATGTGGAGGACACATGATATGTCACAGGACACCAAGGATATAAATACAAAGTGTGCCAAACAAGGAGAACAAGGACTCTCGAGAAGAAAGATAGTATAATCTAAACACAAAATGATCACATCCACTTATTATATTTGAAGGTCCATGTATTCTATTAAAGATAGTCTTGCACAAATTCAATTCTGCAAAGTTAAATTAATTAAGAGATGATCCAAGTCATTCTTGTAGCCACATGGAAATCTAGGTGGTCTTGGTGACTAATTTTGTGTGCACGGATATCTACAATTGAAGCAATCTTTGATGATAATGAATAGTTAATTTATTATATGTCATCAAGGAAAGAGTAATTAAAAGAGTAATCACATTCTATTAGAAATAAATTTTGACTATAGTTTGGAGTGATCTACAAGCATTCACAAAATAACTAAGAAGTTTTTAATACATGAAAATGATGCGAAAGTGTTCGATAATATAAGAGTGGGAACTTCACAATGTGAGGGGTAAAAAATAAAAAAGATTATATTCCCACTTAAACCATCTTTAAAGGGGAAATGTTTCATTCACATGTAGATAAGTATTTCTCATCTCTAAGTATTACATGTATCTACTCATTGTATTCTATCTCTTAATTGCGTTTCCATATGTACTATAAGATTTACCTACTTTGATCTTTTCCTTTATTTGGGGATGTTCTTGCAAGAAAAGAAGGTTGGTACTTTATGTACATGTTACCAAATATTGTATAGAATCAATCTTATGACAATAGCTCCAAAGAAGTTTTGATCTATTATTCATTATTCATTTGATGATCAAGCCAAATAAAGTGAGGCTAATGAAGTAAATATATTTGATGGTTGAGATTACAAGTATCCTTCTATATAAAGAGAAAATATGTCATTTTATCAAAGAAAACCTTGTACAAGGAGGTCAAAAGATTGATATGAGTTTCAGAGGGACTTTGAAATTACCTTAGAAGCAACCTTGGACCGGAAAAAGTCTACAAATTGAGAGGGAGAAGTTCAAGGTGAAATCCTCATACTAAATTCTTCTCTATGAGAGAGAAGTTTGATGTGAAAACCCTTGTTCCACCCTTTGACTTGGTTCATGATGAATATTATGTGAGTAACTACATAACTCTGTTGGAAAACATCATGAGAGATGATGATCTTTCATTGATGTATTTGTGAGGTCGTTCTTATAAGGTGGTGATCTTAACAATAGCCTAATCTATTATCATGGTTGAATACATTAAATTGTTGTCCTTGATGTTGGATATCATGATAATGAATGTATCATGATAGACTACATTAAGTTTCTATCTCAGAGTGTCAGAGATCATGATACTTGTCATGATGGAGATCATGACATTTCAATTACTTGTTATTTGATAGACTACATTTAGTTGTTGTCTTGGACTGTCCCATAAATTAGATAACTCATATCCTTCTAGATTATAACATATTATTTTATTAGGCATCATGAACATGATGCAATGCACATACCAAGATAATACAAGTGTGATTGATATTTCTTGTTGAATCTTACTTTGTATGATATCAAAAGATATCATATAAGTTTATGGATATATGTTGATATCCTTAAATAGGTGTCATTCCAAGAGTATCATAGTAAGATGATATCTCTCTCTATGCTTGAGAGCATAATGTGTTCTATAACAATCCTCCCTAGCTAAGAGGGAGTGTTAATGTAGTAGCTTATGTCAAATTAAATGGACCTAGAGATAATTCTTATGTGGTCATTGGTTAATCATCAATTAGACAAACTGTCCTCTATATATGTTTGCGTGTGTGTGTTACATATAATTATGTTCATATATATCATTGTTAATATATTGTCTAATGATGATTAAATTATAATCTACCATATAGAGACATGTCTCTTCATGAGATGTGTCTCTTCTTCTCATATTTATATGACATTCAAATTTGAATTTGGAACACATAAATAAATGGTAGTCTTATTACATTTGTAGAAAATGATCCTATAAAATTGAACAATTGTAGTAAGTATCCAATAGAATTAAAAAATCTTTATTCATTTTTAAATTCTTTACTAATTATTAATTTTTTGAGGATTAGTTTCCAACCTCATATTTTAGTTGATCATGTTTTTATATTTTTAAAGTTTTTCTCATTTTTTTAATTGTAATGTTCATTTCTAAAATCAACTACAAATTATGCAATTTAATTCTCTTCATAATATAATTAAACGATTTAAAAAAAAATAAAAATTTAAACAAATATTAAATTGTACTTATTATTTTGATTTTATATCAATACAAATAAAGAAAATATTGAAAAATGATATTTTTACATTTATTTTAAAATAAAAAATAGACATGTGAATAATAGAAACCCCGACAACTCTTGCCTTGAGTTCTTTTGTGCCTTGTGTTTGTCATATCGCATTTACTACAAGATATTTTAGGTTTTGTAGTGCCCAACCACAGTTTTCTTTTCTGTTATGTTTGCCAAAATCTTTTAGGCCTACTTCATGCATGTGTTAGTTTTAAAGATATTTGATGTAAAATTATATGACATTATTTCATAACTTGGATTAGGATCAATGACTAGTTTATTATATTTCATGAGTTATATTTGATGATTATAATTGCTTGCTTATTAATGATGTTTTAATTATTCTTAATTATTAAATGTGATTTCTCTCATGATGTCCTATGATAGGTCTCTAAATGATTATTATTTCATATTCATGATGATGAGATGTTATGTTTGAATATGCGATGATTTGTACTCAAGATTTATTATAGTACTTCCCTCATACTTGCATGTGTATGGTGTGTGTTTCTATTTTACTTTCCTATTTGACATGTGTGATATAGCTAAGGGAGGGAGTCATAGTCACCTACTTGTTGAGATCTACACGATGTACCACTCCATGTCATTGCTTGTTTGGCTTAGATATATATGCACATGTGCATGCTTGTCTTTTATGTAGGTTGCAGGTACCAGGCATTGACTTCCCTAAATTGCTAGGATGAGTGTGCCCTATCACAATCACTCAATGATAAGAATGGGAAGTTAATGATTAGATCCAATCCCAACCATAGTCTAAATACTTGTCCTGCAAGGAGGACTCATATCTAAATGTCTACCCTTTTTAAAACCTATGAGTCTTTCAATGCATATGTTGTTTGACTTTCGCTTTGGTTAGTTTTCCTTATGCATTTTATGTGGCTTTGACTCTATGATTTTCTTGGTATAATGCTTATTTATGATTTTAGGATTAACCATTGATATTTGAATTATTAAATGTTATTTGATTAAAAAAGAGAAAATATTTAAATAAGACAATATTTAATTCTTTGGAATTATTTGACTATATGAAAAATTCAAAAGATTTAATTTAAAGTTCTATTTAAGAAGATAAAAATAAAAGAATTTAAATATTGATTTTTTTTGATAGGTAACAAGTTTTTGCATTAATTATAAAAAGATGAAGCTTACAATAGTATGTCATAGTGTTAAGTGGACAATAAAAAAGTCCAATTTCTTTGAGTCTTATTTTAAAGTCATTCAAAGTTTTATAGTTGAAGAATTTTTCTATTTAAAGTTGAAGGGTAATTTATAGGCTTACTATTATTAATTTTTTTTTCTTTTATCTAGTTGGGGAATCTCTCTGTTAAAGTCCATGCAAAATTTATTGGCTTATTTACTATCTCTTACAATTGTTCACTTTTATTTGATTGAAGAATTCTTCTCTTCAAGTTGAAGCAAAATTTACAGGCTTATTTGTTGCTATTTAAAATTTTCTTTTCTTTTATGCAGTTGACTAATCTTCTTGTTGAAACTAACACAAAATTTACATGTTTATTTACTGTCACTCTTAGTTTCCTTGTCTTTTATCTAATGTATGATATTTTAATTTAAAACTTAAGGAAATTTAGAGACTTTATTTACTGTTACTTCCAATTTTCTGTACTTTGATATGGTTTTGAGTAATCTTTAATTGAATCATCTGAACTTTGCAAGGCTAAATCTTCACTCAAATCAATTGATGTCTAATGAAATAGAAGCCTGCTGGTAAGTTACTTAAATTAGCTCTTGAAAAAGCCCCTACATATTTCTCATATTTCTCATGCTAACAACAAAAAGGAAAGTATCCACTGAATTTATAATGTCTTCTTCTAAGAAGACAAATTGTAATCCACCAAATTTATAACTTCTTCTAAGAAGACCATATATATATATATAAAAGTTTGTATATGTTGCAAGTTGAGCCACATAAAATTTTAATTTGAATAATAAAGAAAGATTTTTCTTCATTTTTTGAGGATTAATTATATTAGTTTAGTTTTTAATTTTTAATTAAGCTGATAGGCTTATCCAAAAATTACTATTTTGTCCAAAATGTTGTAACACCTCCTCGATTTTTAGATTTTCTGATTGATTTTGCAAAGAGTTAAAAAAAAAAAAAAACTTATTTTAATAATTTTCAAAAATGCAATTTTATTCTTCTCAATCTTAGTTCTCAATTTGAATGTTATGGCAAGTTTGAATGTGCTAAATTTTATATATAAACTTATATAAACTTGCCAAAACATGCTTTAATTTTGAGAATGGAAATTATTCTCTTTTGACCTTCTTCTTTTACAAGAGCTGGTTGTCATTACCAAACTATGCATATATATTTAAGTAATTTTTATTTATTAGGGTTGATAGGTAATTTACATTAACAAAATCATATATTCAAAGATTTAACAATTAAATATATTTAAATACTATAAATATATTAATTATTGTTATATAAAATCTAAAAGGTTTTAGGAGAAATCTTCTTCTTCCACATTGAATGTGCAACTACTAGTCGATTTATACATTTAACTTTTTTTTGCTTAATTTTATTATTGTAAGTAATTACATAAAGGAACATTAATTGATTTTGAATTTATTATTTATATATCCTCTCTCTCTCTCTCTCTCTCTCTATATATATATATATATATATATATATATATATATATATATAAGTTCAAGGTAAACTACTATATCAAATGGAACTAGAACTAGGGGTTATGCCGATCTCTATCTAGACCTAAAACTAAAAGGGATGTTGTAGCCTTTGCGTATAAATCCGGTTTCATACGCGTGAAGCCTATCTGGCCCCATCATAAGAAGTAAATCTACTTGTCCCGAATGCCCAATGGGGTTTGAAATTGCTCCTTTGGCACCCGCCTATCAACCCTAGTTTTTCCAGTCTTGATCTTAGAAAGAGAACCCTGGTGAAGTCAGGTTCCATCTTCACACTTCAGGTCTACTAGTAGGGGATTGGCAAGTAAAGGAATTTATTGACATTCTCTCCCAACATTAACCCCCCACCCAACTCTTGGTGGGAGGAACAATTCATTTTCAGTTGGGTGGAAAGTTGTGGGGTTGGGTGGTTAAGGCTGATCAGGGATAGTGGAAAGAGTCCCCCTCTCCCATAGAATTGTAGGGCCCCCTCGAGAATAGTAGGGTAGAATAACCAACTATTGGTGGATAAGCTGGAAGGTATGCTTCTGGGCTATGGGTATGTATATAGATATACTAATGCTAGGTTTGGGTATGGACATGCAAACTGCTTCGATTGCCTATAGATAGTAGGGCAACTATAGAAGAGGGCAAGCCCATAGGGCCCTAGAATAAACTGGTTAGTTGCGGCCTTTTGCCCCCTCTCTCCCTATTGAGATCTAAAGTCTATTAGGGATGATGTCATTGGTCGACCATAAAACAACTATAGGTAGTCATGTGAGCCAGACTGATAGATATAGTAGGGCTCTTCCCACCCACCGAATTCTAGTTAGCTAGCAGGAAATCTATAGTCCCATCCATGCGGTGGATCCATAATAGTTTACCTATAGAAAAAATGGGCGTTCCCTACTAGGAAATGTGGTTACTCATAAGTGTGGTTCCCTAATTCATTCACCATAAAATTTTAGGCCTCTGGACCAATCTGGGAATAAAACCAAAACAATCATTATAGCATACTTAACTCCTTTGGCCTGGCCATAATTGGCTGGCGTTCTGGTGCACAATCTATCTATATGGGGGCCATGCGCATGATCAAACTCCTTCCTTTCCTGTTGGTTCACCCCCACCCAACCTCCACGCAACAGACAACCCAACTATTGTTGGTGAGGATTATTATTGCAGGGCCCACCCAATGGCGCTCCCATAGAATTGTAGGGGTCCTACCCCTGGGAAGAACTACTATACTATAGTTGTTCCCGAAAGGTATATTGAATTGGCGAGAGGTAGACTACATAACATGCCCATGCATCCCATAGAATAGTAGGGGCCTCTTCGACATGTGGAAATGATCTAGTTGATAAGCACCCCTATATAATTGTAGGCAAGTGCTACTGAGCTTTGATTAGTAGTGCCCTAAAATTGGTGGGCCCTACTATGGCAAAGGGGGCCGGCCTTGAGGATAAGCAGTTTGATCTAGAATTCAAAGTGAGGCTATCCTAGTCTATCTACTAGAGAAGAGTAGAAGACATCAACTATTCAGGCAATCCATCCAATAGAGAAAGGCCCAACTATACCCTTACCTTCTAGGCGATGGAATGCTTGAAGAGCTAAGCATTATGGAACTTGGGCCCTCCTGGATACCAGTCGAGCATCAGTGCCATGGAATGAGAGTTTGGGCCCTCTCACCCAAACAAATTTCTCCATAATCGACATAGTAAGGAGCATGACATTCTTTACTACATTATCTATCTATAGAGCTGGGCATTCAAGGGTGAGGGCTCACTAGGCTCACAGGACTCATGGTGGGACAAGCCATCACTAGTCCAAACTTAGCGGTTGTTGGGGCTTGCTTTATGACTTGCCTTTATTCTGGGTTGGTGCCCTAAAGGGGAGGAGGGGCCCTTACCCTTACCCTTATAATAGTAGGGGTAGGGGTAGGGGCCTCCTTCACCTATTATTGTAGAGATCACCTAAAATTTTATGGGCCCCCTAGCCCTATAATTTTGAGGTTAGGCATGGTATGGTATTTTTAGTCTTTCTCTTTAGGCACCTGCCCAGTAGGGTGCTAATAACCTCTCCACCTATAGGGACCCTACCCCTACTATTATAAGAGAAGAGGTTACAAATTGTAGACCGTATAGTCAGGGTTGAGGAAGGCAACTTCATCCTCCCATCCTATCTATAGTGAGAGATCTCACTCGTGCATTAACACTACATGAAAATTAGAGAAGGGATATGGGGTTTAGGAAGTCTTAATCCGTCGTCGGGGTTCAGGAAGGATGGCCAATGGACTATAGTTAGGAGAATTCAGATAGTAGAGAATCTGGTGTTTACCGCATCTCATGTTGAGTCACTATAGAAAGGAAGGGAATTCTTCTGATTGACTAAGTTTATCCACTTGGAGCACCAGTAGCTAAGGAAGCATCGTGTATATAAGATCTAGCACCAGTGCAATGATGCAATCACCAACATGCTTTACCCTTACACATGATCCATCACAACCGAATAGATGAATGAATACAACTAAGCACCCATCATATAGTCCAACACATATCAGCCCGTTCCAACCACTGCTAAGGATTCCAAGAGCCAAACGAGAATGAATACCACACATCAGAGTTAAGATCAGGCTCCCTAGTAGAATGTTGAACCAATTCATTCCAAATCGAACAAATTGGTACAAGAGTTGTAAGATGGGGTGGGGGAATCTATATAGTTGACTCAGGCTAGGGGTAGGGCATCTCACTTAGCCCTCGCTAGGAATGGCTCCTACTAAACAATGCTCCTATTCAACTTGATCGAGAAGGTGGCCCAAGTCTCCTTATAAATAGTAGGGCATAGATTAGATGGTGCTTGCTAAAGGCTTCTCATGCCTGGCAAATGACTTGGCCTAATAGATATAGGGCGAGCAAGGAGTGTCGGTTTCCTAGGATGTTACTTTCACCTTAGAATAATAGAATAGGACGAAGATGGTGTGTGTGTGTGTGTGTGTGTGTGTGTGTGTGTGTGTGTGTGTGTGTGTGTGTGTGTGTGTGTGCGCGCGCGCGTGTGCGTGTGCGTGTGTGTGCGTGTGTGTGTGTATAAACGAATTTAGAAAAACAATAAAATTTTTATTTGTATGTCTTTTTAAATAAATATTATAAATAATATTTATTAAAAGAAATTAAACGTTGAAATAAAAAATAAAGTAAAATTTGTTTTTCACCTATTTTGAAAATTTTGATTATTTTTTTATAATTTAAAATTCTTATTATTAAAAAATAAAATAGTTCTCTATAATTTTTTTAGTTTTCATTAAAAAAAATAAAAATTGGATAGTAAATTTTATAACATAAAGCATGAAATTTTATTTTAAACATATATAACTATTATTGAATATTAAGTCAAACTTTAAAGATTGTTTTTACTTACAAAATGAAATTTTGAATTAATATTTTTAACCTATTAAATTTACACAAATATTTTTAATTTAACTTTAATTTTTTTTAAAAAAAATAATAAATCTTTGAAAGTTATATGTTGATAACAACATAGTTGTTAAGACTATGTGACAAGATTATGAATTGATAGTAAAAATTTAGATTTTTTAAATTATAATTTAAAAAAAAAAATTTGATAATTAGATAATTAAAATTATTTGTTACTATTTAGTCAAATAATTTAATAATTCTTCATTTTTTACACATGATTTTTTTTGGATTGGTAAACGGTTGAAGTCTAGATTAATGATTGTTATTTGTTGTAATTAATTATTTTTGTGTGTTAATCAAATTCAAACACAAGACCTCCCACGTGAGAGGCTCACAAGTTACTATTGTATTTAGGCTCTTGACTAAAATTTTTTCATATTTACAATTATTTTTCATATTAACATGTGATATTTTTTTAAATGAAAATTTGATTTAATTTTTTATTTGTAATAGAAAGATAGTTTAATGTAAGTTATATTTCATAGTTTAGTTTATATTTTTAATATTACTACCAATTCATAGTTTAGTAATATAAATATTTTAAATTAAAAATAATATATTTATATATATTTATGTATATTTAAAAAAAATTATGATAATAAATGACTACATAAGGATTCAAATTTACCTTATTTCAAAGGTGAAGTTCACACTGTTGGGTCTCTTGGTAACTTGTGCTTCTTATTTAGAATATTAAATTTGGCTGACAATTTCTACACCCATCTCTGACAAATTACTCCTTGAACTAGAGGATTAAACAAGATGGAGTTGTAAATTTTATGGAGTAAATGCTTAGTGTGTAATATTTAAGCCACACCCTATGCCTTTCATTCGTTTATACCATGTACTTTGATAAAGATTATTCCACAACGATGACGTGGAAATTCCATTATTCTAGTCTCATGTATTTAATATTACTTCATGTTCACAATTGTGGTTAGTATCTCTATGTCTCCCTCTTTGCTTTGATGTTGGCAATATAATCCAATATATGCACATTTATATGTTCATTCACAACCTAGTAACAAGTTCAATCCTTTTGTGTCAATTTTTTGTTACTTTTTCTTCACTAGATATGTTTCATTGTGGTGTTTCCTTTGATGTCTCTCTTTATTCAACATTGTTTTCTCTTCCTTTAAATGATTGGAGCTTCACAATATGTAACATTATCTGTATGTCATTGCAAGTAACTCATTCAACATCACTGAATCTATAATGATAAAATTGTTCTCCTCTAAATACTATTTGTTTTTTGTCCTTTGTTTGACTCATTGTATTATATAGACATTTTTACTTTGCATATACACTCTCCTTTCTATTTAACCAATAGTGTTTCTCTATTATCATAGGATTCCAACATATAGATAATTGTGGCATTCATTATTTCTCCCATCGATGATAATAATTCATTTGTCATTGCATGGTAAACACTTTTTGGTTATTAAGTAATGTCTAGCGTATCTCTGATATCCATCAATCTTAGTATTACACCTTTGGAATTGATGAATATTTATAGTTTTATTTGCACTCTTTGACATCAATGACAATACTTCCATCAATATCCTACTTTGACATTGATAGTAAAATTTCCTCATTTCTTCAGGTTCTATTTTCTTTCTCTTCCCCTTTGACATTGATAGAAAATGGATACTTATCTGGCTTCCATTTGAAATTGTTCATCAAATCCTCCCCCTATGAAAGATTATCTATTACTCCCCCTAAGAAAAATTCTTCAATGCTCCTCCATGCTCTAGTACTACCATTACTACATCTGCTTCTTTGAAGGTTCTTCTACAAACTTTGACATCAATGCAATCAGCTCTACTCTTTGAGACATCAACTATGTCACTCTTTTCCCCAAGGGTATAATGGATATCTCGTATGCATCTCTCCTTAAGTTCACGCATCTCCTCTTAAACTAGGAGGTATATGGACTACAAGCTGTAGCATTTTCATTTGTATTTCTTTCTAATTTATTTATTTTATTTCTCCAAAATTTTCTACTTCTTCCCTCTATGATTATTTTCCCTTGAAATAAATAAAGATTCATTCTCCTTTTTGTCTTTGTTAGATTTCTTTCTCCATAGAAAGATAGGTTCTTTTTGTTTGTTATTTGTTATATTTCTTTTGTATCCTTCATGTGATTCCATGAACCCATATTTGCAGTTCTACACTAAGTACCCATCATGATTTCTATTTCTCCATCTATTTTGTGTTCTACAGTTTTTCATGCTATGTGACCAAAGTAATTGCATAAGTAACAATATCCATAGAAGTTATGTCGAGGTTCAAATGTATGCTCTTTTCTTGGAAGAAAGACTTATTTAATGTTGTCCTTCTTTATGTCTTCATCTCTATTAGGATTTATCAACACTTCAACATATCTTTCAAGTTCTTCCTCTTTCTTAGATGAATCTTTCATACTACTAGCTTCTTTGATGAAGCCTTTGAATGTACAATTATCATTCTTTGAACATCCTTCAAATCCTACCTCTATCTTATTGGAAGATGGCCTTTGGCTATCAATTATATTTGTCAAACTTTCAAAACTCTTTTCAAACTTGAGACTAGTATTCAGTTTTCTTGTGGTTTTCTCTAAATCACATTTCAACATGGTGACTTCTTCCTCTAATTTAGCATAATTTTCTTCTTTTGCATTTAACTTCCTCATCATCTCATCCTAAAATTGTTTGGCTTCTTCTAGTTGTTCGTTCAAAATTTTAATCAATTGGCTTGATTCTTCGCGAGATCCATATAATTCTTCAATTTGTTTTTTCAGTTTTGCATTCTTCTTCTTAATCTTTCCATTTTATTTGTAAGCATAATGAAGTTTGTCCATGATATCAACATCCCCATCCCTATTGTGGGCCTCTTATTTATCTTTTAAATATGTAGTGGATCCTTTTATGAAATTTCCATCATCCAGGACTTCTTTTGTATTTGTATTATTATCTTTCTCTACAATATCATCTTGATTTGCTAGATCATCATTTTCTATTTCCATGCATCTTCCAAGTTCCATCTCATCACAAATGTTAGCCTCTGTATTCCCACGTGTATTTGATTCTATAATGTTGATATAGTCATCATTACATATAGAGTCATCTCCTCTTTAAAAGAATTCATTATTGATTACTTCATCTCTAGTAGCCAGTGCATTGTTATTAACTTTGCATTTCCTTCCCTCTTATTTCCTTTCCTTTTCCCCATGTGTGCTTAATAGATCTACCTTCAAGTTGTTAGGCTTTATAGAAGGAACCCACTCTAATAGAAGTGGGGTTGGTGCTTCTAGTAGGTCAGAGCTTGCAAAGCCTAGGAGTTGGAGCTTCCAGTGAGTCGGTACTCATAAACATAGGGGTTG
Source organism: Cupressus sempervirens (assembly GCA_028749045.1). Lineage (NCBI taxonomy): Eukaryota > Viridiplantae > Streptophyta > Pinopsida > Cupressales > Cupressaceae > Cupressus > Cupressus sempervirens. Next base: position 763,582,905 of record CM053783.1, on the reverse strand, counting down.
GATCCTCTAGTAGGGTGGAGACTACAAAACATTGTAAAATCTTAACAAGTTTTTATATAAAGCAAGTATTTTCCATGGTTTTCTCTCACATTGGGTTTCCAAGTAAAATATTGTGTCATTGTGCTCATGTGCATAATTGTTTATTTAAGTATTTAAAGTTATTGTTTGGATAAAATATTTACATTGAAAAAATTATTCTTATATTGATTGAACACAACTCCACTCCCCCCCCCCACCACTAGTATATTTTTGCGCTCTTCAATTGGTATCAAAGTGCTAGCTTATGGGTTCAAACCCATTGGATTATGTTGAGGGGGCGATTGTTGGGAGGTTGGTCCCTCTGTCCCCTCTAGGTGAAGGTATCATTAAACATGGACTGATGGATTTATGACATGTTCTTAACCGCCTCCTATGGATCCTTGTCCCCTATTTTTGTGATGTTCATTGGTAGCTGGAGCTTTTGGTGTAATAGCAACTATGATTCCAACAAAGAGTTGTAGGTGAGGGTAGTTTACATGTATACATACCTTTAATGTTTTATTGTCTTAATTGACAAGTTGAAGATGCTAAGAAAAAACCTTTGAAGGACAAAATATTGCAAAACATTGAAAAATACATGTGGATGTTTACATGTAATGCAAATTTCTATAAACACAATGCTAAAAAAAATGATGATAGACTAGGAGCACATAGGTCTAGTTAAAATGACACAAAAAGGTCATTGTTAAAAAATCATGAGCACCTTGATAGGGCTAATTCAAGGGTTGAAATGATCCTATGCAAATCTAAATGGAATAAACACCATTATAGATACAAAAAAAAAGGTGAAGTTGAAAAGGTTTACAATTTTCGAAAATACAATAATAAATTAGAGGTATACATAGTTTAATTATAGTTAATTAAATATTTAAAATAAATAACATTGTAATATTATATCTTTAAATTAAACTCAAAATGTTCCAGCACAAAAGATATAAGGTGTTTTCTTATTAAATCTATTTTACTTAAGCTAAAATTTAGGCATATAATAATTAATTCTTTTATTAATTATTATCATGCTACTCAGGTTTTACATTTTAGGGTTCTGACCTCCTTTATAAGGATGATCTCTCTTTGTAATCTATTTCATTCATTCACTTTTTTATTAATACCAATTTCTCTTTTTGCTCATCAAGAATGTCTCCTCTATGGATCTATGGATTCCAACCTCCACAGCTTTGCTCTTCTTTTTGTAACAAGTATTTGCATGCAGTGATTCTTGGGAGATGTGAGATTTCATCAACTTCAACCATGTCTATATTATATCTTGAGTAAAATCGAAAATGACAATTTTAAAAACTATATTATTATTATTTTTATAGGAAAAATAGGGTTTGGAGGAGGCCCAAAACCCTATACAATGAGAAAATTGGAGAAGAGATCCCCATAAAAAGCCAAATTTTGCCACATAATGACAATAATTATCTAGCAACCCAGAATAAACCAATGAAATGGTGCCAAAAAATAACAACACCCAAGAACTCCTAGGAGCAACAGTTAAGAAGAAAAAAGACTATCCCCAAACTACTCAAGTGGGTTTTAAATCTTAGATCCCACAACCTACAAAGAAAAGGAAGAAGATAGGATTTTATTTTGCCTCCCTTCTTTTGGAGACGTAGAATCATATCAAAATGACAGGGGATTTCTTAGAATATTTTCCCGCAGCCAAGAACCAACCCTCTTCCACCTTGACAACCTCATCTTGTTGAACATGAGAATCCAAAACAAAGGATCTAGAACACATGGGATGGTCAACATAAAGATGAGACTAAGGGAAAACAACAAAACAAGAACAAATAAAGAAAAATAGATTCAAAAAGAAACAAGCTTATGGACAAAACCAACAAGTTCATTGAGGACATGATTATTTACCTCCGCATTTGTTGTACAAAGCCAACTGAAGCAGTCACAACAATATTTTTTTGGACATAGCCAATATAAATATAGTCATCATTAACAATAGTTGGTTCATTAAGGAAGGTTGCACCCCCTCCGAAAGCAATTTGTACCAAAGCTAAGCCAAGAACAATTGAAACTGAGCCATCATTAAATACAAGTTCCAAAGAAGTCCCAATTGATGAATTATCGACCTCTTGACAATAACTTTTAAATATTGTATAGTGATGCAAACAAGCTCCCTTCCACCAAGAGGAGGGATTCTAAAGCATAGCTCTTTCAAAATCACACTTTCTACATTTGAAAGGGAATCCTTCATAATCTACATCTTGAAAAACTAAATTGTTATTAATTAAATTTTAAATTTATAAATAAATTATGGTGCATGGTGTATCTCCTTCTCATTAAAATATCATAGCTAAGACTAAAGCTTCCCTATATTGTACCATACAAAATCTATCTCAAGGTTATAATGAAACCAAAAAGTCTGTATCACTCAACTTCATAAGATTTGGTATTTGCGATGTTCTACATCTCCCCAAGTTGAAAGGAGTCTTAGTAATGTAACCTTTTGAGGTTAAATGGCATTGATAAACCAAACTTTATGACTTCTACATTTCCATTAAGCTCCACTAGTATTATTTTACACTAATCTATCAATTCTTCCATTTCAACTACTTCATATGCTTCTATTTAATAGATGATGTCTTTCTTAAGGAAACACTCTTGAAAATTTCTTTAGAGGCCACTTTATTGACACTAATTTTGAAGATAATTTTAGAATATTATTTTGTTACATTATCTCTTGAAATGATTTATTTGATATTTTTAGTAACATGTTTCCTAAACTTCTCAAATTATATTTGTAGACCATCTATGAATTCAAATATTATATTCTAATCATCAATTTTATGTACTATTTTAGTCCAACATTTTTTAATATATGAATCAATATCATTGTACAAACTCTACTTGGAAACTTAATAGTGTCATTTTTGTACTTTTGTTTTCTTTCATAAAATTTAATTACCTTGGCTTTGTTAAAAATGTCCTTCCTCTACATTTATTACAATTTTCTTACTTGATTGTTTCATTATTATTCATTTACGGTTAGCATTAATTTTAGGAAAAAATTAATCCTCTTCATTAACACAATAATCTTTATATTTTACATTTTCATTTGGATATGTGCAGAATCATGGTCAACCAAACTATGGCCTTAAGTGGCAGTGAAAACCCAACAAATCAGGGTTATGTTAACTTGATACATAATTTTAAAGTATTTATGGGCTTTATATCAAAATGTTGTAAGAAAAGAATTTGTAGGAAATTGAATGTAGTTTCTAAACTACTAAATCTTATCTGGAGAAAAAACTACTTGGTTTGTCAAAATTTTAGGTTTTAATGCAGTGCTACAAAAAATTGAGGGCAAAAATAAAAAGTAGGTGTACGTCTGAACACCTTAATCAAAATTAAATGATGATATTTTAAAATATAATTATAGATATAAAAATTAGACTCGTGCCCGGATGTGACACATATTTTTGGGTACTTCTATTCCAAATAAATAATTAAATATGATTTTTCTACTATATTTTTTCAGAATAAAAAACTCTCGTGTCTGACCATCTTAACTAATTTAAAACTTTACAAAAAAAAATTTTTTCTTTTTTTTTTCTTATACTAGGCGAAACATAGAATGTGACACAACTTTTAGATTTCAAAAATGTTATACCATTTAAAAGTCATAGCTATTTTTGAATCAGTATGTCAATTAGCAGTTTACAGACATCTTCATTAAAAATTAACTAATAAATACTTATCGAACTTAAAATTTGACAACAATTATATCAATGGAATCTTGAGAGTGTTTTAAAAAAATCCTTTTCATTCCATTGAATTTCAAAGAAAAAATATAGTTAGACAATTACTTGAATTATGAACATCATTGAAGCATATCCCAAACACGTTTTTTGAGTTGACCAAAGAGGTTTGCTAAATACCAAGCCTATTCGGGTACCCAAAATTTGGCAGCAAATTTTTTTTTTTCAAAAATTGAGAAGGTGGGAAATAATTGTACATTTTAAACAAAAAGTTAACAAACATATTTAAATATATTTTCACATTTAAAATATAATAATATATTTGAATACTATCATTTTTAATTTTTAATTTTATAATAAAAAAAAAATTTATTGTTGTAATATTATATATGATACTAAATATGATTAGATAGTATATTAGTATGATCCTACTATATATTATTATATAGTATTATATTATCTATAATATTATAAATATTATCTATATTATTATTATATTAAATATATATTACTATAATATATATTATTACATAGTATTAGAAATTATCACATAGTATTATATATTTATTAAATTACAATATGATCGATTATCCTATGTCCCTAAGGGTCCTAAGACCCCTAGATGATGCAATGGGTTGAATGGAAAGTCAACCCATTGCTTCATGACATATGTCCCTAGGGATCTAGGACCCCTAGGGACATAGGGTAATCGATGCAATTGGTCATTGGACCCATTGCATCGTGACATGTATCCTCAAGGGTCCTAGGACCCCTAGGGACATAGGGTAATCAATGCTAGCCCACAACCCCATTGGACCCATTGCATCACGACATGTATCCCTAGGGGTCCTAAGACCCCCTAGAGACATAGGGTAGTTGATATTATGGGTCAGGGGTCTTAGGACACCCTGGGACATAGGATAATCAATGCAATGGATCAAATGGGGCGGAATAACCACAACCCCATTCAACCCATTGAATTATGAAATGTGTCCCTAGGGGTCCTAGGATCCCTAAGGACATACGGTAATCAATGTAAATAGTTGGTTCATTAAGGAAGGTTGCACCCACTCTGAAAGAAATTTGTATCAAAGATGAATCAAAAACAATTGAAACTGAGCCATCATTAAATACAAGTTCCAAAGCAACCCTAGTTGATGAATTCTCCACCTCTTGACAAGAATTTTTAAATATTGTTTAGTGTTGCAAACAAGCTTCCTTCCACCAAGAAGAGGGACTCTAAGGCATAGCTCTTTCAGAATCACACTTTTCCACCACATGACCTGTCTTGAAACAGTTTCTACATTTGAAAGGGAATCCTTCATAATCTACGTCTTGAAAAACTAAATTGTTATTAATTAAATTTTACATTTATAAATAAATTATGGTGTATGGTGTATCTCCTTCTCATTAAAATATCACAGCTAAGACTAAAGCTTCCTTGTATTGTACCATACAAAATCTATTTCAAGGTTATAACGAAACCAAAATGTCCCTATCACCAACTTCATAAGAATAGGTACTTGTGATGTTCTACATCTCCCCAAGTTGAAAGGAGTCTTAGTAATTTAATCTTTTGAGGTTAAATGGCATTGATAAACTAAACTTTTTGACTTCTACATTTCCATTAAGCTCCACTAATATTATTTTACACTAATCTATTGATTCTTGCATTTCAACTACTTCATATGCTTCTATTTAATAGATGATGTCTTTCTTAAGGAAACACTCTTGTAAATTTATTTAGAGGCCACTTTATTGACACTAATTTTGAAGATAATTTTAGAATATTATTTTGTTGCATTATCTCTTGAAATGATTTATTTGTTATTTTTAAAAACATGTTTACTGAACTTCTCAAATTATATTTGTAGACAATCTATGAATTCAAACATTATATTCTAATCATTAATTTTATGTACTATTTTACTCCAACGTTATTTTTTTGTATGAATCAATATCATTGTACAAACTCTACTTGGAAACTTAAGAAAGTCATTTTTGTACTTTTGTTTTCTTTCATAAAATTTAATTACCATGGCTTTGTTAAAAATGTCCTTCCTCTACATTTATTACAATTTTCTTACTTGATTCTTTCACTATTATTCATTCACTTTTAGCATTAATTTTGGGAAAAAATTAATCCTCCTCATCAACTCAATAATCTTTATATTTATATTTTCATCCGGGTATGTACAGGATCATGGTCAACCAAACTATGGCCTTAAGCGGCAATGAAAATCCAACAAATTAGGGCTATGTTAACTTGACACATAATTTTAAAGTAGTTATGGGTTTTATATCATAATATTGTAAGAAAATAATCTATAGGAAATTAAATGTAGTTTCTAAACTAGTAGACCTTATCTAGAGAAAAAACTATTTGATTTGTCAAAATTTTGGATTTTAATGCAGTACTAAAAAAATTTGAGGGCAAAAATAAAAAGTAGGTGTACGTTTGAACACCTTAATCAAAATCAAATGATAATAGTTTTAAATATAATTATAGATATAAAAATTAGACTCGTGCCCAAATGTAACGCATATTTTTGTGTACCTTTATTCCAAATAAATAATTAAATATGAATTTTCTACTATGATTTTTTTTAGTATAAAAAAACTCTCGTGTCTGACCACCTTAACTAATTGAAAACTTTACAAAATTTTTTTTTTCTTTTTTTCTTGTAATAGGCGAAGCATAGAATGTGACACAACTTTTGGATTTCAAAAATGTTATACCGTTTGAAAGTCATAGCTATTTTTGAATCAGTATGTCAATTAGTAGTTTACAAACATCTTCATTAAAAATTAACTAATAAATACTTATCGAAATCAGAATTTGATGACAATTATATTGATGGAATCTTGAGAGTGTTATCAGAAAGCCCTTTTCATTTCATTGAATTTTGATGAAAAAAATATTGTTATATGGCTACTCAAAGTCTGAATGTCACTGAAGCATATCTCAAACATGTTTTTTGAGTTGACCAAAGAGGTTTGCTAAATACCGAGCCCATTTGGGTACCCAAAATTTGGTGGCAATTTTAAAATTTTTTTTTTTTTTCAAAAATTAAGGTGGGAAATAATTGTACATTTTAAACAAAAAGTTAACAAACATAATTAAATATGTTTTCACATTTAAAATGTAATAATATATTTGAATTTTTTAAAAATTTCTTTATTTTTATTATAAAATAAATTTTATTGTTATAATATTATATAGTTTTATATATTATCTATAATAATATAAATATTATCTACGTTTTTATTATTATTAAATTAAATATATATTACTATAATATATATTACTACATAGTTTTAGAAATTATCACATAGTATTATATAGTTTATTAAATTATAATATGATCAATTATCCTATGTCCCTAGGGGTCCTAGGACCCTTAGATGTCACGATGCAATGGGTTGAATGGCCCATGACCCCAATCGACCCATTGCATCCTGACATGTGTCCCTAGGGGCCTAGGACCCTTTGGGGCATAGGGTAATTGATGCAATTGGTCATTGGACCCATTGCATTGTGACATGTGTTACCAAGGGTCCTCAGACCCTTGGGGACATAGGGTAATCAATGCTATGGGCCCAAAAGGGTCGTGCGCTAGCCCACGACCCCATTAGACCCATTGCATCATGACATGTTTCCCTGGGGTCCTAGGACCCCTAGAGATATAGGGTAATCGATGCTATGGATCAAATGGGGTTATAGGCTAGCCCATTACCCCATTGGACCCATTGCACTGTGACATGTGTCCCGAAGGGTCCTAGGACCCCTTCAGACATAGGATAATTGATGCAATTGATCGAATGGGGTTGAATGCCCATGACCCCATTAAACCCATTGCTTTATGACACATGTCCCTAGGGGTCCTAGGACCCTTAAAGACATAGGGTAATCGATGCAATGGGTTGAAAGGGATCATGGGCTACCATTTTATCACAACATGTGTCACTAGGGGTCTTAGGATCCCTAGGGACATTGGGTAATTGGTGAAATGGGCCAAATGGGGTCGAGGGCTAGCCCATGACTCCATTAGACCCATTGCATCATGACATGTGTCCCTAGGTATCCTAGGACCCCTGGGGACATAGGGTAATCCATGCAATGGGTCCAATAGGGTCATGCCCACGACCCCATTGGACCCATTTCATCGCAACATGTGTCCCTAGTGGTCCTAGGACCCCTATGGACATAAGGTAATCTATGCTATGGGTCCAATGGCGTTGTCGACTAGTCCATGACCCCATTGGACCGATTGCATCATAACATGTGTCCTTGGGGGTCTTCAGACCCCAGGGAAATTGGGTAAATTGATGCAATGGGTTGAATGGGGTCGTAGGCTAGGATCCATTCCATCACGACATGGGTCCCTAGGGGTCCTAGGACACCTAGGGACAAAGGATAATCAACGAAATGGGTCCAATGGGGTTGTCAACTAGCCCATGACCCCATTGGACCCATTTTGCATCATGACATGTGTCCCTAGGTGTCCTAGGACCCCTAGAGACATTGGTTAATCGATGCAATGGGTCAAATGGGGTCATGGGCTAGCTCATGATCCCATTGGACCCATTCCATCATGACATGTATACCTAGGGTAGGGTAATGGATTTAATGGTTCGAATGGCCCCATTGGACCCATTGCATCACAACATGTGTCCTTAGGGGTCTTAGGACCCAAGGACATAGGGTAATTGATGCCATGGGTCCAATGGGGTCATGGGCTAGCCCATGACCCCATTGGACCCATTCAATCATGACATGTGTTCCTAGGGATCCTAGGACCCCTTGGGACATAGGGTAATCGATGCTATGAGTCGAATGCCTATTGGACCCATTGCATCACGACATGTGTCCTAGGACCCCTAGGGACATAGGGTAATCGATGCTATGGGTTCGTGGACTAGCCCACGATCCCATTTGACCCATTGCATCGCGACATGTTTCCTTAGGGGTCCTAGGACCCCTAGGGACATAGGATAATCGATGCAATGGGTCGAATGGGGTTGTTAGCTAGCCCAAGACCCCATTTGACAAATTACATTGCAACATGTGGGGTAATCGATATAATGGGTCAAATAGGGTCATCAACTAGTCCACAACTGCATTGGACCCATTGCATCGCGACATGTGTCCTTAGGGGTCCTAGGACCCCTAGGGACATTAGGTAATTGATGCAATGGGTTGAATGGAAATTGGACCCATTGCATAGTGATGTGTGTCCCTAGGCATCCTAGGACCCTTAGGGACATAGGGTAATCAATGCAATGGGTTGAATTGGGTCATGGTCTAGCCCACGACCCCATTGGACCTAGTGCATCACAACATGTGTCCCTAGGGATCCTAGGACCCCTAGGGACATTGGGTAATCAATGCAATGAGTTGAATGGTGTGTCCCTAGGGGTCCTAGGACCCCTAGGGACATATGGTAATCAATGTAGTTGGTCAAACTAGCCCACGATCCCATTGGACCAATTGTATCGTGACATGTGTTCAGCCCCTAGGGACATAGGGTAATCGATACAATGAGTCGAATGGGGTCATTGGCTAGTCCACGAATCCATTGGACCCATTGCATTGTGACATGTGTCCCTAGGGGTCCTAGGAACCCTAGGGACATAGGGTAATCTATGCAATAGGTCCAATGGGGTCATGGGATAGCCCATGACCCCATTCGATCCATTGCATGGATTACCCTAGCCTACGACCCTATTACTATATTATATAATAATAATAATAATATTTTACTATATTATATTTAATAATAATATACTAATATATATAATAATATACTAATATATAATAGTTTTTGATTTCCCACACTTGCCCAATTGATTCTCCTCCAAATTTTGGGTGATCATTTTGGGTACCTGATATCATATTGGGTATTCAATCTTCAATCGGTTACCCGATAATATCAGATACCCGATATGAGATTGAGTAAACGAATTGTTTTATTGGCAAACTTTCCCAAAATATTCTGTCACTATAGACCTGACAATCACATTTTTTTGGGGCCATTTTCATGAGTTCAGAGAAAAATGATTGTTTGGGGCCCATTCAACCAAAAAGGTTGCTACAAGATTTGATTAGGTGTCTGGTATTGTTGTCTAAATGGGCAGTAGTAGTTGTTGAAAGGCTAAACACAAAAGGAACGTATCGAATGAAGACATTGCAACATATAAGGAAAGGGACAAGTTAAATCACCAAAGGAGGAGATAAGATATGTTAAATGTGAATCAAGTTGATGATGTATTGATTGAAGATGAAATCATAAAGTCAGAAAATGAATATGTTTAGTTGGGGAATGAAAATTTACCAATTGATAATGATAATGCCAGAATCAAAAATTTGGAGAATGAAAATTTATCAGTTCATAATGTAAATCCCATGATTGACCATGTTGAAAATGAAAATGCATAAGAACGTTACACATCTCCTAAATATAATTGACATGAAGGTCCTAGAACACCAAAATGGATAATTGAAATTAATGAAATGAGTATTACTAATTTGGAAGGAAAAAAATCACAAAGAACCATTTGGTCATGGGCTTCAAGACTATATAAGATGTTTTTTCGGCAACAAGTCAGTGGTGGAGCAATGTCAACTTTTTATGCACTTATTAAAGATGCAAAAGAAGAGACCTATGCTTTCCAAATTGAAGATTTTTTCTTTGTAGTAATGTCATGACATTAGATTAATTACATATATCTATTGATTACATGTGCTTTTAACAATCAACATTGTATAGTAAAATTTATAATTCATGGCACACATGCATATAGTTGATATTCATAATTGAATATATTAAGAATAGAATTAAATTCTTAATGTTATTATTTTTTAGAATATAACTAGCACTTGCACCAAAAGAAGGTACAATAATTAGGTCAATAGTAAATACATGTTGAATAAAATATTATGGGGCACACAATATAATTGTATAGTTGATATTATCATCATAAGTCTTATAAAATTATGATTATGGCTATACTTAAGATTGTAGATAGAACTTAAAACTTAAACAAATTATAAGCCTAACATAACACACATTAACTCGAACAATAATATTAACCCTTATTCTACACTATCTTTAATCTATGTTATATGATAACACCAAATTGAATTATAATTGAACTCTAATGCTAATTCTAACCCAAAATATAATTACACTCCTAAATGCCAAACTTTATCTTGTAAAAGTAATTATATAGCCTATCAAGATATGCTTTGTGTAATATTTTCAAGGGTACATTAAAGTTTGAAAATAAGTTGATATACCTCATTTAATGTATTAGGTTGAAAGGAGGGCAATTCAAGTGTATTCTCATTCTCCTAATAGTAATCCTTCTTCTGTTTGTTATTCTTCTCCTTATAATGTCACTTCTCCTTCTTCTTCTCCCTTTCCTTTGTCTTCTCTCCTTCCCCTTCTTTTCCTTCTCCTCCTCCTCTTTCTTTTTCCCCCCCTCCTCCTTTTTGTTCTCCTCCTTTCACATAAATGTTGTAGGGCTTGAAGGGAGTGAACACCAAGTGTATCCTCCTTCTACTCATATTTTTTATGCTGCTACTCCTTCTCTTTCCCTTCCCAACTCCTCTATCTTCTTTCTTTATCTTTTTCTCCTCCCAAAATGAATAGATTTGATATATAATTTAATATTGATTAGATTGAGAATAGTAATTCATAAAAATGACAATTCTCTATTCTATTCTCATCTATTCTTCCATTGCTCCTATTCTACTCAGATATGGCACCTTTGGTGGAGCGCTTGGGGTTGCTCTTGTCGGCATGCTTCCTCTTTGCCTGAGTTCTGGGCTCGCTTGGGTAGTGCTCCCTCCAAGTCTTCTTCTCTCCATGCTGCTTGGATTGCTGGCCCATCTTTCATGCTTTGGCATATCTGGTTGGAGAGGAATCGTCGCATATTCCAAGATGTTCGGCTTGGTGTTTTGCATCTTTGGTGGAAAATATCACATTCTCTCCAGGAAACTATTCTGGTGAAGTGTGAGCTTGATGGGGGTATGGATCTGGTTGATCTTGCTATCTGTAATCGCCTCAATTTTCATTTGCAGGATGGGGTTGCGGCTCATAGGTTTCCTTCTATGTCCAGGCAGCTTCACCATCAAAGGAAGGGTCGGGTTAACCGGGATGGGCACTGGACTCCTCCTCCCTGTGGAGTTCTGAAAATTAACACTGATGGTTCTTCTCGTGGGAATCCTGGTCCGGCTGGTATTGGCGGAGTGGCTCGTTGTAGTTTTGGGAATGTTAAATTTTTCTTCTCAATTCATAAGGGTGATTATACTAACAATCTCATGGAAGCTCAGGCTATTTTATATGCTGTGGAACAGTGTTGCTTATGGGGATGGAGTAAGATTATTTGTGAGTTTGATTCCCAGGTGGTGGTGAACATGCTTTCTTCGCAAGAGCTTGAGGATGTTAGTTGGCAGCTGGCCATTGTTGTTAAGCAGATTCTTTTCTTCTCTTCTTCTTTTCAGTTCATTAGGTTCAAGTATATTCCGCGAGAATGGAATAGACATGCTGATTGTTTAGCCAAATGGGCTTCTAGTCATGATCCGGGTTGGAATATTAGGGATAGGGGGCAACTGTCCTTTGAGATGGTGCAAGAATTTGATGATCTTGTTGCTCAGGATCGAGCTCCTTGTTGAGCTCTCCTTGTTGTATTCCTTTCTGTCTTAATAAATTTTTACCCCTCTTTTTGCAAAAAAAATGACTAGTTTATTATATTTCATGATTTATATTTGATGATTATAATTACTTGCTTATTAATGATGCTTTAATTATTCTTAATTAGTAAATGTGATTGCTCTCATGATGTCCTATGATAGGTCTCTAAATGATTATTATTTCATATTCATGATGATGAGTTGTTATGTTTGAATATGCGATGATTTGTACTCAAGATTTATTATAGTACTTCCCTCATACTTGCATGTGTATGGTGTGTGTGTGTGTGTGTGTCTATTTTAATTTTTTGTTTGATGTGTGTGATGTGGCTAAGGGAGGGAGTCATAGTCACCTGCTTGTTGAGATCTACACAATGTACCACTCCATGCCATTGTCTATTTGGTTTAGATATATGTGCATATATGCATGCTTGTCTTTTATGCAAGTTGCAAGTACCAGGCATCGACTTCCTTGAATTGCTACGATGAGTCTGCCCTATCACAATGACTCAATGATAAGAATGGGAAGTTAATGATCAAATCCAATCCAAGCCATAGTCTAAATACTTGTCCTACAAGGAGGACTCGTATCTAAATGTCTACCCTTTTAAAAATCTATAAGTCTTTCTATGCATATGTTGGTTGACTTTCGCTTTGGTTATTTTTCCTTATGCATTTTATGTGGCTTCGACTCTGTGATTTTCTTGGTAGAATGCTCATTTATGATTTTAGGATTAATAATTGATATTTGAATTATTAAATGTTATTTGATTTAAAAAGAGAAAATATTTAAATAACATGATATTTAATTCTTTGGAATTATTATAATATATGGAAAATTTAAAAGATTTAATTTAAAGTTCTATTTAAGAAGATAAAAATAAAAGAATTTAAATATTGTTTTTTTTTATAGGTAACAAGTTTTTGCATTAATTATAAAATGATGAAGCTTACAATAGTATGTCAGAGTGTTAAGTGGACAATAAAAAAGTCCTCCTCACTAGGTCCTCCCTCCTTAACATAAACGTTAATACATACTAACAAAGGCATTAACACCTATAGACATATCCCATCCCGTTACATAAGGTAATCACATGTACTGGAGAAGCTACCAGTCATCTAAAAAATATTCAACCTGCTCAATTCTTAAATCAATTTGCAACATCCTCCTTTGTAAAATTTGGGATGGAATGGTCGTCCTCCACTGATCGTCACTTCCTGCCAATTCCACTCATGCCCACGTCCCCTGCTAGAGACACATCAATCCACATTCTTGCTCTCGTGGACTCCCCAACAACATCATGTCCTTCCCTGACAAGCGGATTGTTAATCTATGATTGGTTTTGACAAAGTAGTGATAAAACACTTAGTCATTATAATTCAACAAGTACAAGTCGAGTGCAAAGTGCATGCCAAATAATCAAAGCAAGCTGAGCATAATTGTTCAGATAGTATATGTTGAGTAATATGATAGTTAGTGCCGAGCACTAATATGTTTCGAACAGTCAATGCATGCCGAGTCATTCAAGTGTCAAGCCAACAAGAGGGAACCGAGTAAATAGTATGTACCAAGTAATTTTGGGGTCGAGAAAATAGAGTGTGTTGAGCTATTCATGAGCCGAGTATCAATATTAGGAGCATAGTGAACGCCAAGCATCAGAGCCTTTGGATGCCAAGTGAACAATTTATGTCATAGATGTTTGTAATGGCACAAACTTCTATGTAAACCATTTTTGGGCTGACATAATCATAATTTTGATTATAAGAGATAAGTATGGAGTCATATTATGAATCTATGCAATACATGCAACCAATCAGATTGAGGGAAGCATTAAGTGACAATAAGGATCAACCACGCCGTTGATTTTGATCTAACCTATCTCCACCATTGTTTATATAAGAAGGCTAAACCCTAAGAATTTTATCATTGAGAGAGGAGACAAATCCTAAGAGTTAAGAGGGCATTCATTGTGGTTTAGATGGCTATGACAGAGTTATACATTGCAGAATTAGCTTGAGAAGAATAGAGTAAAAAGTGAAATGACAAAGGAGACATATCTGATCAAGAGAATCAAGGTTTAAATAGTAAGGAGGAGATCTGACATCAAGTAGCAAGGTGCTAACCGAAGGATCATAGTGCCATTCTAACAGGTGATGCAAAGAAAATCTCTTAATTGAGTAGTCCTAATAGGTTGTTGTAAATCTTTTAATTGAGTGCTTACTTTATTGTAAGTTTAAATCCTCTAACAAGGTGAGACCTAACAATCTTTTTAAGCCTTTGATAGGGTAGATCTTTCACACTGTAGATCATAGCTTATGATCAAACACGTTGTAGCCATAATTGGCCACACTTTACAACCGTAGTAGTGAAGATTTGTGGGTGTCATCCCCACCCTAATTTTACCTTCTCATTGGAGGGTTTCTGGGTAACCAAATTTATTGTGTTATGTGTTATTTACTTTATGCTATGGATGTGATGCACGCTAATTTATTTCAGTTTATATGTTAAGTTATGAGATGGATGTTGGTGATATGTTTTAAGAGGCAAAAGTTTTTAAGTGTTGATTCACCCCCCCACCCTCTTAGAACTTACTTTCCCATTGCTATTTCCAACCATTAGTATTAGAGATTTTGTTCTCTAGAAAGGAAAGTTTTACAATTTTAGAGGTAAGATCTTAAAGATGGAAGTCTACAAGTTCAGAAAGACTATTGAAAACTAGAAGATTGAAATACAACTTGCCCTACATCAACTCAAGGAGGCAAGAGATGAATTACAACATTCATTGAAGAGAAGAAAGGAATTGGCTATTCAACAAAATGACACACAATACCAAGAAGAAGACACTACTAGATTGTTTGAGGTTGGAAACTCAAATGAATCCAATGCATCTATTGCAAATCTGATGGAAAAGAATGGTGCCCTAACTGAACAAGTCAGAAATCTCAAAAGAGAATAAGAAGTACAATCAATATTGCTATGTGAGATAACTGAAATGAGAAGGAAAGTTGAGGAAGAAAAAGTCATGATTGAAGAAGACAAAAGAATATTGACTAACAAACTTGAAGAAAAGACATCAGATGTGCAAAAGCTTGCTAACATGCAGTTGGATACAATGAATCAGTTGATGCTTGCAAACCATGAATTGAATGAAAAGGACATTGAGATCACAACCCTAAAGTCACATAATGATCTACTACAAAATGAATTAAGAGTAGAAAAGGAATTCGTTGAAAGATTCAACAAACCAAGTGAAACCATAAAACACTTTGAGAAATTGATGGAATCACCAAGACCTAATAATGATATTGCTGGATTGGGATACACTAATACTAAAGAAGGTGAATCATCTAAAAGTGGTGAGCAAAGGAATAACAAATGTAAGAACTACAAACACACTTTTCATAATTGTGGAAAATTGGGTTATACAACAAATGTTTGTGGGAGCAAAACTGCCAACCATAACCCCATGCAGAAATACAAAGGATATTGCTACAACTGCAACAAACAAGGACATTAGGGAAAGGAATGCAGGACCAAGACCATGAGCACTCAGAGATTTGAAGGTTACTATTACAATTGTCAAAAGTATACGAAGACAAAACATATGAATGTGGATCCAAGGCCAAGTGGACATCAAACAAACAAACAAAGGTGTTGGAAATATAAGGTAGGCTAGGTTATTGAGAAGGGAGCGATGAATCAAGAACCAATAAAACTTTATTTTATTTCATCAATTAATCCTTCATATAATATTCTAATCTAATTGCATGCATGAAAGAATGAAAGTATTAAAACATTCATAACACTTTGATAAAAGATATGGTGACCTAGAAACCTTCCAATTAGAAAGTAAAATTGGGGTGGGGATGATACCCACAAGCTTTAGCACTACAGTATAAAGTTAACCTATTAAGGCTTACAACTGACCACTTGTGGTAATCTTCCCTGTTAGGAGCAATAAGGATTGTGAGGTCCACCTTGTTAAATGATTTATAAACATACAATGAAGTATGCACTCAGTTACGAGATTTGGCAAGAGACTGTTAAGTCTACCCTATTAAAAAATTTGATAGAACACCTGTTAGGATGAACCAGTGGTTGATCTTTGATATATGACAAACACTGTCAATGCTCAAACATCTTTGGCACTCAGTTGAACTTGAAGCTTGGTCCATACTAATCACTTCCAAGTAACTCGAACTCGGTTAACACTGTGTGACTTGGTGAATACTAACAAACTTGATGGTTGCTGAATCAATCGGTTAACACTCATAGCTCGATCAACACTAGATTCACATTGTTAATATTACGAGATCGATAGACACTGTAGAGCTTGGTTGACACTACAGAGCTTAGTTAACACTACGATCTTCTTCACTTCCACTAAATAGCTCGGGAGCCTCTGCTACGCTTGGTATACACTGTATATTGTCTTTGAAGCTCGGTAAACACTATGTATCTTGGCAAACACTGTAAACTGAATACTTGGCTCGGGAGTATCTAAAACACTTGGTTAATACTGTAGAGTGAATAATAAGCTTGGTAGAAACTACAAAGCGTGGTAGCAATGTAACCAATTGACTAAGTGTTGAGTCATTAGTAGACAAATTGACCTTAATGTCAACAAAAGGTAAACCACAATGGAAATTCCTATGATTGGGATTACAACACAAGGTACAACTGCCACTATTGTCAAGAATATGGGCATGTTCTTGAAAATTGCATAAGGACACATTTTAGAGGAAACTAAAATAGATGGTTGAGTGAGATTACATGCTTTAGTTGTCTCAAGACTAGTCACATCAACATAAACTATCTAATTAGGTCACCAACATCGAGTAATGAATCCAATAAAGGTAAAGAAATGGTTAATGTTGAGAAAGTGAAGGTGTAGATGAAAAAGACATGGAGAAAGAAGGAAGATTGCAGTACACAAAGTCCAGATGAGGTTACTTCATCCAATGGATGAGGTGATCACATCACCCCCAACTAGGCAATAAAGGAATGTGTGGAACTGACATTTGAAAAGTTATATTATGCATCAATTCCAAATAACTAAGATCTGAAAAGATTAAATATGCATGAATCAAGATGCAATGAAGAAGTTAAGAGTAAGAGTTATTCTATATATTATTTTCTATATTGTTTTCGAGAATGGAAGAAATTGTAGTTATTGTCAAGTGATGGAGACAAGGCTAGTATGAGCCAAACTTGCTATGTTAGCCAAGCATGTTGAAAATTCTATGATAACCGATCTTACAAATGTATAAGCATTGAGCATTAATGCCAAATTTGAAGGGTTATATAGTCAATTTTTGACTTATTTGCATTCACCAGAGTTAGAAGTGCACGAAGAACACAAGAGATTAGCAAAAGAAGATTCTAGTGTTTTCAAACCAGATCTAACTACTACTCGATTCTAGTGTTTTCAAACCAGATTCTAGTGTTCGAGACATGGAAATTAGGGAACCTACCAGAAGTTGTGTGACAATGGTGTTTTGAGGGAAGAGAATAAGATTGTCAAGCGAAAAGGGTTAACGTGTACCCTAGACTTTCCTCAGGGTTTCAAAATTGAGTGGATTCTGATTGTTCTAAGTTGTATACATAACAACAAGATTTCGTTAGAGGGTGGAACGATTAGCATTACTAAGAGGATTGTGCAGAGTAGTAGAGTATCCTATCCTTGACCAACCATAGAGCATGTTGAGTGATGCAAAGGAGGTTATTGAGAAGAACATAGGTGTCATGTGGAACAAGCAAGGGATGTCGATTGACACTATTTTACATCTCATTGTTTTCTTTGAGAGATTTCTCTAAAATAGCTTACCCGATCACCTCACCTTAGAAGGAGGAGAGAAATTTTTATGGACTGAAAAATGTCAGTCTGCCTTTGAGTATCTAAAGGAGAAATTAACTACTGCACCTATACTAAAAGTACCCAATCCCTAGAAGGAATTTGTGGTAATAACTAATCCATCCAAGGAAGGATTAGGAGGTGTACTCATGCAAGAAGAACAAGTGGTTGCATATGAGTCAAGGAAGTTAAAGAACTAAGAGCAAAACTACACTCCTCATGATCTGGAACCAATCGCCATTGTGCATGCCCTCCAAATGTGGATGCACTACTTGATAGGGAAGCCTTTCAAACTTCTATCAGATCACCATGACCTAAAGTACATCCAACAGATTATGACTTTGACATTAGCTATATTGAAGGTAAAGAGAATAATGTAGCAAATGCCTTGAGCCAACAAAGGCATATTTCTACTATGGTCATCATAAATTTTAGATTAAGGGATAAAGTATTACAACATTTAAAACCAGATGAACTCTATGCAGAGGTCAGTCATGCTCTTCTCAGGGACCCATAGGACCCCAGGTACAAAGATATTAGAACAGAAGAAGATGGATTATTAAGGTATGGTGATAAGATGTACATACCCAAAGCACCGGAAACCCAAAAAATGATCTTAGAAGAATTCCACTTTGCTCCTTATTCAGGACATCCTAGAGTGATCAAAATGATGATAGATATAAAACCACTATATTTTTGAAAGGGGATGAAAAGAGAAATAACGGATTATGTGGTGAGATGTCTAGAGTGCCAAAGAGTCAAGGCAGAACATCATTATCCAAATGGCCTCCTATACCCAAACAAAGTACCAGAATGGAAGTGGTAGAGAATTTCCATGGATTTTGTACAAGGACTACCCATGACTCGAAGCAAACACAACACTATTCTAGTAGTGATAGATAGATTGACCAAGGTGGCTCACTTCATACCTTGCAACCTAACCGATGGAGCACTAGAAATTGCTCACAATCATGAGAGATTTTCAAACTTCGTGGAGTTCCGAAGAATATTATCTCAAACAGGGATGCTAGAATAACCTCTAGATTTTGGCAAACACTATTCTTGGGCTTGGGGACTAAGTTAAATGTTAGCTTAGCTTATCATCCCGAGATTGATGGTCAGACAAAAAGAGCAAACCAAGTTTTGGAAGATCTTTAAGAATTTATTGTATGGACCGACAATACCAATGGGAAATGTATCTACCCTTGGTGGAATTTTCTTATAATAGTTACTATCAATCCACCAGTAAAATGGCATCCTTTGAGGCCCTATATGATCGCAAATGCAAAACCTCGGTAAGCTAGAACCATGTAGAGGATGCCACCATACACCACAGACTCACCCTGGTTAGAATGACCAATAGAAGAGGGTGAAGAGGTAACGAAAAACTATGCAAAGGAAGAACAACAATCAGAATTATCATAGATGATAAATTTTATAATAAGTTTCTACAAATTTCCAAGTAAGCTCATGTTTGTCCAATACATATACCATGTTGTCAATTTGAGCGGTGGTGATCGGGTAACATGAACCCATCTAAATCCTTGGCCAAAGTCGTTTAATGACATGTCCCTGGGGAGAGCCTTTCTTGTTAATAGCTTGTGTGGGGATTTATAAGGTTCATGGTTGGAAGGTTAAGCCTAAGCTACTGCTTCTCTTACTAGAAAGTCGAGGCTTGGACAACATCATTAAACATCTCAACCAAATTTTGTATGTTTCCTTTTCCAATCTTTATCATGAATTTTCTTTCTTGTAATTTATATACATATATCATGGAATGGATGGAAAGGATTTAGTTTCTCTTGTATCGCTATAGAAATCAGTTAGTTAGTTAATCAATATTTCAATTATTTTCACATGAAATGGATTTAAGATGCTTACTTCGATAATATTGTTGTGTATTACATTCTAAACTGCTTTATTTCTTAATATAGTATTTAATTTCAGTTTAGGAAATTTGTAATATCTTATCTTATCTTATCAAACCCCCTGTAAGTATCTTGTAGTTTTATAAGACTATTAGTAGAGTTAGCCTTGGAAATGCATTCTTTGTTTGACCTTTCAATATTTCTAACCTCTAATTGCATTTCTGGCAATGCATGAACAACATCTTCTCCATTAGCCTCCACATCCATTGTATAGGTAGCCTCTTCTTCTAGCCTATTACCATCACAGATGATAGACTTCAATCTCTTCTTGGATGAAGATGGTTTCCTAATCCATTGTAGGACTAATTACTAGGCATTCAGAGTTTTGTGTTTAGGTTTAGAAGGGGAATCTCAAGACCAAGTTTAATAGTATTCACATCTAGGAGACCACAAATAGTTGGGGGTTTAGGGTTTTGAACAAACTCACCATTCTTATGATTATTTACAAATTTGTCCTACAGGGCTTCAAGCTCTTTTTGTAATTGTTGGTTGGTGGTCAAAGAAAGTCGATTATATTTGTTAGCAAGACTAGTTTTATGGTTAGCATTGCTATGAAAAGGAGCAATTTTAGGTCTAATTAGAGGACAATATTTCCTCCTACATATGGCCTTTCCTACACAAGAACACAAACACTAAACTGTCCGAGGAAGGTGACAGGACACGGAAAAAGTTGGCCCTCAATATAAAATGTTAATTCATCAAACGTTTCCACCTTGGGATTGTTGGTAAATAGATTTGTCACAGTAGAATGTGCCCAATGGAGTGTGTGGCAAACTGTTCACAACAATTGGATAGGCCTTTGAATATCTGGCCTTCCTTTGCATTTAGAGGGGCAGCTCCCTCGTAAGATAAAATTTGTGCTTTTTCAATAAAGATAAATAAAACTTAGAAAATAGAAAGGAAAACCATTGACAGCGAATGCACCACACGCCTTCAACATTTTCATAAAAATGATGTAACCATTAATGAGAGCAATCAAGGACTACACTTGAGAACTTTCACCAACACATGCTAATTCAACCATTCATGAATACTCACACCATACCATGGAAATACTCATAAAATGAATCAACACTCAACAATTCAGACCCTTAGAAAGAGAACGCCAAATGTACTTCCTTTATTTCCTTGCACCAAGAAAGTAAGAAATAACTGATTACAAAAACAACAATTGTACACACTTTCCAAAAATTGTTTTGTTATCAGAGCATAAGTGTTCCTTGTCACCAAAATTGAACTGTATTCTCCTCTCTTGCAGCTGTAGAACTTCTCAATTGCAAAAGAAGAACCCTCTTACAATAGTTTTCTCCCATTATATAAATTTTGCCAAGAAGTTGGGCAACTGCCCTAACTTACTTCTTACCAAACTTCTATTGCCTTCCGTCACTTTTACTCCCATGATAAGTGCAATATTCATTTTGCACTTTACAATAATATTAATTCTTAAAGAATTAATATATTTTATATTGTGACATAGTTGACTTGGAGAGAAAAATTTAGGGTTGCAAAACCTTAGATAACAGGGATTAATAGCAACGAGCACATGGGCATCATTATGTGATAGAACGCTACTAGTTTGATCAACCCTAATGACATTACCAAGGTGAGCTAGTGCCTAAGGGATAAAGTTCTAAAGGCAAGGAGGGATTTTCCCTATTGTGACCCATCTAAGGCAAGATAAGGCCACAACTTCATCAAGAATTGCATCAGGTGTCCAAGGTGGGGCACAAAAATGCTATCTCCTAATGTTTAGTATTGTTTCTCCACCACATCTTTCTGATGCCTAGAGCTACAAACGAAAACGATGAACAAGCCTTTCCGAATTGGTCTAAAGTAAAAGAACTGATACCCAAATTTCTTTTTCCCAACATCCAAGATCTAATCATTTATGAATTTCCTAGAGGGTAAAGAGTTCACATCTTGAGCAACCAAAAAGATAACAAAACCTTTAAGTTTGTTCTTTTCCAAATCTACAACAACAACCATGGAAACATTAGGTTTGATAATAATCAACCCAGTGTTAGAAATCTTACCTCTAGGGTCAATGGTCGATGATTGCCTAAAGCTCGCCTATGGCTGCTAGAAGAAGCATGCTCCATTTGGTATTGGTGTCTTGTTTTCCACCGTCTCCTTAAAGGTTTTGGCATGCCCAAGAGAAGTGCTTTGGTTTTTTGAGCCATAAACTTGATCGTTAGTGCCCATAAAAAGTTCACACAGCTTGGTGAGGTGTGATCAATAAATGCGAGGGACCTTCCGTAGGAACATTTTGTAGGAAGAAAGGTCTCCTCGAAAGATGCGAGGTTATAGAGCCTCCATCTATTCTAATTAAATAAGTTTTTAAAAATTAATTAATGCACGTGAGAAAAGTGATAAATGATATAATTAAATTATGTATTATATAATTATAGAGGAAAAAAACAAATTAAGTTAATTAAGTAATTTAAAAATTATTTAACCAATTTAGAAGAAATAGAAGGACGAAATAAACTTAACAAATCAAACAATTAAGAATTGTTTAATTATAAGAGATGAAGAAAATTGGCTTTAGTTATTTAATTAATATAATATTAAAAAAACCCTTAAAATATACCCCGGGAAAAAAAGCCTTAATCATTTTAAAGTAACATCTACCATCAAAGCTTAAAATTCACAAGTTATTAATAAATGGTATTTAGACATGCTGTTAGTATCTGTCAATCCAATCAATATTGTTTCTTGTTTCCTTCTAAAGCATCTTCTTACGTCGAGAAGTTTTGACAAGGTAGTCAGTTGATGACCAATATGTACCTCGTCTTGCTGATAGAGCTAAAATTTATACACTGACTATTTTGAAGTGACAGACAACACTTAGTATATGATTTAACGAAATCCTTTAACCCCAAGATTGAACAGTTCTTAAATCAGTTTTATAATTTTACCATGCCGATTTCCACAAATTCAATAACCTCTTTAACCCAAAGATTGAACAGTTCTTAATTCAGTTTTATAATTTTACCATGCAGATTTTCACAGATTTAATATCCTGACTAATTTAACGTGGCAGTCAAACACTTGATCTATGATTGCCATCCGAGAAAATTCTTGAGCCCCAAGATTGAAAGACAATTTTGAAAACTACCCTGCCTTGAAATTGAACTGAACTGCCCTTTATTATTGACCAGTCACTCCTACCTGGTAAATCTTGAAGAAGCATATGAAGGTATCATAACACTTGATTTGATTTTTAGCCAAGAATGCAATCTTGTTAACTGCTAGAGCTTCACGTCATTTAGTGTGAGCAAGAACAATCTTTCGAATGATTGGAAGCCATTGAGTAACTAACTTCCCACGCATCAGAAGGTTTGGAGTCTGCATGTGGAACATGTCTGGGATGCTTTTCTTTCTTGTCTCCTCTAAGCTGTCGCAGAGCATGTGGAAGAGCTGGCATCAAAGCATCCATGCATTCAGCCACGGCATTAGGGTTTCCTGGCATATTGATTATCTGTAGGTGACATATAAAACAGGGGACCTTAGCATCATATTCAATTATCTTACTCTGTATGAGTAGATTGACTATTTTTGAAGTTCATCATGGTAACATATTACTCTAAATCAAAGAAATGAAATGAAAGATTTTAATGATATCTATGAGACTAAGCAGTCTGAGGGACCAAAGGACCGCAATACTAAGCAATTTCTATATTTCTTTTCATTTCCAATCTGTTATGGATCTTAACCAAAAAATCTAGCAGCTTGATTCATCTTGTCAACTTCAAATAAGCAATGCATGCTGGCTGCTTTCAAGATGACATCATAATAAGTGCGGATGTGACAAATTTTGCTCTTAGCCCTTAAATAATGCATTTTCAACTTACCAAGGTTGAGCCCCGAATACCAGCAACAGCACGAGAGAGCACTGCTGTTTTTGTTACCTGGTAACCAGAAGTACAAGACTATGTAAGATATGAGACAATAAAACTATGATCTGTGAGCTGAAATATTGACGGGAGAATCTTTCAGATATAAAATAATTAGTAAAGAAAATGTTATATATTTAATATATTAAATTAAGTCATAAATCATCCATGATTAAATCTTCTGATTACTAGCACTTGCACCAACAGGGTGCAATGGCTACGATAGCAAAATATGGTTTTATGCTTTGCTTTGTCTATTTCAACACTAAAGGTTGTTCTCCTAGGTCTGGATAACGTTCTTTGCATAGTCTATATTTGTAATTCATCACGCTAACAAGAGCCATTTCTTCTAATTACTAGCACTTGCACCAACAGGGTGCAATGGCTACGATAGCAAAATATGGTTTTATGCTTTGCTTTGTCTATTTCAACACTAAAGGTTGTTCTCTTAGGTCTAGACAACATTCTTTGCATAGTGTCTATTTGTAATTCATCACACTAACAAAAGCCATTTACATATGCATTCCTATTCATTCTTTGCATAGTGTATATTTGTAATTCATCACACTAACAAAAGCCATTTACATATGCATTCCTATTGTTTTATTGTACCTCTATGTTGCCATAAAATCTAATGTGGCTTGAATTAAATTAAATTCTAAAACTTTCTTCATATTATTTCAAATTTTAACCCTGTTTTTTTTTGTCTGATTTTTTTGACTTGAAAGGGTTATTCAAGGTAGACTCCTTTTTTCTTGAAAGGGGTTCTCAAGGTACAGTTTTTTACTATTTTAGGAGTGTATTTTTTCATTTTTAGGCAAGATGGGAAATTGTTTAATGATAAATTACACTATGAAACAAATATATAACATTACATTTATAACTTGTTATCAAATAAAATTGTACTTTTCAAAATATATAATTCTAATCCTTTTTTAATTTTCATTTGATTCAATATATAATTATTTAATTTATAAATTCAATTTGTTATAATAATCTAACACTTTATTCTCAAGGAGAGAATATTTACGCATTCATTGAATTCATTTCAATTAGTCTACTAAATCATCATAAAGATTAAAATTTGAAAACAAAGCTTATATTTTAAATAATAGCAAACTTATCATTTCTTTCTATTTAAAATTTTTTTTTGTTAGTTCACATTGAAAATAGTAAGTGTAACATTTTCTTTTACATTTTTTAAACTTTTGTAATTTAGTACGTTAGATAAAATAACGATTATATAAAAAATTGAATAACAAGTCCACCATTGTTTAGATTTGACGTATGAAATAGTTGAATTGTAGTAAGTAAACTTTATATATATTATTAAATCAACAATCTCGTAATGAAAGTTTTTTTTAATGTATTTTACCATTCTAAATTGTTATATCTTATTTTTTATTTTTTATTCTCATAAATGGATATAAATTATTTAAACATTTTTTTATTAATTTTTTTTAAAATTTAAATTCTATACAATAATTTTTCTAAATAATTATTTAAAGGTGAATATTTTAGAAAAAAATTATACTTTTTAATCTATAATTTGCTCTATTAAATCTTCAAACTCCTTTAAAAACTTGTAGTCAAATAATCTTTAAGATAAAATTACCAAAAGTGACTGTATGATAATATGATCTTCACGAAACTATATCTTTTGACTTCAAGAGTTTCATAAACCTGAGCGCTGACAATCCCAATGGTATCCCTCACAATAATGGATACCTCCATGAACGATTCAGAAAAAATGTTTTTTATATGTGCAGTAATGTGTTCTTAAAATTCTTATACTTGAGGTACCTAGTCTAAATGAATACAATCCATTTTGTTGAAGCAATGATAAAAAAATTCTCAGTACAAAGACAAATAGTGTTTTGAATTCTTGAAATTGGGTAATGTCTCTGGGTCCAAAAAAATAGTGTTTTATTGGAGAATCAGTCAAGCAGCGGACAATAAGAAAATATACTCATAATCACAGGTCCCTAGCTCCTTAAAAACAATAAGTAAATTGAAATCTCGATTGCCTGGCTTAGGCTATTTGTAGCTGGTTTCCAATCTTTGAAAGCCACAACCTCAGGAGTAAAATATAAACACTTCGCTTTAAGACACAGACCGAGATTGCTATGCCCTTAATATTGGTGTATATAGGGTTATGAATAGTCAACTTCTGCCTATCTTAATCATTAATAAAGTCATGTTATCATCATTATATTATTATTTAGGTAGGTAGGTTGGCCTAGCTGTTATGTAGGGTTGTGTCTATTCAACCTAAGCATGATTAGGTATATATAGGAGGTTGTGAGTCTTATTTCAACATCATATTGTGAAGTGTGTTCTCATTGGAGATATTTGGAGGTTGCCCCCTCAAAGTGGCCTGTTACTTTCAATTATTATCAAGTATTTATATAATATTTCATATTATTTTTTCTATTGTGCAAGTCATTTCATTACAAGTGGTATCAGAGCATAATCTTGGCACCATAGAGGCAAGATTTTTTCTCAACATTGGAGCAATTTGGGGAAGAGCATAACTTTCAGATTTTAACAATTTTTCAAATATCTTTAAAGGGTTTTTGAAAACCATATTAAAGAAGCTATAGTCCAAAATTTAGAGGAATTGGAGCAAATTTGAGAAAATTATTGTAGAATAACTATTACTACACAATTTATTGAAATCTTCATATCTCTCACATCCTACCGAATTGGAGTATAACTTGTATTGGGTTTTTTAATACATAGTAGAGGAGCCTAAATTTCAAAACTTGGAAAAAAAAAAGAGCAAGATATTGCAAAATTTGGAAAATTCTCTCTCAAGGCAGCAAATTTGGTAATTTTTTTGGGGATTTTTCCGAGTAAGGGTATCTTGGCCTTAGTAAGTTAAAGTAAAAAAATAAATAAATAAATTAGAGAATTTACATTTCATTTGTGTGAAATATTGGTTTCCATCATGATGGGGCCTTCAACAAGAGGCAAAAAGAATGCTACCACACCAGGGAAATCCTCTGATCAAGAGTGGGAAGCAATAGAGGATAGTAGTCCCAATGAGGAACTTAGTAAGTTCAAGAAAGAGGTTAAGAGGTATATGTGTGACCTACGAGGAGATATATCAGAGATACAAAGCATGTTAAGAACCTATATGAATGAAACAAGGAAGGAGCTCTCAAGCAATCAAGTCGACTAATAATGACATCCTATGGGATCTAGGAATTTTTTTCCAGAGGTGGATATGCGCAAATTTGATGGTAAGGATCCTCTAACATGGATAAATCAAATGGAGATTTTTTTTGAAGTACATCAAATCCCATATGGACAAAAAGTCATGATGGCTTCCTTGTATCTAGAACCAGATCAATTCATTTGGTATCATTGGCTTTGTACTCATAGGAGGAGAAAGGGTCTCACTGTATCATGGTCAATTTTTTATAGAAGAACTCCAAGCACAATATAGCAATAGTGTGACAAAAACTTCTTTAGCCAACTTGCTAAACTTCAACAAATAGGATCAGTTAAGGATTATATTCAAAAATTCCAAAATCTATCCTTAAGGGTGGATACAATTACAAAGGAGAACTTGAATGATTTATTCTTGGGTGGTCTAAAGGATCACATTCAACATGAGGTACACATGTTTTGTCCCAGCTCAGTAAATCAGTCTTTTATATTGGCACCCAAGGTAGAGGAGAAGTTCTTGATTCCTAGAAAGCAAGGGGATAATGTGACAAGAGAAAAAGGATATTCAACACCTTCTCTTCCTCAACCTACTAGGTTTACTCCACAACAAATTGAGGAGAAAAGAGCAAAAGGGTTGTGTTTCAATTGTGATAGAAAATATAGTCGAGGAAATAAATGTAGTGAAAAGAAATTGTTCTATATTGAAGGTCCAAGTGAGGATGAAGAGGATGAGCCCATATCAAAGGAGGATAGATAGTCAGGCGAGGAATCACATGATTCTCAACCAATCATTTCTTGTCATGCACTCTTAGGTTTCAGTGCACCACAAACTCTCAAGGTAATGGGTTTCTTAAAGAAGCAGAAAGTAACAGTGTTGATCAACTCAGCTAGTACTCATAATTTCATCAACAAAAAGTTGGCAACTCTTCTAAATTGTTTTCTATATCAAGCCCCAGAGTTTCAAGTTTTGATTCAGATTGGGGCATAGTTAGTTGTTCAGGGAGGTGTCATAGCATCAAATTATCCATGGGAGATTATCAACTTGATACCCCAATGTATGCGATATCCATGGGTGCAGCGGATATTATTTTGGGAGTACAATGACTTACTACATTGGGAACAATTGAGATGAACTTCCAAGAAATATTCATGTGATTTCAATCAAAAGGAAAGGTAGTGGAGCTAAGGGGATTGAAGGCAAAATCCCCAAAGATGGTAAGCTCTCATCAAATGGAAAAGTTTCTTAAGAAAGGTGTGGATGGATTTGTGGCCTAGATATGTTCATTAGAAGTCTCTCAATCTAATGCTCTTACTCATCCAGATTTACAAGCAATAATTGATCGCCACTTAGTGATTCTTGGAGATATGGCTAAAGGACTTCCTCCTAAGAGGGATCATGAGCATGCCATACAACTAGTTCCAGTGGAGCTAAGGGGATTAACGACAAAATCCCTAGAGATGGTAAGCTCTCACCAAATGCAAAAGTTTCTTAAGAAAGGTGTGGATGGATTTGTGGCCTAGATATGTTCATTAGAAGTCTCTCAATCTAATGCTCTTACTCATCCAGATTTACAAGCAATAATTGCTCACCACTCAGTGATTCTTGGAGATATGGCTAAAGGACTTCCTCCTAAGAGGGATCATGAGCATGCCATACAACTAGCTCCAGGGAGCCAACCACCAAACATTAGGCCTTAGAGGTACCCACACATACAAAAAAGTGAGATAGAAAAAATTGTTGAGGAAATGCTAGAGCCAAGAATTATCAGGCATAGCCAAAGTGCTTACTCCTCACCTGTTGTGATGGTGCGTAAGAAGAATGAAACTTGGCACATGTGTCCAGATTATAGAGTGCTCAACAAGTACAGCATTAAAGATAAGTCTCCTATTCTAGTCATTGATGATCTTCTAGATGAATTAAATGGAGCTATATATTTTACCAAGTTAGATCTTAGATCGAGTTATCACCAAATTCAGATTAAGGAGGAAGATATTTGTAATACAGTATTTTGAACTCACGAGGGTCATTATGAATTTTTGGTGATGCCATTTGGTCTTACCAATGCACTATCTACATTCCAAAGTTTGATGAATTCCATTTTTAAGAAGTTCTTGAGAAAGTTTGTGTTAGTGTTTTTTGATGATATATTAATTTATAGCAAGACTTGGGAAGAACATTTGCAGCATGTAGATTAAGCATTACAATTACTCGAAGATTATCAACTCTATGCTAAGCCATCCAAGTGTGCTTTTGGTCTTAAGGAGGTAGAGTATTTGGGACACATAGTTTCACATGAACGAGTAAAGGTGGACCCTAACAAAATTAAGGCTATCATGGAATGGCCTATTCCAAAAACTATTAAAAAGCTGAGGGGTTTCTTGGGATTGACACGATACTATAGAAGATTTGTGAAGAATTATGGTCGTATAGCAACACGCCTCACCACTCTATTGAAGAAGGATTCTTTTCATCATAATGAATCTGCTAATGTATCATTTGAGCAATTGAAGAAGGCTATGTGTACAACTCTAGTGCTTGCCACTCCAGACTTCACCAAGGAATTCATTGTGCAATGTAATGCTTCTGGAAATGGGATAGGAGCAGTTCTCATGCAAGAAGGTTGACCAATTACTTTTGAGAGTTGTCAATTAAAAGGTGATGTTCAAAAATTTGTGGCTGAATGTTTGGTTTGTCAAAAAAATAAAGGGGAAACAATTAACTCACCAGGTCTCTTGCAGCCTTTATCTATTCCTAGCCAACGTTGGGAAGAGGTATCCATGGACTTTATTACAGGGCTTTCCAAATCTAAAGGCCATAATGTCATCATGGTAGTAGTTGATCACCTCACTAAATATGCACATTTCATTGCATTATCACATCCTTTTACAACAAGTATATTGGCAAAAATTTTCTTGGAGTATATCCAAAAGCTACATGGTACACCTAAGGTTATTGTTAGTGATTGTGATCCTATCTTTACTAGTCACTTTTAGAAAGATTTATTCTCATGTTTGGGTACTCAATTGCTTCATAGTTCTTTATATCATTCTCAATCAGATGGGCAAATTGAGGTTGTTAATAAATGTTTGGAAGGATATCTATGTTGTTTCACTTCAGAAAGACAATTTCAATCAGTAGATTGGCTACTTCTTGCAGAATGGTGGTACAAGACTTCTTTTCATAGCTCATCAAAAGTGTCTCCGTTTTTGGCACTTTATGGATATCATCCTCCTTCCATCACATCATCGTTAAAGGTGTCACCAAGAGTTCAAGGAGTAGAGCACCACTTGCTTCATCAACAAGAAGTACTTTCAAGACTCAAGGAGAATTTAGCTATGGCACAAAATCGAATGAAACAACAAGTGGACCAACATTGTAGTGAAAGAAATTTTGAAGTTAGGGACTGGGTGTTCTTGAGATTGCAGTCTTATAAACAAATCTTAATGAAGCAACAAAAAAAGAATAATAAGTGGTCTCCAAGATATTATGGACCATACCAAATCATGCAAAAGATTGGTAGTGTTTCCTACAAGCTTGGGTTGCCACCAACAGCAAAGATACATCTAGTTTTTCATGTTTCTTGTTTGAAGAAGGTAATTGGGCACAATATTCCTACTCAAGCAGTACTACCAGAACTTGATGAAGAAGGAAGAATAATTTTGGAACCAAAGTGCATTCTTCAAACACGCACGAAGAAGCCGAGGAACAGAACCCTGACTCGGTATCTCATCCAATGGAGGAACTTACTAGTTGAAGAGGCCACATGGGAGGATGGAGAGTTCATTCAAAAGAATCCACACTTGGTTAGCATTGAGGACAATGCTTCTTTCAAAAGAGGGGGCATGGTATGCCCTTAATATTGTTGTACATAGGGTTATAAATAGTCAACTTGTGGCTATCTTAATCCTTAATTAAATCATGTTATCATTATTATATTATTATTTAAGTAGGTAAATCGGCCTAGGTGTTATGTAGGGTTGTGTCTATTCAACCTAAGCGTAATTTAGGTATATGTAGGAGGTTGTGAGTCTTATTTCAACATCATATTGTGAAGTGTGTTCTCATTGGAGATATCTGGAGGTTGCCCCCTCGAAGTGGCCTATTAGTCTCAGTTATTATCAAGTATTTATATAATATTTCATAATATTTCTTCTATTGTGCAAGTTACTTCATTACAGAAGTGGCCAATGTAGGGTTTTACAAAAATAAAATTGTAAATTCAGAGGCACAAATTTAAATATCAGTGCTCCAATCCCACAAGTATCCTTCTTGTAGCCGAGACATTTGCAAGTCCACCCTAAACGTAGAGTATAAATAGTTGATCATGAGATGATGCCAGATTGAACAAGCATTTAGAGTTGCTAGAAAGAGCACCTCGGGCCTACTGCGATCCGTGGTTTACATGTTCGCTCTCTCGTTTTCAATATGGATCCTTTTTTGTTTAGAATTGGTGTTGACCAACAATAGTAGGATAGATTTTTGGCACAAATTTCTGATGTCCGACATTGAAATTTCGCTTTAGCGCAGATTGTCACCACAAATTCCTGACGTTAGATATTGAAAACAAGCTAGCATCCCCGCACAAAACAGCCTATCAGCTAATAAGAAATTATAATTAAAACAAAATCCCAAGCCAAAAACACATGGAAATAGAAGGTCTCTCATTTTGAGTTTTCTTTCACAAGACTATTTAAATAGCATCCAATTGGGTTTTAAAAAATCAAAACAGTAGGTATAAAATTCAAAGACAAGCAGTTACATTCATAATATATGGAGAACCAGTTGCAATGGACATCATGAGAGTATTTGCCAACCGTGCAAAGAAAGTTATCCATAACAATTAGGAGAAGTTCAAGTATGATCAGTAAGATGATGAACTCGAGCAAAGATAACAAATTGAACTACGCAAGGTCAACCCACATTTGCTAGGTTGGATTGCATTTGCTGAATAAAATCTACAAGGGATTGGTTCTACACCTACAGTATTGATCACAATTGTCACCAAACAGAATCCGAAAGGAGGAGGTGTCCACTTTCAAAAGGATCCTTCTAGGGCCCAAGAGAGATGCTTCAACACTACTAGTACTCATTTTTTGGGGTGGAGAGCACAGTTTTAAGCAGTGGTGGCAAGATTAATTGTTGTATTGATCTAAAGAAGGCTAATAGTTCCTTGAGTTCTGCAAGATCATTTTGGGCTCAACAAGCTCATTTTGATTTACTTACAAAAATCCTTTCTCTTTCCCGCACTACAAGCTACCTACCTTCCAAAAAGACAGCCGTACCAAGTGAAGATTCCCAATTTTTCCTCAAACCCCTTGATTTTGTTGGACAACTGATTCTTGCTATTCATACTTCCTATGTTCATATTCCCAATACCAATATGGCTACTGGACAATGGGGAGCAACTTTTGGTCCATTGAATCTTGTAGCACCATTACATACATTACCCCAAGGCACCATAAGAATTTTCCCAAATTCGACGGGGATGGAAAATAACACCTTGATGAAAACATTAAAGCTTTCTATATTGTTGTAGGAGTTTTTGGGGTGGAATATGAAGACATATTTGTAAGACTCTTTATTGACACCTTACAAGGTATAGCAACTAATTGGTTCAAGCCTCTTTATTAAGCCTCTTTCTCAAGCCAAGTTCCTTGATAGATTCAAGCCTGCAGAAGATGAACATGCTCTCCTAGCACAACTCACACAAATGAAGGCAAATGGTGGAATGCAAGAAACTAGCCAATAAACTAGCCAACTGAATTCTCACTGCTTCTCAATCTACTGTTGCAAATTTGAAGTGTTTCTTCATTAATACTCAACTTCCAGAAGTCAGTTTCTTGTTGAGAAGGGTTGCTCCTACTACTTTGAGTCTCGCACAAACTCTGGCAACAGAGATTGAAGATGATCTAATACTTGCAGGAAAGATTTGTAAGGATTCCAATTGATTCAAAAATAATTCCTATACGGAATCCTCTTCATCGGGTTCAATTGATTCATTCTTTAGAAGCTGGCAAATGAACTTCTTGCTCTTAAGAATTAAATATCTCAAGGGTCATTTGTTGTTCCATAAAAGGATACCAAGACGGTCATATCCTAATGTTGCAAATGACTATGCAGCTAAGAACCAAAACAAGCTTCCTCCTCCTCCGGAAAGGCTTGCACTTGAAGCGCCACAAAGTAACTCAACTGCTGATTACTATGCAGTTGATCCTACTAATGACAATCAAGAAGACTATCTTCCCAAGGATAATGATACTCTCTATCATGAAGATAACCGAGCAGCTCGCGACTCTACTATCAGGAACGTCCAATATGACGATGAGGACCATGAGATTGATTTTGTAGTCTTGCGCGGTCATGACACATTCTAAAAAAAAGCTAGCTCAACAAAAAGAAGAGGCTGTAAAGAAAATGGAAGCTCCTCAAATGCTTGTCACCACTACAAAGAGGGGAACAGCTCTGCCTAGCCTACCTATTGATCTAGTTCATAGACTAAGTGTTGATCTTCCTTTTCCTTCATCTAGTATTTCAAAGCCTAGTATGCCTAATTCTAATGCTCAACCTCAAGCTTAAAGTTTCAATTCCTCCTTAGCTAGTTCTTTCCAAGCTTTTGATCTCATAGATCATGCTAAGAGGACTAACATCCAAGTGTTTGAGGTAGAATACCTACAAGCATATCTAGATCAGTTGGATAGGCTTATCAAAGAATCACAACTTGTTCAACCTCATTTGATTGCCCTTGAATCTTAAAGTATGCCCAATAACATAGATACTATCACATCCTTGGTTCCAAGAAAGATTGAACCTTTCTACCTTTACTTGTTGATTAATGGTTTCAAGATGAGCAATTATGTAATAGATTTTGGTGCCTCTGACAATGTCATGCCAACTAAGGTTGTTGATGCTTTAGGATTAACTTTGGCAGAATGCTTTGGTAATTGCTACTCTATGGAAAATAAGCAAGTACCACTGAAAGGACAAATAAAAGACACTCAATTTGCCTTTACCTCCTTCCCGAACAAAACGATCAAGATGACCGTTTTGGTTGTAGATGTTCCTACTTCTTATGGCATGTTACTTGGCTGTAATTTTTGTAAGGATGTAGTTGGTGAACTCAATATGGGTAGACTAATGCCAGAATACCTGTAAAAGGTGTTATGGAGAAGTTGCACCCTAAGAGAGAAACAAAATATGTGGTGGTCAAATCTAATGATCCACATTCGTAGATTCTTTTTGAATCAACTGGAATGGTTAATTATTACCTACATCCTAGAAAAGTATCAGAATTTGCAAAGGACTGGATAGGCTCTGAAAGTTCCTCATCGGTTTCAAACACTAAAAGCCATAGAAGATCTAAAAGACTGTTATTGATGCAGGAGCATCTTGGGTTTGCTTGGTGACTACTTTGGAGTTCATGGGAGGAGGCTCAATAGTTGCTTTGGAGGGTTCTTGGACTAGTACTCGGTCAAAGAAGGACTGGTGCTCGGAATGGTCTGAGAGCTTGACATGGTCTTGGAGCTTTGGAGCTCAGTATGGTCTTGGAGCTCGGCATCGTTTGTTGTGCTCAGCATGTGTTGGAACTCGACAGTGCTTGTGGGAGCTCGGCGATGCTTTGGAGTTTGCTGTCACTCTACATTGTGTTGGTGTTGATTGGAGTTCTAAATGCATTTTGCATGTGATCGTGTCGTGGATGGATTTGGGAGTTTGTGTGGACCTATTTGTGGTCTTGGTCGTCTCTCCTATGTGCATTTAAATCTGTATTGTAAACTTGGGGCTTGTCCTAAGTATTTTGTGTGGTTATCGCTTGTTAACTGTGGGTTAATGCGAGAGTTAACATTTTGTATTTAATGTTTGTTGTGAGCCGACTTGTGGCTTAAATATGCATTTAATGCAAGGGGTTTATTTAATTTGTAATTGCTAGGCCGACTTGTGGCTTAGTTGGGTATAAGTAGGGGGTCTTGTGGAGTCTTTTAGTCATTTATTCATGGATTGTTTCATTCATTTCAGAGGATTGAGTTTGGAGAGTAGTTGAAGAGTGAGTTTTCCAGAGTCTGTGGACAAAGCGCCGAATGTGAGGCAGTTTACAGCAGGATTGTGGTGGAGTTACAAGTTTGGAGAAGAGCTAGTGGTTGTGGTTTAGAAACAAGGAGGTTGCTTGGTGTCTTGCGAGCACAAGTTGAGATCTTGGAGATTTCTACTAGATTGTTGTTATGTTATAGATCTAGGCTAGCTGGGATAGGATTTGAGTTGGATCGTGAAGGATCTTGCAGAACTGTTATTGTAATTGGTGTTGTACTTGGCCCTAACCCGAAAGGCCTTACAGCTAGACATATTGCATGTAAATAGTTGTTTTATAAATACCTACAAGCATATCTAGATCAATTGGATAGGCTTACCAAATTTGTCAAAGAATCACAACTTGTTCAACCTCATTTGATTGCCCCTAAATCTTAAAGTATGCCCAATAATTTAGTTACTATCACATCCTTGGTTCAAGAAAGATTGAACCTTTCTACCTTTCCTTGTTGATTAATGGTTTCAAGATGAGATTTTCTGTCATAGATTCTAGTGCCTCTAACAATGTCATGCCAACTAAGGTTGTTGATGCTTTAGGATTAACTTTCACAAAATGCTTTGATAATTGCTACTCTATGGAAAATAAGCAAGTACCACTAAAAGGACAAATCAAAGACACTCAATTTGCCTTTGCGTCCTTCCCAGACAAAACGATCAAGATGACCGTTTTGGTTGTAGATGTTCCTGCTTCTTATGGCATGTTACTTGGCCATAATTTTTTTAAGGACGTAGGCGGCGAACTCAATATGGATAGACTAATGTCACAATACCTGTAAAAGGTGTTATGGAGAAGTTGCACCCTAAGATAGAAACAAAATATGTGGTGGTCAAATCTAATGATCCACATGCTAAGATTCTTTTTGAATCAACTGGAATGGGTAACAATTACCTACATCCTAGCAAAGTATCAGAATTTGCAAAGGACTGGACAGGCTTTGAAAGTTCCTCATTGGTTTCGGACACTGAAAGATTTGTTGATGCCATAGAAGATCTAAAAGACTGTTATTGATGCAGGAGCATCTTGGGTTTGCTTGGTGACTACTATGGAGGTCATGGGAGGAGACTCAGTAGTTGCTTTGGAGGGTTCTTGGACTAGTACTCAATCAAAGAAGGACTAATGCTCAACATACTATGGGAGCTCGATGATGCTTTGGAGTTTGTTGTCACTCGCCAATGTGTTGGTGCCAATTGGAGTTCTAAGTGTATTTTGCACCTGATCATGTCATGGATCGATCTGGGAGTTTGTGTGGACCTATTTGTGGTCTTGGTTATCTCTCCTATGTGCATTTACCTTTGTATTGTAAACTTGGGGCTTGTCCTAAGTATTTTGTGTGGTTATCGTGTGTTAACTGCGGGTTAACGCAAGGGTTAACAATTTGTATTTAATGTTTGTTGTGAGCTGACTTGTTGCTTAAATATGCATATAATGCAAGGGGTTTATTTAATTTGTAACTGCTAGGCCGACTTGTGGCTTAGTTGGGTATAAGTAGGGGGTCTTGTGGAGTCTTTTAGTCATTTATTCATGGATTGATTGATTCATTTTAGAGGAGCAAGTTTGGAGAGTAGTTGAAGAGTGAGTTTTCCTGAGTTTGTGGACAGAGCGTAGAATGTGAGGCAGTTTACAGCAAGATTGTGGTGGAGTTACAGGTTTGGATAAGAGCTAATGGTTGTGGTTTAGAAACAAGGAGGTTGCTTGGTGTCTTGTGAGCACAAGTTGAAATCTTGGAGGTTTCTACCAGATTGTTGTTATGTTACAAATCTGGGCTAGTTGGGATATGATTTGAGTTGGATCTTGAGCGATCTTGCAGAACTGTTATTGTAATTGGTGTTGTACTTGGTCCTAACCCAGAAGGCCTTACAGCCGAGCATATTGCATGTAAATAATTGTTTTATAAATAAAGAGTTGCATTTGGTATCAGATCTTGCATTATTGTTGCATTGTTGTTGTGTGGTTATTTGTTGGGGGCTAGGACATCACCTTTTGGGATTCTCCTGCCTTGCACTGCATTAGGTGGTATCAGAGTGAAGGTAGTTCCTGAGTGTGTAGATAGATTGTTGAAGTTGTGGCAGTTTGCACCAGGAATTGGGTTGGAGAAGTAGATCTGAGAAGATCTTGATTTGGTGGTGGATTTTTCTTTCTAGAGTCCTAGATCTCTTGGTTGTGAGGTAGCAGATTGTGGTTCTGACTTGCAATTACAGAGGACTTGCAGATGGATCAATGGTTGCAAAGATGGAAGGCTGATCTTGTTGAGGCATCATCGAAGAGAGTTTGCGTGATGTGTATTACAGATCCGTTGTTCTTGGACTTGTGATTTGGTTCCTAATTGTTCGTGTGAGGTGGCAGATTGCGATCTGACTTGCAAACAATTTGGGTTTATCACAAGGAGTGTGGGAAGGATTTGTTGCAGAGGGTTTGCGAAGATCTTGGAAAATGGCTCTGAGAGGATTGAACCCTGTGATGATTGCGAATCTCCGTGATGTGGTGGAGAGAAATTTTCTCAGATGGTTGCTCGATTGGAAGCTAGTTTGGTTGATCAAGTTAAGGATGAGGTGAGGAAGGAATTTCGTAGATGTTTGTGGAGTGGAGTCTATCATTCCGAAAGAGAGTTGTCTGGCCAATTAGAAGACTTGTTGAAGAGAAGATGGCATAACAAGGTTGAGGTGGAAGAGTTTGGTTTTGTTGATCAGTTTGTGGAGTCTGATATAGAACCTGTAGAGCAACTTGAGATTGTTGTTGAGGGTATTCCCAACCTTGTTAATGTTGGAATGGAGGTTGGTTTTCATGATCAGTTGGCTGAGTCTGACATGGATATTGTAGAGCACTCGATCATGGATGATCTAGTTGATGTTGATGATGAGTTGTATGTTTCAGAGCATCTTGTTGTGAGCAATGAGATTGCTGGTGTTGTGAGTTTGGCATGTGCTGATAAAGATCTACATATTGTTGCTAATGTGGAGTTTGTTGCTGTTAGTGTGGATTCACTAGTTGTTATTGTGGATGAAGATTTGCTACTGAAGCATTATGTTTAGTTTGTTCCTGGAAGTGAGCACGTTGATTGGATGGTTGAGATTCTAGTGTTTGATAGAATGATGCAAATATGGATGATGTGCAGATTGGTTTTCTTCTCCCTGTTGGAGTGGAAGCCTTTGGTGAAGATAAACATGGTTGTTGCTCTCTCTTTCGACACCAAAGTGTGGGACACACTTTTTATTTACCTAGGGAGTCTGATGTAGAAGTATCTTGGGTTTGCTTGGTAACTACTTTGGAGTTCATGGGAGGAGGCTTAGTAGTTGCCTCGGACAGTTCTTGTACTGGTACTCAGTCGAAGAAGGACTGGTGCTTGACATGCTATGGGAGCTCGACATGCTCTAAGAACTCAGCATGGTCTATGGAGCTCGGCATGGTCTGTTGTGCTCAGCATGTGTTGGAACTCGACAGTGCTTGTGGGAGCTTGGCGATGCTTTGGAGTTTGCTGTCACTTGGCATGTGTTGGACTGGACTTCTAAGTGCATTTTGCATGTGATCGTGTCGTGGATCGATTTGGGAGTTTGTCTAGACCTATTTGTGGTCTTGGTTATCTCTCCTATGTGTATTTAAATTTGTATTGTAAACTTGGGGCTTGTTCTAAGTATTTTGTGTTGTTATCCCATGTTAACTGTGGGTTAACGCAAGAGTCAACATTTTGTACTTAATGTTTGTTGTGAGTCGACTTGCGGCTTAAATATGCATTTAATGAAAGGGGTTTATTTAATTTGTAATTTCTAGGCCGACTTGTGGCTTAGTTGGGTATAAGTAGGGGGTCTTGTGGAGTCTTTTAGTCATTCATTCATTTCAGAAGAGTGAGTCTAGAGAGTAGTTGAAGAGTGAGTTTTCCTAACTCTATGGACAAAGCGAAGAATGTGAGGCAGTTTACAGTAGGATTGTGGTGGAGTTACGAGTTTGGAGAAGAGCTAGTGGTTGCGATTTAGAAACAAGGATGTTGCTTGGTGTCTCGCGAGCACAAGTTGAGATCTTGGAGGTTTCTACCATATTGCTATTATGTTACAAATCTGGGCTAGCTGGGATAGGATTTGAGTTGGATCGTGAGGGATCTTGCAGAATTGTTATTGTAATTGGTGTTGTATTTGGCCCCAACCTGGAAGGCCTTACAACCGAGCATATTGCATGTAAATAGTTATTTTATAAATAAAGAGTTACATTTAGTATCAGATCTTGCATTGTTGTTGTGTTTCTGCTGTGTGGTTATTTAATGAGGGCTAGGACATCTCCTTTAGGAATTCTCCTACCTTGCACTGTGTTAGTTATTCCAAATTAACTGCTAGTCACAATTGAAGGAAAAACTTTTACTAAAGATGATCCTATGGATTTTCTTAACAATAAAGAAGATGTTTCAGAAACAGATTCTACTGATTCTCTTGACAGAAAGATTATTCTCATGGTCTGTGAAGCAAGTAGTTCTAGTGACGTTTGGATCATGGAATTTGTTGGAAATTGTGCCTCTATGGGATCCAGAACGAGAATTGTGTTGATTTCACCTAAGGAAGAATTTTTCCCTTTTTCTTACAAGTTGCAATTTCCTAATACTAATAACATGGCTGAATATGAGGCTTTGATATTGGGATGAACATGGTGCAAGCTAAAGGAATTAGGAACTTGCATGTTAAAGCAGATGCTTAGTGGTATGTCAAGTCAAAGGTCAATATCAAGCTAGAAATGATCGACTTAGACATTACTGTGATCTAGCCTAGGACTCCATCAAGTTATTTGATGCCTTCAATAATTTTGTGATCCCTGGAGAGTTGAATGATAGGGCTGATTCACTTGCTATTTCAGCCACTCTACTACTTCCCCATCAAGATTTTGAAAAAATATGAAATGCAATTGGTTTACCAAGTATCCCAGATAATTGTGAACATTGGCAAGTGTTCAATGATGATACTCAGATAATCGATTTTCTAGAAACCAACAAAGGATTTGATTATATGTACTTTGAAGGAGGAAAAAAAAGCCAAATGAAATCATCTCTAAAAAAGATCCTGAAATGTCATATGCCCATTTTAAGATAGAATTTTAATAATAATTAGATAATACAATGTTATTAAATAAATAAAGATAATAATGTTATATTAAAACTAATACTAAAATATAAAACTAGTAAATTATTATTATTTAATCTATATTATTAATGAAATAATATTTAATGTGATATTTTAAATAATTAAAAAATAATAAAATTTCAATAAGTAAATAAAGAAATAAAATAAAATACAAGAGACAATATTGTCGAAAGTATGTTAACTTTCTAAATAGAATTTTATAATAAATAATAATAAAGACAAATAAGTAAATAAATAATATAACATAGAATAATACTAATTAACTTTCAAGAGATGTTTAACAAATAGACATGACTATTTATTTTAGGGAGCGGAAAAAGAAGAGGGGAAGAGAGGAGTTCAAAAAAGAAAAATGGAGGAGGAAAGTAATAAGAAGAAAATAAGGAAGTGACTTTTTGAAATGGTATCAATGATATTGAAAGGATGCGAACCTTTGAAAGGGTCGTAATTATGAATAGTTGCGACTCTTAAAAAATATTGTAACTATAAAGTATTGGAACTTTTCCAAAGGATTTTATTTATGAAGTGTTGTGAATTTTCAAAGGGTTTGTATTATGAAAGGTTGTGACTCTTGGAAAAGAAGAAAAATAAATAAATTGTCCTTTCCTTATATTTACAAAAGGAAGAATTTAAGAAAGTAAATATAGAGCTGAGATAATTCTAGAAGGAATAATTCATTGAAGGGACAATTAAGGATAGAGCCACATGGACCAAAAAAAGAAGGTAAGAAAGGTATATTTATGGATTAAATTTGTTTATTTATATTAATGAATTTATTTATATTAATGAATCATACTTGTCGACAATATTGTGTTAACCTATGGGGTTAACACCATGGATATTAATGAGACTCGAAGCATGGAGCTTGTGAGATATTAAGATCTTCATTGTCTGCCATGACTGAGAATCAATGTGCCAGAATAATCTTATGTTGTCAACATATGCATATGTGATTGGCCTTGGATAGAGGATGCCTGTCCAAGAAGAATCTTAAAGGGTGAGCTCCCGAGAAGACGGCAAGGTAGCTATGAGCTAGGAAGCCCAATCTGGAGACGTCCTTAAGATTGGGCTTAAATTAGAGGGTAGAATAATATAGTTCTTTTTATTATTGTTGTGATTCTAACCATAATTTTACAGGTATCGCTTGTCCCAAACTAACCCTAATAGTGGGGACATTATACACAGGTCAAGAGGTTATTCAATTGAAAGGAAACAAGATCCCTAAAGGTCTCATTTCCTTGGAAAGGCTATTTGACAAACATGATAGGTATGTCAAAGAGCAACAAAAGACGAGGACTAGTTCCTCGAGACAAGATGAGAAATACAACATTGGGACTCAAAATGATCTGAAGCTGGTTAACATTAGTAATTGGTGCACAGATGAAGAAAAAGAAAAGTTCATCACTTTGCTTCATGGAGACAAGGATGTTCTGGCTTATTCTTAGGATGATTTGAAGTTTTTTCGTCCTAAGGAAGTCTAGCATGATATTCCTCTCAAGTTTCGCACAACTCCTTTCTGCCATAAGTGAGGGCAATACAATCCAACAATTTTAATGAGAAGATTAAAACTCCTTTCCTTTCTTTCATGAACAATTCAATACATTAAAATATAACATGATACTTTAAATTAGTCCACAGTTTGGGCACTAAAATAGCCATATCTTTTGACTGCCAAGTCTGATTAAGCTGTAAGATATACCGAATTTAAGGGAAAACTGAAAGCAATGGTTTGAGCAAAATCAAAAGACCAAAATCAAACTAACACACTCAAAAACAAGCAAAAGGACATTGAAGGCTTCAAAAATCAAGCATAGGCTTAACAGATAGAAAAACTAAAAGAATTGATGAAAGCCTTCAATAAAAGGATTAATTATAATAATTGAGGTCGATTGGTTGGTCAAAGTTAGTCAATTAAATAATGAATCAACTTAGAGAAAAGTAAAACTAAGTTGAAAAAGTCTTGTAATGTTACCTACATTTTGTGGTGATAAATGCAGGGCAACAACTGGCTCTATTTGAGGAATGTTACTAATTTTTCCTTGAAAACAAAAAAGTGACATAGAATCCAGTTCTCTAAGTGCCTTCATCCACTCTATTGGGTAATAGAGTTAGGCGACTTAAAAACAAAACTAAAAACAAAGGACCCTATGATTCAAAAACAGGAAATTATGTACAAGGGGTACTTATCTGATAATCACTGGTAGTAATTTTTCAGATGTTGTCCACAATAAGATAGTGGCATTGGTGCTCCATCACGATATGCATGCCAGAAACTATTTTTTCCTGCAATCTGATAAATTGCGAAAGGTCCTTGCCAAAGAGAATCGAATTTTTCAAGTATTCCCTTCGGTTCTCGCTTGTTGTCCCAGAAGTAGAACAAGATCTCCAATTTAAAATTCTCTATATTTGGCCTTTTTATCAAAAAGAACTGACTTGTTGCTAGTGAGGAGCAAGTGTATCGACCACCTCTTTTCTTCGCTCCTCCAATTGGTAAAGGAACATAATTCTCTTATCCAGATCATTTGAATAAGTTTCATCTTCGATGGCTTGTAGCGGGAAGCTCTAAAGTTATTGGAATCTTGACATTGATCCCATATAGCAACTGAAAAGGTGACATTCCAATTGACCGCTTTGGAGTAATTTTGGCAGCCCACAAAGCATTGAACAATGCCTTCTGCCAGGTTCTCTAATTTGATTCAATCAACTTCCTCATGATAGTTAATATATTCTTGTTGCTTGATTCTGCTTGACAATTACCTTGTGGGTAATAATCTGATGCATGTGCCAAATTTATGCCATGATTGAAACAAAACTCAGTCACCTCCTTGGAAGAGAAAGCTGCATTATCCACGCCAACTTTATTTGGAACACCAAAATGTGAAAAGATATTCTGTTTCAAGTAGTCACAAATTATTTCTGATGTAGGGTCCTTCATAATAATTTCTTCTACCCACTTGGTAAAGCAGTTTGTTGCTGATAAGATGGGAGTGTGACCCCTACTTGAAGGTGGATTAATAGTACCAATCAAATCAATTCCCCGCTGTTGAAAAAGTTCTTTGATCACTACTGGCTTCAATGGAAAAGCAACAAGTTTTTGTTTACCTATGAATTGTTGACACAATTCACATTTTCTTACCCATTGATATGCATTTTGAAACAATGTGGGCCAATAGTATTGTGCTCTCAGATTTTTATGTGCAGTGACAGGTGCTGAGAAATGTCTGCCACAAACTTGATTATGAAAAGAATCCAAAATCCATTCTTGTTGAATTTTGTCCACGCATCGGAGAAAATTTCCATCCATTGCACGCTTGTAGAGACCATTCTCCCATAGGATAAAGCTAGAAGCTTTCAACTTGAGCGTCCTTTGTTCTTTGTATGTCAAATGCGATGGACATTCTCCATAACTAAGATAATATGCAATATCAGAATATCAATCATTTGTAGTGCTAACAAAAAGAACAGTAGGAAGAGAAGAGGAATTCTCATCTTCCAAGTGCAAAATTTCATTTTCAGCCATAAGGTGACAAAGTCCTTTGCCACGAACTAAATTGGTTGGTCATATATCCATATCATATTCTTGAATCTTAGCAATCTAGTTTCATCTTTTTGTGACAAACTCTTGTTGCATCAAGATGGTCTTGACAGTAGTATCTAGTGATATGAGAGTTCAATATGTAGAACCTGAAATGCTTTATTAATTTGACAACAACATAAGCATTCTTCTCCATTTGGTAGTATTTCAACTCATGAGCCTTTAGGGGACAACTTATGAATGAGATAAGTGATTTAATTCCTTTATAATATTTTTGCATCAAGATAGCAGACAAAGTATGCTCAAAAGCATAACTATACATGACAAAGCTTTTGGAGTTATCAAGACATACTAGCACGGGTGCATGTGCTATTGCATCCTTGATTTCT
Organism: Cupressus sempervirens; assembly: GCA_028749045.1. Classification (NCBI taxonomy): domain Eukaryota; kingdom Viridiplantae; phylum Streptophyta; class Pinopsida; order Cupressales; family Cupressaceae; genus Cupressus; species Cupressus sempervirens. The sequence goes on along the minus strand of CM053783.1, from coordinate 763,538,474 downwards.
GTGAATGCTGTCCTCCCTTCATGATTCTAGTGGAAAGTGTCTTTACCTTTCATCATATCAACAATATGGTGAGTCTTTTCAGCAAAGTCCAATACAAACCTCCTCAAAAAATCTACCTTTCTGAAAAATAAATGAACTGTTTTCTTCTTTGATGGCAAAGACAAGCTTTGAATTGGCTGCACCCTCTCACGATCAATTTTAATACCTTCTTTGGACACAATGTATCCCAACAACTTGCCTTCCATCAAATCCAAAACTGATTTCTTGGTATTCAGTAATACACTATGTTGTCTACATCTCTCCAAGACTTGTCGAAGATGGAAGAAATGATCTTGACGTGTTTTGGAGAACTCAGAAAATAGTCAAATCATCCAAGTATATGAGGATGCTTTCATTTAAGGAGACCATTAAAGGCAAGGTCCATGATGAGGACACAACCCAAGAACAGAATGGAACCAACAGAAAAGGGAAAATTATATTAACTGAGAAAATAAGCTAGTACAAACAGTGCAGGGAAAGTAAACTTCAAAACATGCCCTAAGGGCTTACAATAGCATAAATCTAGAGATGATTTCTCCTTTTTGTCCCTCCTCTCAAACTCCACTCCGAACTGCCTTTTACAATGCCAGAAATCTCCTTAAATAGACCCCAGAGGGTTAAAGACTAGGAGTACATTCTAGAAAGTGCTAGTAGGCATCCACCGACCAAATAGAAGGTTCCAGAAGCTGCGTTAGAAGTTGGTGCAAATCTAGAAGAATCCGGAAATGGTAACCGAACTTTCGGGAGGCATAACTTTTGAACCGTAGCTCCGATTGACGAACCGTTTACATTTTCGGAAAGCTCTCGAAGCGCTCTATGGCCCTATGGACAAGCTTCGCTCATCCCTCATTTTTCGGCCCTTTTCAAGGTCATTTAATGCCCCTAACCTGACTTTGAAGCATTCTTAGGTCTCCAAAACTCGAAAAACTGCAATAACTTTCAAACTGTGGGGCCTATTGACCTGATTTTTTTTCTGGAATGCTCTAAATCATGATTACATTCATCTGGCCAATTCACACCTTCTAGTTTACCGAAATGATGGCCCAAATACATGCTCCTATTTTTTTGAGATTTTCAAACGCACTGATAGTTGAACTATGAGAGTTGGAACCTTTATTTGAGCCAAATGGGTATCCAAAAATGTAAAGACATGAAACAGAAACTAAGTCTAAGTACATTTTTTTGGGTGACACGGGATTGCCCTTATACCTCTGGATGCTCCTGCATCAGTCCATCACTCACTGAAAAGTTGCTCCAGCCTTGATAAGGCCAAAAGGCATCCATCGATATGCAAATGTTCCCCATGGGGTAGTAAATGTTGTCTTGTATTGATCATCTTCACGAACTTCAATTTGATTGTAGTTCGAGAAATCGTCTAGCTTAGATAACATCTTTGAAGTAGTAACAACTTGTAACACTTGATCTATGACCGGCAGTGGATAATTATCTTTGAGAGACGCTTAATTGAGATTGCAGAAATCTACACATGCGAATTTCTCGACTCTTCTTTCTAATAGGAACTATGTTAGCTACCCATGATGAATGATGAGTAGGAAAGATAATACCTGCTTCTAGCATCTATTGAATTTTGGCTAGAATGGTACCCAAAATTGTTGGATTGTATTGCCTTCGCTTATGGCAGAAAGGAGTTGTGCCAAACTTGAGAGGAATATCATGCTAGACTTCCTTAGGACGAAAAAACTTCAAATCATCCTAAGAATAAGCCAGAACATCCTTGTCTCTATGAAGCAAAGTGATGAACTTTTCTTTTTCTTCATCTGTGCACCAATTACTAATGTTAACCAGCTTCAGATCATTTTGAGTCCCAATGTTGTATTTCTCATAGTCTCGAGGAACTAGTCCTCGTCTTTTGTTGCTCTTTGACATACCTATCATGTTTGTCAAATAGCCTTTCCAAGGAAATGAGACCTTTAGGGATCTTGTTTCCTTTCAATTGAATAACCTCTTCACCAGTGTATAATGTCCCCACTTTTAGGGTTAGTTTGGGACAAGTGATACCTATAAAATTATGGTTAGAATCACAACAGTAATAAAAAGAACTATATTATTCTACCCTCTAATTTAACCCCAATCTTAAGGACATCTCCAGATCGGGCTTCCTAGCTCATAGCTACCTTGCCGTCTTCTCGAGAGCACACCCTTTAAGATTCTTCTTGGACGAGCATCCTCTATCCAAGGCCAATCACATATGCATATGTTGACAACATTAGATTATTCTGGCACATTGATTCTCGGTTATGGCAGACAATGAAAATCTTAATATCTCATATGCTCCATGCTTCGAGTCTCATTAATATCCATGGTGTTAACCCCATAGGTTAACACAATATTGTCCACAAGTATGATTCATTATTATAAATAAACAAATTTAATCCATAAATATACCTTTCTTACCTTCTTTTTTGGTCCATGTGGCTCTATCCTTAATTGTCCCTTCAATGAATTATTCCTTCTAGAATTATCTCAGCTCTATATTTACTTTCTTAAATTCTTCCTTTTGTAAATATAAGGAAAGGACAATTTATTTATTTTTCTTCTTTTCCAAGAGTCACAACCTTTCATAATACAAACCCTTTGAAAAGTCACAACACTTCATAAATAAAATTCTTTGGAAAAGTTCCAATACTTTATAGTCACAATATTTTTTAAGAGTCACAACTATTCATAATTACGACCCTTTCAAAGGTTCGCATCCTTTCAATATCATTGATACCTTTTCAAAAAGTCACTTCCTTATTTTCTTCATATTACTTTCCTCTTCCATTTTTCCTTTTTGAACTCCTCTCTTCCCCTCTTCTTTTTCCCCTTCCTAAAATAAATAGTCATGTCTATTTCTTAAACATCTCTTGAAAGTTAATTAGTATTATTCTATGTTATATTATTTATTTACTTATTTGTGTTTATTATTATTTATTATTAAATTCAATTTAGAAAGTTAAAATACTTTTGACAATATTGTCTCTTGTATTTTATTTTATTTCTTTATTTACTCATTGAAATTTTATTATTTTTCAATTATTTAAAATATCACACTAAATATTATTTCATTAATAATATAGATTAAATAATAATAATTTACTAGTTTTATATTTTAGTATTAGTTTTAATATAACATTATTATCTTTATTTATTTAATAACATTGTATTATCTAATTATTATTAAAATTCTATCTTAAAATGGGCATATGACAATTCAGGATCTTTTTTAGAGATGATTTCATTTGGCTTTTTATTCCTCCTTCAAAGTACATATAATCAAATCCTTTGTTGGTTTCTAGAAAATCGATTATCTGAGTATCATCATTGAACACTTGCCAATGTTCACAGTTATCTGGGATACTCGGTAAACCAATTGCATTTCATATTTTTTCAAAATCTTGATGGGGAAGCAGTAGAGTGGCTGAAATAGCAAGTGAATCAGCCCTATCATTCAACTCTCCAGGGATCACAAAATTATTGAAGGCATCAAATAACTTGATGGAGTCCTAGGCTAGATCACAGTAATGTCTAAGTCGATCATTTCTAGCTTGATATTGACCTTTGACTTGACATACAAACTCCAAAGCATCACCAAGCTCCCACAAGCACTGTCGAGTTCCAACACATGCTGAGCACAACAGACCATGCTGAGTTCTCAGAGCATGCCGAGCTCCCAGAGCATGTCAAGCACCAGTCCTTCTTCGACTGAGTACCAGTCCAAGAACTGTCCAAAGCAACTACTAAGCCTCCTCCCATGAACTCCAAAGTAGTTACCAAGCAAACCCAAGATACTTCTGCATCAGACTCCCTAGGTAAATAGAAAAGTGTGTCCCACACTTTGGTGTCGAAAGAGAGAGCAACAACTATGTTTATCTTCACCAAAGGCTTCCACTCCAACAGGGAGAAGAAAACCAATCTGCACATCATCCATATTTGCATCATTCTGTCAAACACCAGAATCTCAACCATCCAATCAACGTGCTCACTTCCAGGAATAAACTAAACATAATGCTTCATCAGCAAATCTTCATCCACAATAACAACTAGTGAATCCACACTAGCAACAACAAACTCCACATTAGAAACAATATGTAGATCTCTATCAGCACATGCCAAACTGACAACACCAGCAATCTCATCGCTCACAACAAGATGTTCTGCAACATACATCCCAGGGCAATATATTTTAATGAGAAGATTCTGTCATGAACAATTGAAAACTTTATGTTATGTTTTTAAGTTACTTTATCACTTAAGTGACAATAGAGCACTTTATGTTATATTTTCATGTTGCATTGCTTTTATTAATTTTTCACGTAAGTGACTTTATTAACTATATAGTTTGATTTATTTTTTCAGATACTTAATGTTTTAATTCAAAACATTTAAGTTAATATTATTTTTTGAATGATATATGCACATAATATATTAAACTATATAGTGCAAATGTTATTTTTGACCCAATTAAGTGGAATTTCCTCAAAAATCAAATAGACATGTGCTTAATTGATCATTTAAGTTGTGCAAATACATGTATTTCAACCCATTTACATGTAAATGCTTCTAGAGATTTACTATTTTGCACTAGAGAAGAACATTTTGAAATACTCAAGGCATGTAAATGCATACATTTTAAAACATGCATAGGGTCTCCAAGAGTGTGATTTGCATCTAAAAGCTTCAAGACATGAAAATGCATTGTTTTTAAAACATGCAAAGAGCCTTCGAGAGTGCGATTCTGCATTACTTGCATTTTTTTGATAATTTCAAAACATTCAAATGTACTCCACGAGTGTGATTTGCATCTTGACTCGAAAAGCATGTACTTTAAAACAAGCAAATGTACTCCAAGAGTGGAATTTGCATAAATGTAATGACCCTCTCTATAAAGGCCACTGAAACCCTGAACTTAGGAATTTTGTCAAACACTTGGCATGTAATGAATAATAACAGTAACAATATTCTGAATATGGCTATTTCAGATTTGATACTTTCAAAATATAATTGCAGAATTACAATATATATAAAGCCTTTGAACGATATTTCAATTACAATGCAATAAATTCTGAAATTGTTTTATTACCAATTCTGGACTGATTATTACAATGACTGTATGACAGCAAATTTACCCAAAAATTGACATATATTTCAGAATGCAAGAACCTGGTTTGAAGAACTATGGAAGAACACCACGTTTTGCTGCAGATCGTTGATGAAGACCTCCAACCGCACCCCCAAACTATCCTTAATTTGCTGCTGCTGCCCAAACTAGCAGGGCCGTACCAGGCCGTACCTGTACGGCTGCTGAAATAAATAATATTAGGGTTTTGGGACCCCCAAATGCAAGGAAAATGGGCGCCTAGGGTTAGGTAGTAACCCTGTAAAACCATAAAAAATAACTCCAAGGGGTTGAGGAGATATGAGCAATTATGTGGTTCCGAACCCTGCTTTGCCAATTCTGAAAATGCACTTATTCTGTCTTCAAACTCTTGTCAAATGCTTCTCCAATGATAGGGCAAATCTGAAATCCTTATTCCAACCAAAAACAAACCCTAACAACGAATTCTCAATAAGCTCCAATGAGATGGCTGAATACCAACTCCAATTATGCAACAATTCAGGTGATATTTCACACCCTCAAAGTCGCCAATCCAAGGGAGTGATTCGTTCCCAAAGATCGAATAATTTGCAAATCCAAAGTCCACAAATGTCTTCACAATGAAGCAGTAGAATAGTTCTCCAATCCAAGCATGTCCAAATGAGAGGCCCAGCCCTCTATTTATTCACTTTTCTAAGAAGTTGCTAGAACTTCTAGAAACATCCTTTATAATTTCTCATTATAATGCACTTTTTATAATAAAGTAATTTTATTAAATAAAAAGTGCAACTCAAATTAAAATTATAACATGTGGGCCCCAATATCATATAATGATAAAATATAACCTCTTAACACTTCTTCAAGAGCAAGATATGACTATCTGATCCGCAGAATTGACTCTTTTTCCACACCATTTGCCTACGAGAGTCTGGAATAGGCAAATCCATGATCAATGCCATGTCGAACTAAAGAGGGGACATTACAATAAAAGACTAAGTCTCATGTATTTTAAAACATGTAATGCCTCTCCAAGAGTGTGTTTGGACTTTCCATCACATGCAAATGCATCTTAAGACCACGATTTTACAAAAGAGGGCAAAAAAGTCCATGTTCATGCATATCAAGGGTACGCTTTTGGTGATAAAATCCAGATTTCTTCATTTTAATCCATGAAATCAATCCACATGAAGGTGTTTTTGCATTTCAGTCTGCCTTCGTGAATTTCGTGATAGTATTTATTGTGAAAAATGTTACTTTTCATTGTTATTGAGAGCATGTTTTACCCAAAAAACACCCATCTTTGGAGTATGGAGATCACGTTTTGAGCCAAAGAGTCGTTTTGACCTTTGAATGTATGTTCTTACATTTGGTGATCACGTTTTTTCTATCCAATGCCAATTACGATTCATGTCATTGCATATTGAGATATTGTTAAAAAATGCCCAAATACATGGTATTTGCAAAAAATGTCTTGCATATTGGTGATGAAAGAGCACGTTTTTGGCATCCATATCAAAAAAACACCCCATTGATTACCCATTAAAAGCCACCATTTGCAAGTGTTGTAGAGGTCAAGATGGTTGTAGATTCGAAATTAGAGGAGAAACATTCTTCAAAGCTATCAATCCTCCACATTTGGCTCTTTGATTGTAATGTCCCCTTTCTAGCATTCATAGCATGATGTTGCCGTTAGCCTATTTCCCCACACTCTCGTAGGCTAACTAGGACATTAAAGGGGCTTAGAGGCCATTTGGCCTAGACAGTTTCAGTTGCAGGTCTTTTTGAGGGGTTCTGAGGCAACTTTGGGCATACTTACTATTTATAGTAAGTCATCTTGGATATGGCCGGACATTCAGTCACAGTAGTATGTTGATGGTAATTGTTTAAAATCGACAAGAAAACTTATTTATCATTGATAAGATTTGTTATGCATTGATAAAGCCATTTTATAAAGTTAAATTTAAATATTTAACTTTATTAATGCATAAACTATAGTTTGTGGGAAATATTTAAATTAAAAGAGTTCCCTTTATTTTTATAACACATTGGAGACATAAGGTACATAAAGGGAGTTATGTTTTATCCCACATTGAGAAAACGAAAGATTGAGCTCTTGTGAGAACACTATAAAAGAAATGGAAGAGCTTTTTTTTGTATGCTTGGATGAAGATTAATGTTACGTTGCTGGATATCTGATTATCGGGCTTGGAGGACAGAATCCCTCTTTGCTAGCATTCTCTTCGCTGTTGGAAGACACAGTTAGGAGGATCAATGGTGTTTTCACTTCAGGAAACACACTGGGTTTCATTTGGGGCGTTCGCATAAAGAAATTTACAAGGGTTTGAGGTGCAGATCTGAAGTTAGTTATTGCTATAGTGTCGCATGAACAGTATTTTGCTACAGTCGGCATGAACAGTATTTTGCTACAGTACGGCGTGAACAGTGTTGGTATCAAGTTTACTTGTTTTTCCGACTGATTAAAAGTTTGGAAGGCTGCCGACTACATCTGCAAAATACTACGGCAACTAATTCCAGGTTTCTTCTGTCAAATTTTGATACTTTGCATAATAATTGTTGAATACAAGTCTGAATAGTTGTTGCAGCCTTTAAGGCAGCTGTAAGTGCACATCTACTTTTAAAAATCACCCTTTATCAGCAGATTGAAAGAGTTTCCAGATTTTTCATATATTGTTGAATGTGTGCCAAGTGCTTGTGAAAATGTTATGATGTGTATTATGCATTTAATGTCACTTCATAGTTGTTCGTAAATCTACTCATTGGAAAGCAATTTATTGAAGAAATCAGCTTTACGAGTTTGCATACAAAGTGTTTGACAATATTCCTTAAGTTAAATTTCTACAAGTCAAAGTTCAAATCAGGGGAGAATATTACATTGATCACCAAGTAAGTTGAAGTTTTCAATCCCTTGCTATTTCTTTGCATCTTTTTGTTCATCTTCATACATTTGTCCAAAGATGTGCCATGTTAAGTGCAAATTTTCTTTAAATAAGATGAAAACTTCCATTTTTGAGCGTTTGGAATTTCCCCAAATTCCAAATTCGAATTTGCATAATATAGCAATTTTTTTTTGACATGTTCAAATCAAAGGCCAAAGGTATGTTTTTGTTTTGTGTTTAGCTTTGTTGGTTTTTTGCTGCTTGTATTGTTTTCCTTCTTTTCAAAGAAGTCACATGTTATTTCCCAACACTTTATTACACTTCTCATCTTTTCATGCAAGTGCATCATTTCACTCCATATTCATCAACACACACCAAGCACATTACATCTCATTCTCCATATGTGTTTACATGTCATCTCATTCTCCATCCGCATTTACATGTAATTTCATCCTTAATTCCCACTTACATACATTTCCATCCTCTGAACCTAATTGCATGTTTGCATCAAAAACAACTATTACATGTAATTACATCCAAAAAACCCCCAATTTTGGTTAAAGGTCACTCTTTAAAAGCCAAAAGTTATCATTTGCACGCATTCCCATGTGCCTAGCCTACACCTCCCAAAGCATTTACATAAAAGCCCGTCTTTAGCCATGTGCATTCCATCTCTTGAATCTCATTTCAGCCCTTTGCATATGTTTATCATTTCCATTCAAAGTCATCACATAAGATCTTTAAGTATCTAATCAATACTCTGTGCATATTGTCCCTTATAGATCCATTGTTGTCAGTCAAGAATCAACATCTTTATGGAATCGATATCCTCTGATGATGTGTTCACGATTTCGAATTTTCATGTTGCAGCACAAGACATGCCCTCATCCACAAAGACCAAAGGAAAAATGAAGTATCAGTATGACAAAGAGTTAGCTCATGCATCTCCATCTCAAATCTCGTCTCCCCTAGATCATGTTTCTGATACAGAGATTGGGCAAGTTTATATGGCTGATTTCTTACGAAGGTCCGAAGCTCCTTCAAACCAAGAAATGAAACGCATTAAGAAAAGTAACATTCATTCGGTGTCTACTTTCCCTATGGCTGCCTTGGACCCAGAATTTGTCTTAGGATGTGCATGGCATTTCAGTCAAAAGACTAAAACAATCAAGGACGCAGATGGTAAGGTCATTATTAGCCTGGACCCAGAGGTTATTGAACAAATCTTTAAAGTTCCTCAAACTATAGAGTGTGTGGATCTGTCAAAAGAAATGCCTCTGGAGATATGGAACGATAATAAACCAGGTTATCAAAGGTACATGAATGCATATGGTTGGAGGTCAGAAGAAACAACTTTACAAGATGGCCCAAAACCATTCATAGATCCAACTTCAAGCCAGAGTGTAAGGACTTGATTACTCTCCTTAGCAGGGTATGCGGTCTCAAAGAATCTAGTGACTTTGAACCATGGACGTACAAGTTTATGTTGCAAATATTTGATAATGAAGAATCTATCTACTGGGGAGAGCTTAACAGTATCATACTATGTGAATAGTTGCTCAATGTAGGAACGGTAGCACCATTTCACATGAAGTCATATTTGGTTTACATTGTCACATCCATGGGATCTTTCTAGAGCATTCAACCAAAAGAGATCAGCTTCAAGTTCCTGTTTGGGACTACTATGATCAAATCACCTTGGCGCATAGGAAAAATCACTATAGGAGAGTTCAAAATGCATGTTTTGGAAAATTTCGAGTGTTTATTTGATAAACAATTGGTAATCAAAAGAATGTCAAATGAAGCTTGGGAAAAGGTAAATCAATATGGTTGCATTTTTCTACAATTTCCAACTTTCACATATTTGAGAGGGGTATTTCAAAGGGAAGCCATATATCTTACCAATGTATGCTACCGACAAAATCATACTAATGGAGTTGACCACACAGCTCATGGAAATACAGTTGTACCAAAATACTCAACATAGGCCAGGATTTGGCATCACTACACCAAAGCCCTTGGTGATTGGTAAGTATATGATCAATTCAGTCTACAAGATGAAAAAATATAGAGGCAAAACTTCAATTTATCACATTAAAGAAGTTCAAAGCTAGGTATGATTTTGATTACTGAAGAATGCACTCAATGATCAATAGAGCATTCACTCATGTTCATCGTATAGAGGACATATGAATTGATTTATGCACAGAGTTTGATATCATGAAGATGATTACTGCAGGCTCACATTGCAGTAGATCATTGATCTTAACATGCTTGAAATTCCGCCCAATCTTCAAATTGAAGATGATGGCAACATTCTTGATCTAGAATATCATCAGGCTGATTCAACAAGCAGTGCCCTTTTCCCATACATTGGCAATAGAAAGGTGTTCCTATCTTTGATAGATTCCACTCCATCTTGGCAAATACCAACAAATGGTTAAAGATCAAAGGTCTCAAGAGGGTGCATCCTAACCTCGAAATAGATTGTGGTAGTTTTGGACCAGCTGGAAGAACATCACAACTGGAAATTTCAAGTGAAGATGGTGTGTCTTCCTCTAAATCTCTCAAGTTCAAGTTGAAAGGCAAAAAGGGGTCTAAATCACCTCAAGAACCTTCTCAAGCACCTGTGCAAGTTCAAGAATCTAAGGACGAATCTGGGGAAGACCCTGATGAGGAGGATGAAAAGGAAGGAGAGGTTTTGATCATTTTCCCTTTGTGACCGACAAACAATCAAGGTCCATCCATTCCGGAAACACCTTTTTCAGGTGTTATAGACGACGATGTGGATTCATTCTTCATTGTTTTCACACCTACCATCCCTTCCTCCAAAGTAAATACATTGGCACTTCCTATCTCTTCAGCAACTCCTATTCACACAACTGAATAATGTGAGAATTTGGGAAATCTGTTTGAAGATTTCCCAACTCTCACGGAAGGTCAAGTTTCCCAACTTGATACTTCAATGACTAGTTTTGTATTGTTCATGACAGAATCTTCTCACAGGGCACCCATGAATTAAGTTGTGCAAACTGAAGCATGTCTGGTCACAACAAAAATACAATCAGGATCAATGTCCATGGTTGCCACTGTCCCTATTTCCTCAAACGAAGGTTTTAGTTTTCCTGCATGGTTGGGCAAAATCACTATGAAAAGAAGGAAGGTTGTGCTACCTCCAAAAAATCTTCCTATCCAAAACTAAGTCTAAATCTTTGAAAGACAAGATTGTTTCAAGAATTGTAGTGGATTTTGAAAAGACTAAGTTTGTAGAGCTTGTTGAACCATTGGTGGACAAACCAACTAAACTTAACTGTTCGGACTACAAGTTCGCCAAAATTGAACTTGGTAAGAAGCAATCATGGTTGGGTTGTCTACAAGATGCTCAAGATGTAATTGCTAATGTATCAAAGAGTAATCATGAGTTGCGGGAGAAGAAGAATCAACTCAAGCAGGAGGTTGCTCGCCTAAATGAGGTTATCCAACAACAGTTTTCACAACATGCAATCACTACATCTCAGACACCTCGAGAGAAACGGATAATGGAAGCGGCAAAGACTTGGTTTGGAGAAGTTGTCTCTGAAGGAGTTCAAGCCATCAAAGATGCAGTCAAAGTTCTTCAACGTATCAGAGGTATTGAAGAGATGTTGCATAACTTGACTGCATCTTTGAATCAAGAAGTTGACACCTTGAAAGAAATTATGTGCAATTGGGATGTAGTCACCAATTCTGATTTGGATGGCATGTTTGTAGGTGGAATTGTTCCATCTTGTGAAATGTCTTACAGATGTCAAGGACTTATGGGTTGCAAGAAAGAGACACTAAGGAAACTTATAACAAAGTTGCAAGCAGCCTTAGAAGACTGTCAATCAATTGAAGTGGAGACCATATGTAATCTGGAACAAATGGGATGTCAAGTTCTCATTGAACATGACAACTTGGTCACAATGGAGGAGATGTCTTCTTAATATACAGTCAGAGTTAATGCTGATCTAGATTCTGAGGAGTTTGGATCAGACATAATGAATAGGTTCACTTTGTACAAATCATTAGCAAAGCACCTACAGGATTCTCTCTCGGCAAATTGCAAAGTTGTCAAATCAGTATATGTTGATGCAATCAAAATAGAAGCTATATCAAAACAATAGAAATCTCAAATCTTCCTACAGTGCGTGATGTCATCATCAAGTTCAAGGCACTTAAGAACAATCCTTAGGGTTGTTTCAACTTTTTCCATTTTCTACTTTCTTTCCTTTTTCATGTTTGTATATTGAAGAGGGTGTATTGCATGAAATTGTGTAATTGCATATAATTCGATTTACATGTCCTTATGACATGCAATCCAATTATTTCTCTCGTTTAGTTAGAAAAAGTCAAAGTTGGTTGAGTTGCTCCCACTTCTTCCTCCACTTTTCTCTCAGCTCCTTTGCCTATATAAAGAAGTGTTCTCTCATTGTAAAAATCATCTTTTATTGTATGCAAGAAAGCTCTGGAGAAATTGTGCAAGCATAACTTTGACTGTGTAGTACTATTTTGAAAGAAAAGTGAATACAAAGAAACAATTGGAGCTGAACTTTGATTGAGTGCAATTATGATTAGTGCAAGTCGGAAGCTTTAATTGTAATTTGCATTCATTATCTTTGATTGGTGTGTTTTTGTGTTCATAGTAATTGAGCATAAAAAGTTAAGACGCAATTGGAGCAGAAGCTTTGACTGGGAGCGATTGTGATGATACATGGACTAGGAGCTTTTACTATAGCTTGTGTCACCTTCTTAATTCACAAAAATAGTTAGAATTCTTTACTTCTAGAAGTCTTTGTGCCCTAATAGTAAAGGCTATTCTTATAGCGTAGATTAAGACCAGACTTTGAGCCAAACCAGTACACCTTCAGCTAGCCTTTGAGTTAGTATTGGTTTATTGCTATCACTATTTACAACTTTAGATAGAAGTGTAGTTAGAGATTGCATCTTGCCAAATACTCGCTCCATGGATAAGTGGACTCTTTCTTGAAACCTAAGAGGAAAGAATATTGGTAATATCCTTTCATAATCTCTCAACTTCTTACTTACCTAGAGTTGATACAAGGAACGGTGAGAAGTGAGAGCCTGCCCTTGAAGTTAGCAGACTATCTCACATGTTGTGGCTGGTCTACCTATTTTTGACTAAATTTTACCCAAATAGTCGGTTGCAAAATATCCCCCCAACATGATCCATGTTGCATTGATGGACTTATGGAAACAATTAATCTCTGGTGATTTGAAACACTACCCACACAATCACCCAAGTGCATACGAATAGGTCTGTATAACACTAGATCTCTTATGAATGGTCGGCACCCTAGTATTGGTATATGGTGAAAGGGTAAATTGATTTACTTGCCCATAAGGTCAAGTATGTAGAACCCATTGCACTGTATGGTAGACTAGGATGTATGGCGGAAGTAATGGACCATATGGTCACTCTCCCTTTGGCCCTACATGTGTACTAGGTCGTACAACCACAGATTCCTTTGCACATTGTATGCAAATCTATTGCACACAATTCCAACTCCGTGACCTTAGTTGTTTGTTAGTTTCCTCTTGCAGATACGGTTTTGCCTTTGGAAATGTAATGATATTATGTAAGTACTCACAATTAGGAAGAACTTCAATATAACTATACTACATTAGATTACCAAATTGGCGCTAGCACAGAACAATGAACTATGGTCATCTAAATGTTAGTGACACACATTAGATTTTCAAATTCAACAATGATGGTACTCCAAATTTGCCAAATTTGAGAAAGAATGGAGTAGAATATGGTGTGTACTTACTCCCATCGAAACTGTGTTTGTCAAATAGGGAAGATCTTTCATTTCTGAAATGGCGACAATTGAACCCCAAATGGAATTTGGAATACAATCAAATATTCCAAGATGCATACCTCCAACCTACAGGGCAGTATTTGTAATGGCCCTCCTCAAATCTGCTCTCAAAAAATGCTGATGAAAGCTCAAGGAATTTTATCAAACAATTCACATGCAAGGGACGTATGACTGATATAGTTTTTCAGCTGGCTTTAAATGACTCTTTTTTCAATTTGCATCAATGAGAATCTTGTGCTAGAAGACTCCAAATGGACTACACAATAGCCTAACGTGAGTGTGCTACTAATTTTGACAATATTCAGTGCATATATGTGATCTAAGCATGAGAAATGAACACCTACAGCCAACTGACATTTTTACAAACAATTGGTATGCAACTAACTAGCTGATAAATAATGATATTGAATTGCTTAAATGACACCAGCAACTATTATCTTCTTAATTTGCAATGAAATTTCTAATACAATGCTCATGAAATATGGCCAAGACTTTTGGCATTTACATGGATTACAAAATGATAATGCTGGTATAATGCACACTTACAGCTGAAACTTATAACACCTAAAAAAAACAATACTATAAAGGAACCTGGTTGTAGATGGCTGCAATAATTTTCTTCAATGCTGCCCCTTCAGCTTTGCTTTTCTGATTTTCTTTTTCGAACTGCTTTTTCGGATCTACTTTTTGAATGGCTTTTTCGAACTGCTTTTTCGGGCTGCTTTTTCGTATCTACTTTTCTGGACTGCTACCCTGTTGAATCTCAAGATCATATCTTTCAATGGCGTCAAGATTTCCAGCTTGAAGGGATTTCGTCCTTCAAACTATTGAGACATAATCACTAGAAAATTTCCCAATTTCTTTGATATTTCCAACCATGGATAAATGAGAGCTATCCTCTTCCTTTTAATCCCTTCCTCACTTGCTCCACGCTTCCGTCTTGCCAATGTGGGATAATACATGAGTTTTAATATTACTTTTTTTTTCCTTTTACAAAGTCCATGTATGTACTCAAAAAGGGGGACTTGATTTTTTTATAAAGTGACTTTATGAAACATTATAATATTTAATTTAAATAGTCACTTTACCGTTGTAACTTTGAACATTAAAATAATATACCAAATAAACTCGAAATCCCACATATAATAGCTCATCAAAAAGAGCCCAACAGAACGCATCTCATCTTGTCACTGAAAATTGAAGGCAGTGCATCCCCCTATTTTCTTACTAAAAATAGTAAGTCTTTCCGAAAACCCAACAAACGAACTCCATTTGGCCTGTAATTAAATTTGACTAGGCCAAATAACCTTAGGATCCCTTTCAAAGTCCTGGTTAGCCCCCGGGACCATTCAAGAATGGGCTAACGACAACATACCTCCAAACTGGCTAAGTGGGGGACATTACAATATTAAATACCCCTTCAATGAAACTCCCGAGGGCTTATAAAAAAGTGTCTACATGACCAACTGCAAACATTAAATAAAATGGGCCCGTGGGATATTTAAATTAATCGTTGGGGCCAAACATACAAAATTTATTTATTTAATAAAATTGGGGACATTACAACCCTCCCCTCCCAAAGCTTGCTATCCCTCAAGCAATCACAAATTCGATCTTGGGAATCCTCCTAAGGATGGATAATGAATCTCTCCTACGATCAACTTCTTCAATTTGAAGTCGACTACCAAGTAGATTTCGCCATTGTAGCAAATGACATCATCAACCACTTTGTATCTATCATTTTGTATGTAGTTGTCAATCAATTGACATGCAAAAGTGCTCTTGGAGTACTCACCCACAAATGAGCCCTCCAATCATTCCAAGACTAAAATGAGCGGTCAAGGGTAGACGCCTTAGGTAAAGCGTTGGCTGCAACATTTTTCCTCACCTTTGCAGTGTCGAAGTTACATGCTTAAATCATATTTTGGTTGATTATTGCCTCTATTTTCTTGACTGTGATTTCTCTCGGTCCTCGACTTGACATTCCTCTTACATCACCTTCTTGTCGTTTGCCTCAAATGAAAATTCCATCCTCTTGAAACTTTGTGTACTGGTCAACAGTCTCCATCCATTCAATGCACAATATGATATCCATGTTGTCCAGATCTATCACAAAGAAATCATCCTCATAGTATAGTTTCCCATGGTAATGCTTAGCCTTGGAATCACGTCACTGCAAGGTAGTAAAGTTCCTCCCGCCACCTTGACCTCAAATCCTTCATGCTTCAATGTGTGCAAGGCCCTTTTAGCGAACACCAATGTATTGATGAAATTGAGTGTGGCACCACTATCAAGCATGATGGTGATTCGCCCTGCATGAATTGTGCTACAGGACCCGAAATATACCACTTCCAAAATTCCTAGATAGCTCAGTAATGGAGCCTCCCTTTTTGCACAAGTGTGCCAATTCTTTTTGCTTGCACTTTGGATCCTTCACTTTCTTCTTCATCATCAGGTAGCACCTCAATGTAGTGAATTCTTTCCCTCACAAGGCAGCAGTATCCTAGTCATCAAGGCACATTGCAAGTGAAGCAAAGATTCGTCCTTTGGAACTCCTATCGAGAGTCTTCATCCTTCAGAGGGTTTCTTTGAGTTGGCTCCTTTTCTTTGTCATCTTGTAGGAGAGGTGGTGGAGCAGGTATTGTAATTCTTGAAAGAAGATGTAGCCATGTGCGCACCTTTTTAATGGCTTCATTGAGCATGCACGGGTTGAACCCTTTGACCCAACCTCTCAAAAGTTCCCTCAACCCATCCATGAACAACACAATTTGTTGTCTCTCTAAGATGTTTGTGACCAATATAGATAGCCTCTGGAATTGTATAGTGCAGTCGCAGACAGAGACAATTTTCTTTAGATGTACTAGTTCTTAGAAATTAAGTTTCGGATCCTTTCCGTCAAATTGGTCTATAAGCCTTTCTATGAATTTGGCATAAGAGGCTATTTGATCATGATTTGAGAGTAACCAAACTGTAACGCCACCATTTGTGTGCAACTCCTTCCAACTAAAGCAAGACAAATTTAATTGCTTCATCCTCAAGCATCAGGTTGAGCTAGAATGTATCTACCTTAAGCACCCAGGCATGTGCAGAGATTGATAACAATCCATCAAAGGATGACAAGTTCACCTTATCTATCTTCCATTTGAGGTCATTAATATTATAGCCACGACCATTTCCACTTGAATATCTCATACATAGATGAGCATAATCTCTAAAGGACGTCTCCTTCAAGATTTGCAGTCCTTCAATTTTGCATTAGTTGCTCTTGCAATACGTAGTTTTGCAATCCTTTCACACCTCAACAGTGAAAGGGTCCCTCATAACAGAAATAGGGGGAGAGAAGATCAAAACATCAAGGTTAGGAAGGTGGAGCCACTAACCCCCCAACCTATCACAAGCAGTAGCATTGAAAATGTCCGCCTCAATAGGAGTCTCCAACAACTCACACCAAATCTCCACCTCAATAGGAGATAGCTTCACCTCCACAGAAGCCATGCAAGAAGGAGCCGCGACAAAAATCCAAGTCCACCACCTCTGTAACAGCATTTTACTCATAATGAGAGGACAATGGAGAGCCCTCCCAACAAGGAACCAAACATCAAGGTTAGGAAGATGGAACCACAAACCCCCCAACCTATCAAAAGCAGCAGCCTTGAGAATGTCCCCCTTAATAGGAGTCTCCTCCACAACCAGCAACTCACACTAGATCTCCACCTCGATAGGAGATAGCTTCACCTCTATAGAAGTCATGCGAGAAGGAGCCGAGACAAAAATCCAAGCCCACCACCTCTGTAACAGCCTTTTACTCATGATGAGAAGACAATGTAGAGCCTTCCCAACAAAGAACCAACCACCCACTAGTGGGGGAACCCAAGCTTGATCAACCGGCATAAACGCACAAGAACCTAGTGCTTGAAACCAATAGTGCCTAAGAGAGACAAGCCGCATGAGCCTCCACAACCCAAGATTGCCCCATAGGTAGCAACCCATCATGACATCCAACATAGGGAGGGGGTGAGGAACCATCCCAACCCAGTCTTTACCAGCATAAAAGCGAGGAGTACCATGCAGATAGCTAAACTCCCCACTAGAGCTTGGGAAGACATAGGATCCAAAAGACTTGATCCAAATAATGTCGTTCCAAGGTAAGATGAACTAGGGAGAATGAGAGCCTTGGAACAAGCTTTGAAATCCAATACCCCCACCCTTGCCCATGTTACCATCACAACCAGCTACGAATTTGGGGGAAAACCTCTCATCCCATACTCGTAGAAGGGCGGATCCAACCTTCACAAAAATCAAACAACAGCCCTCAAAAGAAAGCTGCCCTCAACAAAGAGCGACACCCTGGAGGAACCCGTCAACACTGTTACCAACAGGACTGGTACCGAAGACCAGACCCCAATCTCTGCACATCCTTCTCACACAATGAAGGCCACAGCCAACATGAGTTCCAACCCAATGGAAAAAACTCCCAGCTGAACTGCACCACACAAGAGCAAGATGATGTGTCTGAAAAACCCTTGCCTTCAGACCAACAAACAGAGAGCACTGGGACAACAAGACAGTCGGATCCAACAGGGAAAAGTCCACCAAAAGCTCACAAAAACAAACTCCCTCACCACCAAGCGCCTCATCATCCTCATCATCATCGTTATCTTCCCCCTCACCAATCTCAAACACCCCTGCAAACTCCCACATCTATAGGAAACCCTCAATTTGAAAACTCCAGACCCGCTCCCTTTCTTGCTCATTGCTCCCGTTGTTCTAAAACATTAATATTTTATTTTAATCTCCAATACCCAAAGAATATTTTTGATATTGCTTATATACTTATCACCCCTGAAGGTGTGTGACCCTTCGGTGTCCTTAATTTAATTTTATTGTTATTATATTGTGATTTAATAATAGTGAAACTATTATATTTATTTATTATATCATTTCCAATAATATCATTTATTTGGTTTTTATATTTTTAATATTATCACAATATCAATTTATAATAAGAGTTGATCTATTACTGTTTCGTATATGTATATATTTAAAGTGATATGATAATATCATATTACTACGATATATAACTTTATAATTTATATTTCTATTTTAGTATTATATTATATTATTTATTTGCATATATATTCTTTCTACTTCTAATATTATAAACTTTATATCCAATGGTTGTTTATTATAAAATCGCATCTCAGGATGGGGATATCATAGTCCTCCCCTCTCGAATTTGCTTGTCCTCAAGAAAAGATTATTTATTCATAACCTTTCTCAAAGATTTAACATACAAAGTATATATTTGAATGCAATAACACCTATAGGATTTATGTGGTATACATGTCAATGCATGAAAACACAAAGTAGACACAAAATAGACACATGAATGCATGAAAACATGAAGAAGACACGATGTAGACACATCATACATGCTTTCTTGATTAATGCCTTACTAAAGTCAAGAAGATGACTTACTTCTTCGATAGAATCATGCAACTACAAGTCATCATTAGTACATAAATGTATGTATAAGTTTCAAGAAAATGTGAATCATGATAAATTACTCCATGTCAACCTCAAAAGATGGAAAGAGTTGATGTTATCCAAGTTGCCTAGATGCCAAATGTGCAATGGATTCCCTTAAAGTTTACAAGTCCAAGCCCGTGTCTCGAAGGATCACGGGTCCCTGACCCCTACCCTATCTTGGGACAAAGATCCAATTGCTTGGACTTAGACAAGCCCCTCCTTGGTAACATTACTACCTTCTCTTATTGGCCATATATGGAGTAAAATTCATTCTTATATATCTAGTCATATTACAATTTCAAACTTGTGAAGGATAGAGTTGTTATCCAAGTTGCCTAGATGCCAAAACGTGTAATGGATTCCCTCAAAGTTTATAGGTCCAAGCTCATGTCTCGAAGGATCATGGGTTGCTGACCTCTACCCTATCCTGGGACAAAGATCCAATTGTTTGGACTTAGACAAGCCTCTCCTTGGTAACATTTTACCCTTTAATCATAAATCAAATAATGATAATATTAGAGAATTCATATTTAATAATTATTAATTATACATAGTAATATTAAAAAGCTAAATATATTCTTAATAATGATGTGATCATCGACCCACTATCAAATAATAAAAAGTATAGAAAATAGTTATACTTAATAATTATGCATAAAAGAATATATTACTTCTATACTTATAATTTATTATCATCATCAATGATGATTATTATTATATGTATATACTTACCTTTCAGTGTCACCCCATATATGTGGACCTTACCTCTATACAATATCGGTGATTTAATGTCAGTGTAGTAGAATGTCACCCGCCCTCAATACCCTATGTGGTAGTGTTTCGGAGGAAAATGGGAAACACTCCTTTGTAAGACCACTTTGCCACATGTGCAACTTCTCCTTTTCATGTGGGGTAATGTCTTCTTTCATTTCTTCTTACATATTATTTTGCTTATAATATTTATATATTCCATTCTGTTATCTTTTCTTGCCTTAATGCTCGATGTTCATAATTATATTTAACCCTTACATTGATAATCCACACGATTACTAATGTTCCTTGTAATTGTGGTGGGTCCTTGACTTTGCACCGACCCCGAGTGCTATTCTTGGAGGTGGTATTGGTTTGGAAATTCTTCCCATAACATATGTTATGCCTTACCACTCATGTGTTGATCTTCTTCTGGCCTTATCCCTTCAAGTGGGGCATCTGACTTTATGGTAAGTGTAGGGCTATCGTGTGCCACCTTGCCTTCGTTGATGCTAGGATTCATCCTTTTAATGTTATTTCGAGACTCTGATTGAGCTCTCTCAGAAACCCTTCACCATATGTTGTTTCATGCCACCATTGTATGTCGTTCCATAATATTCTCTAGTCTCTAATATGTTGCTCTATGCCAACGCTGCACATTGATTGCTACACACGGTTCCATAATATTTTCTTTAGTTGAAGCCCACGTGTCTACTATGGGTCTTAAACTCTCATGATTGTTTTGGCTTCATCATTATGTTTGATAGTTGATTATTTTCCCGCTAGACTTTTAGAAGATTGAACTATATTTGAGCATCTGAAACCTTTACAGTTGCCTTAGTTTCTAGTCCCAAATACATTTTAAAGATTGCAAAAATATATATTGAAGAAAGGATCTTAACGACCTTTTACATTGTATTGTCTCTAACTTGAGAATGTTAGTAGTTTTTGTTTCAGCTCTTTTAGTCATTATCCATTGTAGATGGTTATTTAATATAGAGTTTTTACTTCAATTCCCATCAATGGAAATGTGATCCATTATATTTGTAATGTCTATATCTACTTCTTCTCCCAAGCTGCCATTATTGATATGCCTTGACATGATTAGTAATGTCATTGTTGGTCTTCATGTTTGATTGCTTCTGCAAATGCGATGATCCATGATGCCAGCAATTTAATGTTTTTAATATCTGCTTTAAATATCATTTCTCGCATTTTTTGTGTTGTTAATACAAATATGTATGAATGTAGGAATAAACTATTCCATCCTTCCTTGATTTTCAATGTGTATCGAGTCCTTAGTCCTTCTCGATATAATCTTCTCCATAATCTATTATCGTGAGTTGTGCCAAGTATATGATTTTTACTATCTTCATTTTCAATCA